>JAJJWW010016007.1:0-489683 GCA_023531295.1 Papaver armeniacum | reverse complement strand
GACACAAAAATGTGTCTATCAAATACCCCCAAACTGATTATTTGCTAGTCCTCGAGCAAATTTATTCTAGAAAATAAAAATCATTTGAACCCCTAGGTGGCCCTAGTGGCGGAGTGTTGTCTCCTGAGGGATTACCGTGTACCCACAAAACCTTTACTTGAGACCCTAGCTATCTACGTAACCTTGGAAGACACTAAAGAATTTCCTTGGTTGGCATAGTTATTGACTACAGGAGGAAGTAACCTGATGCGAAATTCCAATTGCTGTACACGAGTTCGCACTCAAGCATACTAAAATTCATATAAAGTGACAGAGCTCTACTCAGATAGTCGCATTATGGACATCAATACCCGGAGTCAAAACTAATCACATGGATAGATCAATAAGATGGATATAGAGAAAAACATAGATAGTTTTGATGTTTACTAAGTGAACGGTGTTTCCCATATCTATCTGAAGGCCTCCGCCAAAATGAACCTATCTTAATGGACTGAGATACTAGTCTGACTAATATCAACACATTGGCATATACAAGGGAACCAGTGGTCGATAATCCTAACTCTAGGTCAACACAACTGGCATATACAAGGGTTCCAGTGGTCGACTTTATTGAAATTATTCCGGTTGGTCTGATGGTTTGGTCTCAAATTTTTTTTTTCACTCTTTTTTTTTGTATCTCAATCACTCTAATTCACCATAGCATTGGTAACAACTTGATTCTTGGGCCCCACCTAATCACTTAGAGAACATAGTTTACAAAGAACAAAATAAAAACAGAAGTGAAAAGGACTCAACGAGATATGGTGAAACTATCATGTTATTTCTAACACCTGAGCTCTGTGCTTTTATGAATAGACTCTTTAGATATTTCCATCTAATCAGATTGGTTCCTCAACTCCTACAACCAAAATGCTTCCATCCACTTAGATTGGTTAGTGCCATCCTTAATAAACATAAATTTCTAGGCTCTGGAGTTTATTTATTGCAACTAAAACTAACAAGAAGTTTCTTCCCCACCCCCAAACTTAAATCTAACATTGTCCTCAATGTTTCTAATGAAAGAGCAATACCAAAAAGTAAAGTAACATGAGGAATAAGTAAAGAGAGAAGTCAGAAAGATAGTACCTGGGTGAAGAGAGAAATCAAAAACTAATATACAACATACAATCGCCTCGATGGTCAATCAAGGGTAAACAGGGTCCTCCATAGGGACCTCCTCAACATCACCTGTAGGAAAGGGCTCTAAAAAGGGTTTCAATCTCTGACTGTTAACCTTCGAAGAACTACTACCATCTGGTGTCTCGATCTCAACAGCTCCATGAGGAAATATAGTGCGAACAATAAAAGGACCCGTCCATCGAGAACGTAACTTCCCAGGGAAAAGATGCAAGTGGGTATCATACAGAAGAACTTTTTGACCTGGAGAAAATAACTTCCGTAAAATATTTCTATCATGCACAAGTTTCATTTTGTTCTTATACTCCTTCGCACTATCGTAAGCATCTATACGAATCTCGTCCAACTCATTGAGCTGGAGTTTCCTATGGGCTCCTGCCTTGTCAAGTGAAAAATTTAGCTGCTTAACAATAAGCTCTATGTTCTAACTCAACAGGTAAATGACATGCCTTGCCATAAACAAGACGATAAGGCGACATTCCAATAGGGGTTTTAAACGAAGTACGGTAAGCCCATAAGGCATCAGTAAGCCTAGACGGCCAGTCTTTCCGATTAGGATTAACTTTTTTTTCTAATATACGTTTTATCTCCCTATTAGAAACCTCTACCTGACCACTAGTCTGTGGATGATACGGGGTGGCTACCTTATGTGTAATACCATATTTCTTCATGAAAAGCTTAAAAGGTCCATTACAAAAGTGCGACCCTCCATCACTAATTATAGCTCGCGGTGTACCAAAACGTGTAAGTATATTATTTTTCAAGAACTCAATCACAACCCTATGGTCATTGGTTTTACACACAACCGCCTCAATCCACTTAGAGACATAGTCTACGGCGACAAGGATGTATAGGTTACCAAAAGAATTAGGAAATGAACCCATAAAGTCAATACCCCACACATCAAAGACCTCAATAATTAAAATCGGGTTCAAGGGCATCATGTTCCTATGGGAAATGGTTCCTAATTTCTGGCAACGTTAACAAGTAACATAATAACTGTGGGAGTCTTTAAACAACAAAGGCCAATAGAATCCACACTGCAATATCTTAGCAGCAGTCTTCTTAGCACTAAAGTGACCCCCACAAGCATGATCATGACAAAAGGAAATAATACTGGACTGGTCACTCTCAGGTATACATCTCCTAATAATCTGTCCGGACAATACTTAAATAAATAAGGATCACCCAAAAGAAGTGCTTAACCTCAGCCTAAAAACCTAGAGAACGATCTTGTTTACCCCAATGTTGGGGCATTCGACCAATAACAAGATAGTTCACTATATTCGCATACCAAGGTGATTGGGAAACAGAGAACAATTGTTCATCGGAAAGCTATCCCTTATATGAAGGGAATCATTAGGGAACTAACAACTAGCCTAGAAAAGTGGTCTGCTACTACATTTTCTGCACCCTTTTTGTCTCTAATGTCTGGAAAAATTCTTGTAATAAAAGGATCCATCTAATCAATCTAGGTTTGGTATCCTTCTTAGACAAAAGGTATTTCAAAGCAAAGATGATCAAGATAGATTACGATTTTAGAACCTAAGAGATAGGGTCTAAACTTGTCTAAGGCAAACACAATGGCCAACAGTTCCTTCTCTGTAGTGGTATAGTTCAACTGGGCATCATTCAGAGTTTTGCTAGCATAGTAAATCACATGAACTAATTTGTTTTCTCGCTGACCTAGCACAACACCAATAGCATAATCTGAAGCATCGCACATGATCTCAAAGGGTAGGTTCCAGTTAGGTGCCTCGACTATGGGGGCGGTAGTAAGTAAAGTCATAAGCTTCTCAAAAGCCTCTAAACAAGCATCATCAAAGACAAACTTAACATCTTTTGCAAGCAAATTGCAAAGAGGTCTAGAAATCAAGCTAAAATCCTTAATGAATTGACGATAAAAACCTGCATGCCCTAAGAATGACCTAATATCTTTTACGGTTTTTGGGACCTGTAAAGTCTTGATAAGGTCAACTTTGGCTTTATCTACCTCTATACCCTTAGAAGATACGATATGCCCTAGAACAATTCCTGAACGAACCATGAAGTGACATTTTTCCCAATTAAGCACTAAATTATTTTCCTTACATCTAGTCAACACCAATGACAAATGATGCAAGCACTCATCGAAAGATGAACCAAACACTGAAAAATCATCCATAAAGACCTCCAAGAACCGCTCTACCATATCTGAAAATATGCTCATCATGCAACGCTGAAAAGTCGCAGGGGCGTTACATATCCCGAAAGGCATGCGTCTATACGCAAAGGTACCAAAGGGACAGGTAAAAGTGGTTTTCTCCTGGTCTTCTGGGGCAATAACGATCTGATTATAACCAGAGTATCCATCTAAAAAGTAGTAATGACTATGTCCAGCTAATCTCTCTAGCATCTGGTCGATGAAGGGAAGGGGAAAGTGGTCCTTCCTAGTGACCTTGTTCAATTTCCTATAGTCAATACAGACACGCCAACCCGTGGTTACTCGGGTAGGGATTAACTCATTGTTATCATTATGGACTACAGTAATACCGGATTTCTTGGGAACAACCTGAACGGGGCTGACCCACTTACTGTCTGAAATAGGGTAGATAATGCCTGCATCTAACAGCTTAAGAACCTCGGTTCGAACTACTTCTTTCATATTGGGGTTTAGTCGACGTTGCATCTCCCTAGAAGGTTTGGTATCTTCCTCTAAATAAATCTGATGCATACAAACAGTAGGACTTATACCCTTAATGTCTGCTATGGTCCACCCTAAAGCTTCCTTGTTGTTTTGAAGGACGGATACTAGCCTACTTTCCTGATCACTATCCAAGTCGGAAGCAATAATCACAGGTAAAGTCTCATAAGGGCCTAAAAACACATACTTTAGGGTATCTAGTAATGGTTTTAGGTCCAACTTAGGAGGCTCTTATAACGAAGGAACTAGGGTAGAATTAGAAATGGGTAGAGGTTCGAACTTGGGTTTCCAGCCATTACTAGTGTCTATCAAAGGGATTGAATCTAACAAGGCATTCACCTCATTAATCACATCATCATCATCAAAATCAATCCCAAAGTGAGCTAGGCATTTCTCTAATGGATCTTCTAACAAAGTGTTTGGTAATGACTCCTCGACTAATGTTCCTATCATGTTCACCTCTTCTATGCTTGAGTCATCTAGTTCGAGGGTAGCTTACTAATATGGAAAACGTTCAGCTCAATAGTCATATTACCAAATGACAAATTCATAATACCAGTTCGACAGTTAATGATCGCATTGGATGTAGCTAAAAACGGGCGACCTAAAATTACCGGTATTTGGTTCTCTGGGTCAGGGACAGGTTGGGTATCTAGGATAACAAAATCCACCGGATAAATAAACTTGTCGACCTCTATGAGAACATCCTCGATCACACCCCGAGGAATTTTAACGGACCTATCGCCTAACGAAGAGTCATCCGGGTAGGTTTCATCTCACCAAGTCCTAGCTTAAGATACACATGGTATGGAAGTAAGTTCACACTGGCTCCTAATTCAAGCAAAGCTTTCTCAACACGGTATTTACCTATTGTGCAAGAAATGGTAGGGGACCCTGGGTCCTTATACTTAGGAGTAGTGGTATTCTGAATAATGGAACTCATGTGACTAGCTAGGAAGGCTTTCTTCTGAACACTAAGCTTACGCTTTCGTTTACACAAGTCCTTAAGAAACTTGGCATGAGCGGGAATCTGCTTAATCGCATCCAACAATGGGAGGTTGATAGTAACCTGCTTAAAAACCTCTAATATATCATTAAAGTTGGACTCCCTCTTAGTTGGAACTAGCAGCTAGGGGAACGGGGCTTTGGGAACAAATCCTGGTTCAATATGACCCTCATTGGTTTCATTAGAGACTCTATCAGTCTCCTCGTTTTCTGGATCAGAAGGGTGAACTAAAGCATGTTCACTATTAGGCATGGCGACCTTATTGTCAACTTTCTTCCCACTCCTAAGGGTTGTAATAGAATTCACATGATTGTACGATTTCTCTCCTTTAGGGTTAGGATTAGTATGACTAGGGAACCTTCCATCTTCTCTCTCACTAAGGAACTTAGCAATTTGGCCGACTTGAAGTTCTAGTTTAGCAAGAGACTGGGAATTATTCTTAAAATTCTGCTTGGTTTCCTCTTGAAAATTACCCTGGCTCTTTACTAACATTTCCTGGCTCTGTGCTAACATATCCTGGCTCTTTTTTAGTATACTAAAATATTCTTCTAAGCTAGTCATTCTATTCTCAGAAGGGTTCTGAAACTGGGTTTGACCTGAAGAACTCTTATTATAACCAAAACCTGGGGGAGGCTGAGAATTACTAGACTGTCCTTGATTCTGGCCCTTAGACCAAGAGAAATTAGGATGGTTTCTCCAACCAGGGTTGTAGGTCTCTGAGTATGGGTCGAACTTCTGACGGTTCTCGAACCTAGCATTGTTATAGATAGCATGAGCTTGTTCTTCACTAACCTGACCTTCCCAAAATGAGTTATCGGGCTCTATTCCACAACTAGATACTTGAGAGGTTCTATTAGGTTCACCAAGGGACCTATTTTTAGATTGACCCGTTTCCAAAGCTTCTAACCTTCTAGACAAAGCAGCAAACTTAGCATCTGACCCAAAGCTTGTTTCTACCATATTGGTGCTACTTCTATTGACCAACAGTCTTTTAGGGGATTCAACACAAGACTCCCACTGTTGGGATTTCTCGGCAACATCTCCTAAGAAGGTAAAGGCATCCCAAAGCACTTTTATTAGTAAACTCACCAGCACACATAGACTCGACCATGGCTTTGGTCGAATAGTCTAAACCATCATAAATAATCCCTACAAGTTTCATCTTATCAAATCCATGGTGAGGACACTGAGATAGGAGATCATTGAATCTCTCTAAGAACCTATAAAGAGACTCTCCCTCTTGTTGCACACTAGTACTAATTTTCTGCCTAACAGCTGCAGTTTTATGCTTAGGGTAGAATTTCATATAGAAAGCAGCAATAAGTTCATGCCATGTTTCAATGGATCTAGATGGTAAGTTGTTTAGCCAGGTCTTGGCTTTATCTTTTAAGGAAAAGGGGAACATCTTAAGTTTCAAAACTTCATCGATGAAGGTCTTTTATTCTAACCTGTCCCACAAATTTCCTCAAAGTCCCTAATATGAAAATAAGGGTTCTCATCATCTTTTCCTAAGAATATTGGGATCATCTAAAGGATACTAGCCTTTATCTCGAAGTTAGCCATATTGGCTGGCAATTTAATGCACGAAGCTCGGTTGGTCCCAGTTGGGAACATGTAATCTTTCAAAGTTGCCATCGTTGGCACAACTGAAGTACTAGGGGTACTTTCCTCACTAAGAGACAGATTTTCAAAACTGAAGTTTCCAAAAACGGGGCTCTCAAAAGAAGAGTCTTCGAGCTCCCCGCCTTCTCAAGAAGAACTACTAGGTTTGTCACTAATCAAACGACCTAGAGTGTTTCTTTTCCAAGCCCGTTCTTTAAAGACCTCGGGCATACACTAAAAAAAAATAAAACAAAAAGAAAAATCCTAAAAGGAAGGGAAGTTATATGCAAGCACAAACAAGGCTGACTCCACCACAACAAACCTAATGATATCTAGCAAACAAAAAGCATGATGGCTCCACTTAGATTGTTTTCTAGACCAGCTTCTAATCGTTCAAAAGGGAATTCGTTACAATTTAAGCAAACCCTTCTAGATCAATCCGAGTCAAAGTAAGTTGAATCAAGGCGAGGGAAGCTCAGTGGATCTTTGATACCCAAGGCCTTACCGCTATTACAAGGCGGCGCAGTCACGCATTCAACTTCACAGAGACCATCATGAACTTCAAAGTATGCTAAAAGAGTAACCAATATTTTTCGGAAGACTTTCCTACTAAGTTCGTTACCCTATCGGTCTCGTTCTATTCCAGATTTTAAGTCTTAGGTTCGCGTTAAGTATTGTTTTCCTAAGGCGGGAAAGAAGAGAACGGTGATGAAATCCAAACCCTTATTTTGTATGGCCAGTCCTTGCCCTTTACTAGGAATTTAAAACAGCCGTTTTCAAGTCCTCAGCATATATTCACACGAAGGAAGAAAGTAACTCGCTAGCAGGGGATTCGCGAGTGTTTCACCAAACTTACCTCCCGTACCAGACGGGGGATGAACCGTTGTAGTCGACTCGGGCCACGACTCCTATGTCATGTACGAACCCGAGGGGCCGAGGTGATATCGTAATCACCGTCCTTCTCTGCAAATAGTTTAATATTTAATACTACCCTTCCGTTAGGGTTTTAAAAAATAAGGAATGTCCGAATGTCCAAATGTCCAAGTCCAAAAAGTAAAAGAAAAGGAAAGTCTAAAAAAAAAAATATCTAAAAATAAAAATGCCTCTCTCTTTTTTTTCTCTCTTTTAAAAAATATAAAAAAAATATCTTCTTCTTTTGCTCCTTTCGCTTTGTCTTTAACTCCAAATCTTTAAGTATCCACCAAAAGCTTTGGCAAATTTTTCTTTCGCTCCAAATCCCAAAATCTGAAAGGAAAAGACAAAAACCCAAAAACGTAAAGAAGAACAAATAAATAAAAACCTAAAAAAAAAAAATCTAAAAACTCTAGCCTAAAGACAAGTCCGCGTCGGCGGCGCCAAAAATTGGTGTGACTCAATAATGTTGTAGTAAAGAGGTTCGTTGAGACTTGTGAAAGCAATGGATTTTTAGACTTATAAAAATTAATAATAAAGAAAATTTAACACAAAATTGATTCAAGATATGAGAAAATAACCAAGACACTGATTCCACTATTACACATGAATGAATAACAATAAATAACCCAAAACTCTAATTATCTTTTAAATTCCTTGTTTCTTAATTCACAAATAATCAGACAAATTCTCAAAAATGAATTGTATCCCTAAGCATAGATTATCTTAATACAAAGCATAACCTATCTAATTGAATCACAACTAATGAAAAGAATTTTGCGAACGATTTAAAACTCTGCAAAAGTAGTGATTGAGTGAATTATAATTTATAAATTAGAGAAAATAGAATAGTTACCACTTATTCATGCGTAAATAGCTTCCTCGTTGCCTTGGTTGTGGGAGAATTAGCCTCTCATCATGTTGGAAACACGCTCAAAAATCATTATTATTGCTCAAAGGGTGTTTACAAAGATGGAATGGAGAATAAGATGAAAATCGGGTGTTTGCAACGATTATAAGTGTTGCAAACACTTTTACAAAGAGGGTTGAAAACTGTTACTGATTTTAAGTCTGCCTTCGTATTACGATGCTCGGTTAAGTGTCGTTGTTTACTGTAGAAGAACGACTGCCTCTGGTGGTCTGTTCTTCACGTTCTTCAGAGATGCAGCAGCAGAAAATGGTAGTCTCTGCAACTTCGATTTTCGGCTCTTGTAGTGTTCTAAAACCTCCCAAACTCTCCGTATTCATTCTAATGATCCTCTACAACTTATATAGCATCACATGCAAGAGAATCCTCCCTCGTAACTCCGAGTATTCTCAAAAATCTTCTCATGCAGTCGCGGGAGATAATTCCCAAAATTAACACCTTCACGCGTCTGCCAGCAATCTAACCCCTCCAAAAACGCTTCCAACTCATCAAATATTGGGTCAACACGCTCAGGCCACAATAAATCTTCCCGGAATAACAAGAAATACCGAGAAAAACTTCACCGTATATATGGTTCCCTGTTTTCTTCTCGTGGGAATTCCAGCCAATTTGGATCGAAAAGAAGACCCATACCAGTCCTGTTAGGCCCAAAGGAATATACCCAATGATTTTCAGCCTTTGAATCTCCTTCTAGTGCTCCCAAAATCACAACACAGTTCTGCCAGGCGTGAACATATTTTTTCCCGCCAAATTTCATTTTCAAACGAAGAAGAAGGTCACCCCTTATCCAACAGCTGGGGTTGCGAATATCAATTGGGTGCCCCTTAGTAATTGGGTTACCCCTTATCCAAAGTGGGAGTCCGAATATCAAATGTCCTCCGGGGGTGTTCCGAGCAACTTTTCGAGCCGAATTTTCCAAAAATATTTATTTCCAAAAATACCTAAAAATATATAAAAACACAATATTAGTACAAAAATCGAGTTCCAACAATACCAACACTGAGGACAATTCAGACACAAAAATGTGTCTATCAAGTGCCATCGAGGTTCCTTAGGTAGTAGCAGCCACGAGATGCAGGCATGTCCACTATGATGGACCTTCCCAGTTTGCTCCGAGCTTTCCACAGCTTGGTTCCATTGTGGCTGCCCGGGTTTTCTTCAAGACATATTCCCCTGGTTTAAATGACCGTTATGTGACTTTAGGATCATAGCTCCGCTTGACCGCCTACTGGTATCGAACTAACTGCTGCAAGGCTGTTTCTCTTTGTTCTTCCATCAGCTCTTTATCCAAAGCCAGTATGCTGTCATTTTTCCCAGATTTGACAACATGAGTTTTGGTAGTCTTGAGATGTACTTCGGTGTGTATGACTGCCTCTGTCCCATAAGCCAGTGTGAATTGGGAAAATTCGGTGGATCTTTTTGGGGTTGTTCTATAGGACCATAAGACTCTTGGGAACTCTTCTGTCCAACCTTTTTATGAGATTGTCCGTGATAATGCGATTGGTCGTTTCTTCCTGCGCATTGCTCTGAGCATAATAAGGAGCTGAGAAATTATGGTGAATATTCAGGTTCTTGCAGAATTCTTTGATCACCACAAAATCGAACTGTTTCCAATTGTCCGATACTAACTCGCTTGGGATTCCAAATCTGCAGACGATATTCTCCCATATGGAATGTCTGGTAAAATGTACCAATGCCACTGCTTCGACCCATTTGGTGAAATAATCAGTAGCGGATAGTACGAATTTAACGCCTCCGGGAGCTTTGGGAAGTGGTCCGACGATGTCTAGTCCCCACTTATCGAATGGCCAGGGGCTGAAAATTGGATGCAATTCGTTGGCGGGCCTTTTAGGAATTGATGCGTGCTCTTGGCATGGCACGCATTTCTGCGCATATTCTTTAGCATCTTTCTGCATGTATGTCCAGAAGAATCCCTGGGAAAGTATCTTGTGCACGAGACTGCGCCCTCCAGAATGGTTGCCACATATTCCTTCATGAGCCTCCCGCCAATATTTGTTGCCCTTATTCGGCTGATATGCACCGCAAAAATGGCTCCAAAGTTACAGGTTTGCGGTACAGCTGTCCCTCGATCATTGAATATATCCAAGCATTATATTTCACTTTTGAAGCGAGACGATCATCTTCTGGGAGTTCACTGGTTGTCAAATACCGAATTTAAGGTTGACGCCAGTCTGAAGCGTTTTCAGCAGGATTGCCTGAATCGTCTATCATTGGACTGTCAACATCCATATTGCTGTCAATGTTTTCGATATCTCCCTGTGATGATGTAGTTAACCTCTCTCCCCCACTAGCGTGTTCGAGAGCCAGAACAAAGTGGTTGTCGGAGATACTAGGTAACTCCTGGAAATCCACTACAACGAAACGGGTGGTATCAGTTTCTACTGCGGAAGACAGATATGCTAAAGCGTCTGCATGCCTGTTTTCCAACTGTGGTCGCTGCCCAATAGAGAATTGGTCGAATTTATTTTTCATCTCTCTCATATGATCCAAATATAAGGCCATCCTCTCTTCCTTGGCTCTGTAGGTTTCCAGAAACTGGTTAACTACTAGCATAGAATCAGTTACCAGCTTCACGTTCTTCGCGTCTAACTGTTTGCCCGCCTTTAAACCGATAATTGCTGCTTCATATTCAAGTTCATTGTTTGAAGCTCGAAATCCCAATTTGGTCGCTTTATCGATCCTCGAACCTTCGGGAGTAAGGATGACACATCCAACTCCAGCTCCACCAACGTTTGATGACCCATCAGTGAACACATTCCATAGTGGCTCACGTGTATCAACCTCCATTGCGGACTCGCCCCCAGTCTGATCAGTGGCTGACTCTATGGGTTTGAACAACTCATTTTCTTCTCCGACAACCGTTTCTATGTCGTCCACAGGAAAATCTACTAGCAGTGCAGCCAGGGCGTTTCTCTTCTCTGCAGTTCTGGTTTCGTACTTGATTTCATATGCCCCCAAAAAATTTGACCATATGGCTAGTCGGCTGGAATCATCAACATACTCCAGGATTCTCTTCAGCGGGTATTCTGAGTAGACAACGATATGACTACCTTGGAAATAAGGTTTGAGGCGACAAGATGCATGCAACAGTGAAAGTCATATCTTCTCAATTTTCTTGTACCGTGTTTCCGCCTCCGTCAAAGATTTACTGACGAAGTAAACAGGTTTTCATGTGGATCCGTAATAAACATCACTACACTTACAACATTCTCCGTTGCAGCCAGATAAACTCAGATAGGTTGTCCAGTTTTTGGTTTCACCAAAACTGGGGGAGTTGAAAAATACTGTTTGATCTCATTGAAAGCTTTTTCGCACTCATCCGTCCAACCACAATTCACCGCTTTCTTCAAAACATCAAAGGATGGTTTAAATCTATCCGACGAGCGTGAAATGAAACGATTTAAAGATGCTAATCATCCCGCTAGCTTCTTGATGTAGAACATCTAGACAAAGTCACCCCCGTTTGACAATAGTGTCAAACCGTATTCTATTTCTAGTATTATTTCCTAATTTATGATTTCCCTATTCTAGAACTATTCTAGAACATATTAGTTTCTAGTTTGGTATGATTTCCTTTTCTAGTTTTATTACTTTTAGGAAATAGTGAAGCCTATATAAGAAGGCCTAGCCTTGTAGAATTCCTACACATTCAACATTATTATCTTATTTGATTTATCAAAGATATTTTATTTAGTTATTGTTTTCTAGTTTTCTTATAACTTTTGTGAATCTATTGATTTCACACTAGTTTTCACTACCTTTTGGATCCTTGATCCAAATTATTACGCTTCCACTACGTTAAGTGGTACGAGCCTCGATTGAGAGCCTCCACTAACATGGGTGATAAGAAGATTGAAGAGTTAAGAACTAGTTTGAGGAAAGACCTAGAAACTGATGTGAAAGCAATGGGAATCAATATTGAAAAGAAGCTAACCACGAGTAATGGATGAACGTTTCGATGATATCACAAAAAAAAATCGAAAGTATGTTTATTAAGTTCATGGGAGAAGAAGGAAAGAAGGTACTTGGAGAAAAATCTAAAACCCAAGATGAAATTATCCATCCCCATACTTCCACCCCTCCCAACTCTACTGCTCACCTTCAAACCCCCCCAGCCTCTTCCCAACCTTTTTCCAGCAATTACGCCTCCCTAAATAAATCATATTATCATCCATTACAATCCACTCCAGCATACTCTTCTTGTCCACCTTACACAACCCCACAATTTGAATTCTTTGAAGATTTCAGCTCTTACTCTACTCCCCAAAACTTGCTCAAATCTTCTACAAAACAACAAGCAATTGATGTTGAAGATTATGAGCCATATTATTATCCTCCACCACCGCGCCAACACAAGGAACATGGGAAATCCACAAAACTATCGCCCCAAAGCTGATATAACCCCGTTTGATGGACTCTTACACATTGAAGATTTCTTAGATTGGTTGTGTACAGTTGATCGTTTCCTTGCTTATATGCGCATACCTGAAGATCAACAAGTAGAGCTTGTTGCTTTCAAGTTTCTTGGACCAGCTTCTTCATGGTGGGATCATCTTCAAATAGAACGAGCCAATCAAGTTGCGACAAGTTCAATCTGGACGGTCATGAAACAAGCTGTTGAAGAGAAGATTTCTTCCTCCGGATTACATACAAACCTTGTTCATCAGTTTGCAAAACTGTCGCCAAGGCAACCGCACGGTACAAGAGTATGTAACTGAATTTTCCCGTTTGTTATCTCGGAACCAGCTGAATGAGACAGTTGATCAAACAATTGGGCGGTTCATCAATGGACTTGATTGGAATATACAAGAAAGGTTAGCTACTCAACAATATACTTCTCTTCATTCTGTCATTAATAATGCTTTAAAGATAGAATCTTTCATGCTTTCTCCACAACCATACCAAAAATCCTCATTCTCTTACCCTAGAAAACCTTCGTTTCAAAATTTTCCTAATAGGCAACAAACTTCTCCATTCCAGTCCCGTACTTCTCCTACTACCACTACCACTACCACCCAACCAACTTCTTCCCAAAACCCACCTACCACAAAGACTCTTCCACCCCCACCCCAGCCTAGTAATGCTCCACCCATTAGACCAAAACCTCAAAACCCTTATGCATACCCAACTGAAAACAAGTGCTATAAGTGTAAGCAGCCAGGTCATACATCAAACCAATGTAGAAGTGGGCATACATTGATGACCGAAGAAGAGTTTGCTGTGTATGAGGAAGAAAGTGAAGATGTTCATAGAAATATCGAAGATATACAAGCATATGCGGAGGAAGGAGATGAAAGTGATTATGTCTCTTATGTTATTCGAAATCTATTGTCCATTCCTCGTGTTGACTATCAACCCGTAATCGTCTATTCAGCACTCAATGCCGTGTGCAAGACAAGATATGTGATATGATCATTGACAGTGGAAGTTGTCAAAATATTGTTTCATCTAGATTGGTGGAAAAGATGCAATTATCTACTCATCCACATCCTAAACCATACTCCATTGGTTGGATTGATGATAACAACAAGAAGAATGTAGATTCTCAATGTCTCGTGTCATTTAAAATTGGAGCATATAACGAGACAGTGGTTTGTGATGTTGTGGATATTACTGCTTGCCACATATTACTTGGACGTCCATGGCTATATGATGTAGATGTGACTTATAGAGGTAAAGCTAATACGTATTCATTCATGTACAATGGAAACAGAATCATATTGCAACCATCGTATGCGAAACCTAAGCCAAGTCTACAACAAGAAGAGACTACGATGTTGGTTTCCCCGGACATCTTAGCTGATGCACAAGAATCAGGTACGATTTATGCCTTAGTTGTACAACCTTCTACTCCTGACCTTCCTACAACTATTCCTACTCAAGTGCAGTCCTTACTAGATGAGTTTGCATGCGTTTTACCATCTGATATGCCTGATTCTTTGCCACCTATGAGAAATATTCAACACCAAATAGATCTCATGCCTGGTGCAAGTTTGCCTAATCTTCCACACTACCGTATGAGCCCTAAGGAGCACGATATACTTCGAGGACAGGTGGATGAATTGCTGTCTAAAGGTTTCATACAACCTAGTTTGAGCCCTTGTCTTGTTCGGCTCTTCTTGTGCCAAAAAAAGATGGAACTTGGCGTATGTGTATCGATGATGAAGCCATTAATAAGATCACAATCCTCTATCGTTTCCCAATTCAAGATTAGATGATATGCTTGATATGCTCTCCTGGTTCCATAATATTTTCTAAGATTGATCTTAAAAGTGGGTATCATCGGATCAATTCGACTTGGAGATGAATGGAAGGCGCATTTAAGACAAAGGATGGTCTCTTTGAGTGGCTTGTTATGCCATTTGGTTTGTCTAATGCTCCAAGTACGTTTATGAGGCTTATGAATCAAGTCCTACAACCTTTCATTGGTAAGTTTGTTGTGGTTTATTTCGATGATATCCTTATCTATTCTAAATCTGAAGAGGAACATCGCTCTCATTTGTGGGTTGTTTTCAACGCTCTCAAGGAGAATGAGTTATTTATCAATCTAAAGAAGTGTCAATTTTTCACTTCTAAGGTTTTGTTTTTGGGTTACGTTGTTTCTGCTGATGGTATTCAAGTAGATGATTCCAAAATCACAGCTATTCGTGATTGGCCTACTCCGAAGACAGCATCTGAAGCTCGAAGTTTTCATGGTTTAGCTTCCTTTTACCGTCGATTTATAAGGGATTTCGGCTCTATTAGGCTCCTATTACTGACAGTTGGAAGGATAAAGGTTCTTATGGACAGATGAAGCTGAATCAAGTTTTCAATTACTAAAAGAAAGACTTACTTCTGCTCCTATCCTTGCACTACCTGATTTCAACAAGCTTTTTGAAGTACATTCTGATGCTTCCATATTAGGAGTTGGTGTTGTTTTGTCCCAAGAAGGTAAACCCATTGAATTTCTTAGCGAAAAACTCACCGAAGCTCGTCAAAAGTGGTCTACTTATGAATTAGAGTTCTATCTTTGTGATTCGTGCACTACGAAAATGGAGACACTACTTAATACACAAGGATTTTGTCTTGTATACTGATCACCAAGCCCTCAAGTATATTCAGAATCAATCACCATCCAATAGAATGCATGCAAGTTGGATTTCTACCTTGCAAGAATATACGTTCTCTATTCAGCACAAGTCTGGTTTGAACAACAAGGTTGCGGATGCACTAAGCCGTTTCACAAATCATAGTGCCCGTGAATTACTCCTTGTTACTATCCGTGCTGAAGTGATTGCCTTTGACTCCCTTAAAGAGTTATATCCTAACGATCCAGGACTTTTCCTTACTATGGCGAAATGTTCCTCCGCACAACAAGGTACGGGTAATTTTGTTTTACATAATGGGTTTCTTTTTAAAGGTAGCCGCTTATGCATTCCTGATGGTTCCATTCGTGAACACCTTATTAAGGAGTTACATAGCGGTGGTCTTTTCGGCCATTTCGGGCGAGATAAGACTATATCTCTAGTCGAAGCTCGTTACTTTTGGAATTCTCTCAAAAGGATGTCCATGATTTTGTGCGGCGTTGTATGGTTTGTCAACGAACTAAGGGTCATGCACAAAATACGAGTTATACATTTCTCTTCCGGTTCCAGATGCTCCTTGGGAAGATATATCAATGGATTTTGTGCTAGGTTTACCAAGAACCCAAAGAGCTCATGATTTTGTTTTTGTGGTTGTTGATCGCTTCTCAAAAATGGCACATTTTATTCCTTGCAAGAAGACTATGGATGTTGTGATTACGGCAAATCTTTTCTTCCGTGAGATAGTCCGTTTACATGGTATTCCAAAGACCATTACTTCTGATCGAGACACTAAGTTCTTAAGTTGGTTTTGGAAGACACTTTGGACTCGTCTCCAAACCAAACTGCAGTTTAGTAGCACGTCTCACCCCTAAAAACAGATGGGCAAACTGAAGTAGTAAACCGATCATTAGGGAATCTTATTCGTTGTTTATCCGGAGACAAGCCTAGACAATGGGATCTATCTCTCGCTCAAGTGAGTTCGCCTATAATTCGATTTCCTAATCGGTCTACGGGTTATGCACCTTTTCAGATTGTTTATTCCAAGGTTTCTAACCATACATTGGATCTCGTCTCTTTACCATCCATTCCTAGTTCCAATGTTGCGGCAGATCACATGATAGAGTCCCTACAAGTGCTACATGATAAGGTAAAGAAAAACTTGGAAGCTGCTAATGCCAAGTACAAGATAGATGCTGATCGTCGATGTCGTTTTCAATCCTATGAAGTTGGTGATCTGGTTATGGTGTACTTAAGCAAGGATCGTTTCCCGACGGGTACATACAACAAGACGAAGTATAAGAAGATTGGTCCTATCCGCATTCTCAAGAAGATCAGCAACAATGCATATGTTGTCGACCTCCCAGCTAATATGAACATTTCGTCCACATTCAATGTTAAGGATATCTTTCCTTACTTTCCCGGCGATGATGTTTCTCTTCCAACACCAAACTCGGGGTCGAGTTCTTTTCAAGAAGGGGGGCCTGATGTAGAACATCTAGACAAAGTCACCCCTGTTTGACAATAGTGTCAAACCGTATTCTATTTCTAGTATTATTTCCTAATTTATGATTTCCCTATTCTAGAACTATTCTAGAACATATTAGTTTCCTAGTTTGGTATGATTTCCTTTTCTAGTTTTATTACTTTTAGGAAATAGTGAAGCCTATATAAGAAGGCCTAGCCTTGTAGAATTCCTACACATTCAACATTATTATCTTATTTGATTTATCAAAGATATTTTATTTAGTTATTGTTTTCTAGTTTTCTTATAACTTTTGTGAATCTATTGATTTCACACTAGTTTTCACTACCTTTTGGATCCTTGATCCAAATTATTACGCTTCCGCTACGTTACTACGGACCTCCTTCTTCGTTCTTGGGGATGACATTTCTCTGATGCTCTGATTTGCTACGGATTCGCCTCGATTCCTCTATGTGTCATCAAGTATCCAAGAAACTTTCCTGAGGATAGCCCTAATGAACATTTTGCTGGATTGAGCTTATTACGATATTTCCTCAAGATATCAAACGTCTTCTGCAGATCAATACAATGCGACTCCTTTTCCTCAGATATCACTAGCATATCGTCGATATATCTTGCATCGTCTTCCCAATCAGATCCTTGAACATATGGTCTACCAAATGTTGATAGGTTGCCCCTGTGTTCTTTAGCCCGAACGGCATTACAGTATAGCAGTAAACTCCTCTGTCAGTCACAAACGCAGTATGCTCTTGATCTTCCTCGAACAAAGGTATTTGGTTATACCCCGAAAAACCGTCCATGAATGACAGTCTCCGTACCACGAGGTTGCATCCACCAAATCTCTTATCCGCGGTGGCGAAATACGGATCACTCGGACATGCTTTATTCAAATCGGTAAAATCGATACAGACCACGAATTTTACCATTCTTCTTTGGAACGGGTACAACATTAGACAGCCAGTGAGGATACTGCATTGGTCGAATAAAGCCTACTTCCAACAGCTTTTCGACTTCTGCAGTAACTTCATCTTTTTTGCTTTGCGCCATATTCCTAATTTTGACGAACTGGATGGAACTTCTCATCGATATTTAGCCTGTGGCAGGCTACATTCGGATCTATCCCAGGCATCTCAGCAAAACTCCATGCGAAAACGTCGGCGTTTGCCCTTAGCAATGTAATCAAACCATCACGTTCGTGTGAAGGAAGATCTGCCCCTACAAATATTGTTTTGTGCTTCTCATCTCCAATCTGGACCTCGATCATTTTCTCAACCTTCGGGTGTTCAGCCGCGTCCTCTCCCATATATGATTCCGGAGGGAGAGGGTTCTGTAATTGCTATTTTTGTTCAACTCGCAGGATTTGGTTCCCGCTAACTTCTGATTTCCTGTATTCATCCATAGCATTCTCATGACACTTGTGGGAGGCCATGTGGTCACTTATAACCTTCACAACTCCTTCAGGGGAAATAAACTTCAGGCATTGATGATATGAGGATGTGACTGCACCGATCGCATGCATCCAATCTAGTCCAACGATCGCATTATATGGAGCTCGACAATCTAGCAGTAAGAAACTGCCTATTATGGACTTGTCAGCCACTGTTATTGGCATCTTTACTCTCCTAATCGCCTTTGTTACTTCGCCGCTGAAGCCGATAATTGGATTTTCATCCTCCTCAATCAAGTCGCGTGAGATATTCATAGAGGAATAAGCTCCTGAAAACAGCACGCTCACTGGGCTTCCTGTATCCACTAGAATACGGTGTACACGAAACATGCCAATCCAATCTGTGATAACGATATCATCATTGTGGGGAGCATATACACCTATCATGTCTGCTTCGGAGAACTCGATATTTGTGCATCCAAGCTCCCGAATTTTTGCTCCATTTCCACTGACACAATCGATTTGATTTGTCAAGTACCATTCTTTTAACTGCCTGAGCTTTCTTCTGGTCTCATCTTCCGATGCCCACCTAGTCATTGAATGGATCCTGGAATGACTGACAATAATTACATGTGTTGTGCCAAATTATCCAGGACATTTCCCAAAATCCGTTTTCACGTACTCTTGTAGCTTTCCCCAGCGTCTATCATTTCTTTGGACCTCGATATGTAAAGAGCGGAAATTCTCAGTCTTGTGACCATGGTCTTTATGAAAGTTGCAGTATTTGATCTTATCACTTTTATCATGTGTCTCCGCTGGCAAAGGCCGAGGGGGGCTCAAATCCTTGCTTATTTTCTCATACAACTCTGTAAGCCGTATGTTCAACGGTGTCAGCTTCATATCATGATATTTTTGATATCTAGTTTCCATTCGTTCTCCTTGGTTTTTCTCCCGAACTTCACCTCGATCGTTGTGCTATCTGCTTGAACGATTTTTTGACTTGTCTTTCTTCCCATCATTTGGATGATTGGATGATCTGTTAACATCTCTCTTCTCTCGAGCTTTGGAGTCATCCTCAACTCGAGCGTATTCTTTCGCTCGATCATACATTTCTTCCAGAGTCTTTGGTGGTCTCTTGACCAAGGAACCGTACACACCTTTTTGATCATGCTGGTATGCATGTTTGTAGGCCGAAATGACGACTTGATCATTGGCACCATCCACTTCGGCCAACTCTTGCTTGAAACATCGAGTAAAATGTCTGATGCTTTCCTCCTTACGAATTCCCAGAAGGAACAATGCGTGGCATCCCTTATGATCACGTCTGTTGTATTTGTAGTGAGAGAAGAACTTGCCAACCAGCTTATGGTAAGTCCCGATCGACTGTGTCGGGAGCTGATTGAACCACGTTATTACTCCACCAGTCAGTGACTGCGGATACATCTTGAACATCAACTCATCGGTAGACTGCCACAGAGTCATGGAAGTTTCATAGTGTAAAACATGCTGATCTGGATCATCTGTTTTCTCATCAAATTATGGCAGCTTGGGAACTTGAAAATTCATTGGCGGCCAGAATTCTCTGATATTCAGTTTGAAAGGAGCTCATGCGGCTCGATGCAACCTGTCTATCCTTTCCTCCCTATGGCGCTTTTTCGACATTACATTCTCGATCATTTTGCAAAGGAGAGCATCTGTAATTGCGCTCACGTCGCCATCAGAGGTATTGTCTTCCTACTCATAGTCCTTTTCCTCTGTAATATCAACCTTATATCTCATTCTTTTCCTTTGGGGTCCAGTGGGCCCTCTTCCATCTCTACATTGCTACGAACGAGCATAGTAATCGTGCGAATATTCTCTCACATCGTGTGGACCTCGAACCTCATCTTCATCATTCCTGTGACGTTTTGAATGGGTGGTAGTTCTGGACGTACTCTGCTAAGTTGTAGCTGGCCGGGTCCCTGCTCGCCGAGGTCGTACACGCATTCGTTTAGGCAGATCTCCAGTGACTGATAGACACATTTTTGTGTCTAATTTGTCTCGATTATATATATTGATAGTGCTCATTTTTGTACTTATTATGGTGTTTTATGCGTGTGTAGGTATTTTTGGCCAATAAACATTTTTGGAAAAATTGGCTCGAAAAGTTGGTAAAAGCGCTCGGAGGACACCTGCTATTCGGACTCTCGCTATGGATAAGGGGTACCCCAAATTACTAAGGGGCACCCCCATGACACCCCCAAGGCAGCTGCTATTCGCACCCACACTATGGTTAGGAGGCGACCAGCTTCTTCACAATTCAAATAAAGCTTTTTGGCAGGAAACAATGGCAGCAGCGAAGCAGATTTGGAGTTCGAGTTTTGAGCGATTTCTATGGAGATTCAATGGCTTATTTTCGTTGTACTGGTCCTGTAATAGCATAACAGGCTTGGTACAATGGATTGGATCGAATAAATTGGGCTAAATCTACTGGGAGAAGAAAACAGAGGCGTTGGAAGTTTACCAGGTTTTGTTATCGACCAGGAACAGTTTTAGTCGGAGTCCTGACGTGGAGACGGGATGGGATTCACTGGGTTTGTCAAAACAGGGTTGGTACCATCTTTAGATTAGACAAAATAGGTTCATATCTTCAGTTTTAAGGAAACAGGGGAAGAGAAATAATATCAGGATTTTGAGAATCCATGAAGGATTAGGCAAGGATTTTATGCGAAATTTGAACGTATTTGGTCTTGATTCAGTCTCAAGGGAGTGTGGGAGAGTCAGGATAACTATGCATACGCGTGCATAGAAAGTTAGAGAGAATTATCCTTGGAACTTGCTGTGGAAGAAAAAGAAGAAGATAAACTCGGGTTATTTGGGTCTGCCGGCTATATATAGGTTGCTGAGAGGTCAAACAAGGGTGACGTTCACATTTGGGTAGTTGCAGAGAAACACAAAAGCTTGCTGATTCGATTTCACAACTTACAGGCGAGAGGAAGAAGAAAACCAGAGAATAACAG
This sequence comes from Papaver armeniacum, assembly GCA_023531295.1. NCBI lineage: Eukaryota > Viridiplantae > Streptophyta > Magnoliopsida > Ranunculales > Papaveraceae > Papaver > Papaver armeniacum. The sequence goes on along the minus strand of JAJJWW010016007.1, from coordinate 468,422 downwards.
AAGAAGACAGTCGCATAACCGGTGACCTATTCTTTCAAATTCAAAGCCTTTTGTAACAATTTTTCCAACAATTAATCGAGTTCGGAATAGTTCTATTAAGGCATCTCTGTAACAGCGAGTTTTATAACAATTATATCTGTTACAAACTCAACTGCTTTAGACCTTTTCATCCTTTTAATCATCTTTTGAGCCATAAACAAATATTTTGAGATCATGATTAATATGAGGAGCTAAACCCCATCACTGGTATGGCAGAGGAAGCCATGTTTCACAATTGATTGGTAACTATAACTGATTCTTTATGACTTTTACACTTGTTTTAATCGATTTATGATTTTTCTTAATTGATTATGATTTTTTTTGATGATGTATGCTTGGTCTAAGTACTTTTGATGCGTCATGCTTGTGATTTACAGTCAATCTTTTAAGAATCTACTTTTGGCAAAGATATAGAGTCTATCAAAGAGCTAGAATTGTTATGAAGCATTGTATGAATCAATTAATTATGAAGTTTGGTGGAATCCTAAGTCCCAGTCTTTCTCAATATTTGTGACAACCTTGTGAATATATTTTATTTATTTTTAGTGTTTTCTTTTATTAAGTCTTAAATCGAGTCTACAAAAGTCCGAGAAACGAACTCTTTTTACCACTATCTTCAATCACATCAGTGACCAACAGATTTTTTTCTGGTCTATCAAGATCGATCACTTCTCTATTTCGGTCTGCATCTCGAGGGCTAACTCTACTTCCAAGATGCTCCCATACAGAACGACCCTTCTGGTTGTTCAAATTAACAGTCCTTGGTCGAGACTGGTTCTCACGTTCTAATCTCAGTAAATCGTTCTCTTTCTCCACTTCGTTCAGCCGATTGCGAAACAGTTCTTCCTCTGTACTAAGAGTCGCGGTTCGTCCATCTCACAGGTTCTGTCGATCGTCATTCCTCCTTGATGGGCTGCCGAATACACGACCTCTGTCTCCTCGAACTTGTGGGTTTTCCCCATCAACATCCATTCCTTCGCCTTCGATCACTGGTTATTTTTCGCTCCTCCGATTATTCAAATCTGGGGTTCTGTCATGAACACGATCTCGATCCTGATCACGATCTGTGGTTCTTCCACGAACATGATCTCGATCCTAACCACGATATGTGGTTCGGTCACGAACACGATCTCGATCCTGACCATGACCTGTAGTTCTGTCACGAACACGATCTCGATCCCGATCAAGTTTCCGAGTGGAGTGCTGCTGGTCTTGGCCGAACCTCAATCTCGTGCCTTTCAGCTTCGTGTCTCCTGTGCTGTCAAGGATTGCTAGCAGAATCGACCCTTCTTGCAGTTTGTTTGACTACTGCCATAGCTCGATTTGGGAAAACACGATTATCTTTTTCTCGATCCCCTTAGTCGGTGCCAATGTTTGTATGGTAAAATATTCTTCTACCACAAACACGAATTTAATGGTGATTTGTTGATGATCGATCAGCTGCTTTTTTCTCCAAGTGAATAGTGTTTGGGGGGTACTGCAAAAAACCCTCTGATGCTTAAGTTAACTTAGGTTTTTCACAGATTATTTTAGTGGGGTAGATTGCATACCTTTTAGGGTGGTGAACCTCTCTATTTATATGTTGGGAATGTAGGTCTTACTCTAGTGAAACGTCTTCACATGCCCTGCATGCCTCCTGACACCAATTGCATTCATTTTCCCTAGACGCCTCCTCAATCATAAATTGTATTGATTTTCTCTGCATGCCTCCTGGCATATTCCAGAACATATTCTGGAACCTTCCGAACATTCCTCTGGGTTAAGGAACTAGCCAAGCAAAAATGGGTGTAAGAGATCATGCCCAAGAAATAGTGTAAAATGCCAAGCCCAAGAAGAAAAGTTTGCTTAAGCCCACCGTGGGGCGTAAAAATCCGCAAGGTTTAATGGCTCAGTAAACAACTTAACTCGTGTAGGATCAGTAAACCAACTCACTCCAACTAGGTGGGTGTAAAAATCCTCTAGTGTAAACGATCGGGGCGTAAACATCCAAGGACTATGGAAGTACAACACGCCGCGAAGTGTAGGAACACATCACTGTGGCCGGCCGACGATGGCCGCCGGGGTTCTGCTGAAACTGTTGTCGTCGCCTGAGAAGATAATAGTGATGCAATGCTGACGACACGATGACGCTGCAAGTGACGTCATGCTTGCGCGTGTAACGACGTTATAACTCCGTTAGGGGTTAACAGAATATGCTCGACGTTAACGGGATATCCTGAAAGCGTCATAACCTTCACAGAATATTCCAACTAGATGATGCTTACCAGTTCGATGACGTGGCACTAGAGTTGCTGACGAGACGAACCAGTGATGACATGGCAAGCTGACGTGACCTATCCAGTGCTGATGTGTTATGCTGACATGGCACTTTTCAGCTGACGTGGCAGTTAATAGTTGGTCATTGTTACACGCTGACATGGAAGCCATGGTTGGTCGTTTCTGCTGATGTGGAGCCTTCTTGCTACTTGGCTTGGAGTTTCTTGTATGTGGGCTTGCACATAGAGTGTTTGCAAAGCCCAAATTGGCCATACTTAGCTAATATGAAGATTATATTAGGCCTTAGTGAGCCCATCTTTGGTGTGAAATATTAGGGTACAAACAGCTGCACTAATAAGATACCAATCTACTCTACTTGTGAGTCAGTGAGTGTACCAAGATGGAAAAAATATTTTGTCTAACGTGAAATTTGGTACACACCTGAGTAAATTATATACTCTTTCCTCCTTTCTTCTTGCTTCTCCAAACAGACTCAAACGATCTCTTTATATAGCAATTTATCTCATGGGGGATCTCATATTCTCTGGAATATTTTATTTGTTGCTCTCGTGTACCGAGTATGCTTGTGTTTGTAAGATAAAATTACTCCTACCCCAAACACAGAAATTTGTATGATGATTCTGCTGATAATTGATTCGTGGACTGGATTGCTTACCCTTTTGGGTTTATCAACCCTTTATTTATATGAGCGAATTTCAGTTTATTTTCTTTGATTTTATGGCAGATATTGATTGCCATAATTGGCCCTCGCATGCCTCCCGAAGAATAATCGGCATTGGTAGTCTGCATGCCGCATGTGATAACCGGCCGGCTTTGATGGCTTCATGGCTCTAGTGTAACTGACCCTTGCATGGTTGTTGGAATGTTGTAGAAGCAAAGTTTACAGTGGGGCGCAGGAATCCGTTAGGCAAGCAGAATGGGGTGGAATCATCCGAGGGCTACGGAATTATGTTGCAACGTGCTTCACCGAAACATTAAAAAAAACATCAACTGCCGAGTAATTTCCATTTTATTGCCGATTAATCGGCGATTATTCTCCCCGATTGCCGCTCGCTGTTGGGCCGCCGACTTTGGCCGCCGGCTGCCACGTCATCGCCCTCTGCTGACGTGGTATCCACCTTGCTGACGTGGTACTCATCGACTGACGTGTAAGGGCTGACGTGGCACGACCAATTTCTTGGGCAGCGCTGACGTGTCACATGCCACGTCAGCAATTCCGCTGGCGTGGCACTTGGTCTGTTGACGTGTCACATGCCACGTCATCATACTTGGTGCCGTGGCATCTGGTGACGTGCCATGTTTTGCTGATGTGGCGGCTGATGTGGCTGTCGCTGGTTGGTCGATCCCAGTGATGATGTGGCACAGGTGATGGGGCTCATAGTTTCTTGATTCGAACCTATGCACATGGGATTCCTTGTGAGGTGTTTGTTAGGCCTAGTTAGCCATTATTGGGTACACAAGGGAAGCACCTTAGGCCCAATGAACCCTCTTTTGCCACTAGTAGGAGCTTTGGAGGCCTAGGTTAGCCCATTTATTTGTGTAAAATATTAGTGGTACAAACATCGCCCCCTCTTAATCCATAACTTGTTATGGGTTAAGAAGTTTGGGTTCCCCTCTGATTTTGCATTTTTCTGGAGTGTTGTATAACTCGCCCCCGAGCGTGTTGTTCGGAGTGTTACGCAACTCGCCCCCAGGGATGTGTTGATTGCTCTGGAGTGTTACATAACTTGCCCCCAAATGGTGAGGTGACATATAACTCGCCCCCAGTATGTTTTGTGTCATGCTGCTCAATGCTCGCGCAGGGGTGCACCTCCCTGGTGCATTTTGCTTGCGCATGAAATGAAAAGTTGAGTTTTTCTGCTATCTTGAATTTGCGCGGGGCCGATTCACTGTTCAAGATGTGCGCGAGAGTTTGGGATGTGTACATTTTCACGTGCCTGACAGATGAAAATGTTCGCCACATTTGTTGCTGCCCTGTACGATGGGGATAAAATTGAGATAGGGTAAAAATGCTCGAACTGTGCACTCACCCTATCTACGAGGTGTCAGAGATGCTGCTGACAGTAGACTTGAACTGAATTGTTTTGTCATTTAGGGTTGATTGTGGATTCGATATCCGCAGCAGTTTATAATTAACACGAACAATATTGATAAAGTTTGGGATACCAAAATAATGTTAAATTAGAATTTCTAAATTTAAATAACATGATAAATACTTACTGCTTCGACCACAGCTGCCTCGTTAAAACCTTTGAGTGGAAAACCCTGTGGGACAAAACCATCAAAAAGGAAAAAGAGTGCAGCACAGCAGGATCTGAATCTACTTCTAATGATAAAACTTTTCAAGTGGAAAGAATTCCACGGCTTCGAATCCTCAGTTCCGTCGAGATTCCTCAAGTAGTAGGATCCACGAGATGCTGGTCTATCCACTATGTATGGGCCTTCCTAGTTCGCTCCGAGCTTCCCACAGTTCGGTTCCATTGTGGCTGCTCGGGTTTTCTTCAAGACATATTCCCCTGGTTTGAACGACCGTTCTCTGACCTTGCGATCATATCCCAGCTTGATTGCCTGCTCGTATCGGACCAACTGATGCAAGGCTGTTTCTCTTTGTTCTTCCAGCAACTCTTTATCCAAAGCCAGTATGCTGTCGTTTTTTCCAGACTTGACAACACGAGTTTTAGTAGTCTTGAGTTGTACCTCGTTAGGTATGACTGCCTCTGTCCCATACGCCAATATGAATGGAGAAAATCCAGTGGATCTTTTCGGGGTTGTTCGATAGGACCAGTAGACTCCAAAGAATTCTTCAGTCCATTTTCCCTTCGCCTTCTCCAGCCGTTTCTTGAGGTTGTCGATAATAACTCGGTTGGTTGCTTCTGCCTACCCGTTGCTTTGAGCATAGTAAGGAGACGAGAAATTGTGGCGAATATTCAGGCCCTTGCAAAAGTCTTTGATTACTCCTGAATCGAACTGCTTTCCATTGTCTGATATTATCGTGTCTGGGATACCGAACCTGCAGAAGATATTCTCCCTTATGAACCTTTTCACATCATGTCTGGTGACGTGTACCAGCGCCACTGCTTCGACCCACTTGGTGAAATAATCGGTAGCGGCTAGTACGAATCTGACGCCTCCAGGAGCTTTGGGGAGCGGCCAACGATGTCCAATCCCCACATAGAGAACGGCCAAGGACTAAAAACTGGATGTAATTCGTTAGCGGGCCTTTTCGGAATTGGAGCGTGTTCTTGGCATGGCGCACATTTCTGCGCATATTCTTTAGCGTCTTTCTGCATGTACGGCCAGAAATACCCCTGGGTAAGTATCATGTGTGCGAGACTGCGCCCTCCAGAATGGCTGCCACAAATTCCCTCATGAGCCTCTGCTAGTATTATTTGTCCTTCCTCGGCTGATACGCATCTCAAAAATGGCTTCAAAGCAATAGGTTTGCGGTATAACATCCCTTCGATCATTGAGTATCTCCATGAATTCTTTCTCACCTTTGCATACAGTTTCTCATCTTCAGGGAGTTCGCCGGTTTGTCAGTCTTGGATGTATGGTTGGCCTTGATCTGTAATGTTTTCAACATGACTGCCTAAATTATCTGTCACTAGATTGTCTACATCCATATTGTTGCCGATGTTCTCAGTATCCCCCTGTGCTGATGTAGCTGCCATCTCGCCCCCACTAGCGTGTTCGAGAGCGAAACAAATTGGTTGTCGGAGATGCTAGGTAACTCTTGAAATCTACTACAACGAAACGGGTGGAATCGGTTTGATTTGCGGAAGAAAGATATGCCAAAGCATCTGCATGCCTGTTTTCCAACCGCGATCTCTGCCAAATGGAGAATTGTTCGAACTCATTTGCCAGCTCTCTCATATGATCCAAATACAGGGCCATTCTCTCTTCTTTGGCTCTGTAGGTCCCCAGAAACTGGTTGACCACAAGCATGGAATCAGTGACCAGCTTTATGTTCTTCGCATCTAGATGTTTGACAGCTTTTAAACCGATTATTGCGGCTTCATATTCAACTTCATTGTTTGATGCTTGGAAACCTTGCCTGGTTGCTTTCTCTGTAGGATCAGAATATCGCGGCTATAATACTTCGCGAGATTAATAAACGACTACATTGCGAAGGCGTCGCAAGGAAGTAATTTAAATGACGCATTAGATGACGACAGCCAGAACATGAGAAAAGTGTGAAGACTAGGCGAGATTTAGGAGTGTCGCGAAGACAAACACTTATACACCTGCGATAATTCGCGAAGGATTCCCAAAAATAAAGGATATCTTAGTCACATCATCCACTATGTAATACCCTATATAAAGGGTCGAGTAAGTCTTTTGTGAGGGGGCTCTTTTTGAATTATTAAGCAAGTCATTAGGAGAGAGAAAACTTAGAGTGATTGTAATTTCTTTAGCTCTGTTCTATCTTTCTTTGTAAAAATTTCAAGAGAATAATCAATAAAATCTATAGTAATTCATATTCAAATGAATTAGTCAAGTAAATTCTAGTGAGGGGTGTAGTGTGGGATTTCCTGCAACTACATATGCGCTAGAAACAGGGACTGAAATTCACGAAAAGAATTCTGTGAAGATCAATATCGTAATTTGGTGAAGATCAAATCATGTGAAGATCGGCATTGTAATTTGGACAAATTTGAAGTAATAAGAAAAGAACTTCATACAATTTACAACAAGTTACAGAAGTTAAGAAATGGCTAGAAGAAAGAATACATCAGAACAACCAACAATTGTTAGAAGAAGCAGGAGATTAGCTGGAGAAAGGAGAAATGAAGCAGGTGAACCTTGAAGAGTAAACGTAAGGGGTAGAGAAGAAGGCCAAATTCAACCACCAATTCAACCAGCAACAAATAAAGTAATAGATTATGATAGGGTGAGTGTGCATACATGGAGATCAGATTCCATGGAGGAAAGAGAAGAAGTGCAACAATTGATAAATAATGGACAAGAGGAGAGAAATCGAGAAGAGATGGGAGAAACAATTCGTGGAAATGAAGGAATCGCAGCGTTAGAAGCGTTAAGGCAAATAGTACATGAAGAAAGGCGGTTAGAAGCGGAAGAACGAGCAAACTTAACAAGGCAGAACCATGAATTAAGAATGGAAAATAGGAGGTTGCAAAATAGAAGGTCAAGAAGTCATACCAGGTCAAGATCAGGATCAGTTAGAGAAGATGTGAGAAGAACATTACCTGCAGAAAACGTTAATGAAGAAAATTTGGAAAGAGAGCTAAATTTCGGCGAAGGAGGTCGCGAAGGAAGAGAAGTGGTAGGAGATCATCATATTCCACATCCTGAAGATCTACAGAATGGTCAAAATAACAGAAATCAAGAAAATAGGTATCGTAAAGGGCAGAATAATCTGGTTAATGAAGAAGAAGGAAGAAGAAAACTGCATGGTAGAGAAACATGAAGGAAACAAAAGGAAATTGAAGATGACATTGAAAGACATTATGTTGAACAAGCGCATCTAGCTCGCGAAAGGGAAAGATTAAGAGCAGAAATGGAAGAACGGGAGGTAGAAGAAGCAATACGGCAGAACAACCATGACAATAGAGAAAGAAGGCGCGAGCAGAATCGCAGCAATGGAAACATCAACGAGGAATATGAAAGAGTACAAATGAGAACTGATAAACAACCAAGAAGAGAAAATGACAGATTTAATGGTGTGAGAATTCGTGAAAGAAGTGAAGAAGAAAGTCGCTGAGAAAGAAGAGACGAGAATGATGAACCAGAAAATATAAGTAGACAAGAACGCAGAAAGAGAGAGACAGAGTTGAAAAGACCAATAAATTCGAATTCTGAAGCAAATGAACAAATTTTGAGAGAATTGGCAGAGATGAGAGGAATATTGAACAGCATAAGAGAAGGAGGAAGAAGACAGTTAGATGAAGCCATCGCAGAGGCTGCGAAAAATCCTTTTACATTAGAGGTGCAGCTAGGAGGAATACCCCCAAAATGTAACCTACCAACATTAACCATCATTTTTGATGGAACAACTTGCGCAATACAACACATCAAGGCTTATGTAAGATGTATGCTACATTGGGAAAACCATGATGCCATATTGTGCAAATACTTCGCATCAAGTTTGACTGGAGAAGCATGGAAATGGTTTGAAGGTTTGCCAAGGAACACAATCACGTCGTTCAACCATTTGCAAGTTATATTTTTAGGGGCGTATATAAGTAACAATTCTTCGCGACCTGGTATCGAAGATGTATTCAGGCTAAAACAAAGAGTTGGCGAAAGCTTGAGACATTTGACTGTAAGATGGAAGACAATGTGCAGTGAAATGGCTGGACGGGTGGATGAAAGATACCTCATCCTGTCATTCATAAATGTTATGTTCGCAACCAACTTATTATATGTTCAAATTTTCAGAGTCAAGAATACAATCCTAATGACTGAGTTGAGAGAACTGCAAGAGAAATATATTTCTTTGGAAGAAAGACAAAATGAAATGGAATCGTATCCAGTTGCGAATACAAGTTCAAGTGTTGCGAATGCAAGTTTATTACCCAAATTAATACACACAGTGGCGAGTACTTCGCAAGGAGAACAAGAAGGAGTGGTAGATGATGGGCAGCCAAAGTTAGTAGCCATGGGAAGCCGAGATCAGGAAGAATTTGAAATAGAAAGGAATTACTACAACCGTAGTGGGAACAATAAGATCCAAAGACTTGATCACCCGTAAGAAACTTATGGAAGTCAGAGACAGAATTATCATGGAGGGCAGCGACGTCACAGAGTAGTATGGGAAGAAATCAAAATGCCACCATTAAACACTAGTGTGGAAAAAATATGGGAAGCTATACTCGTAATGGAAAACATACCCGCACCATGGAACATGGGGAATGAACCGCCACCAGGTGATAGAAGTCACGAATTCTGCTCTTACCACCGTTTTCATGGACATCTGACAAATGACTGTAGAAACATAAAGAGAATCATCTTAAGGATGATTGATCAAGGAAAGCTGAATCATTTTCTAAAAGATGAAGAGAAAGCTCAGCCGTTACCACCACCACCGGGAATGCACAGAACAAACTCAGCTAAGGGGAAAGAAACATTTGTAATAGAAGTTGGAGCGAAAGCTAAAAATTTGTTTTGTAACTCCATTGTTCATTCATACCGCACAATTGAAGATTTTCATGATAACGTACTCAGTAGGGTTTTCGCGAGGGATGCGTATGATAAAGAAGTAATGAACATTGCGAGAATATCGCAGTTAAAGGAATGGCAATTGCAAATTATTTCTTTCTCTGCAGAAGAAATACCCAAAGGTAGAGAAATACATGATAGCACATTGGTTGTAAAATTGGAAATTAATCCAAAACCTGTTGATGGCGAAGATGATGAAGCAGAAAATTGTCGGGCGATCAATAAAATATTAATTGATACTGGGAGCTCGGTAAACATTCTTTTTTACCATACTTACAACACCATGGGAGGAAAGGATGACGAATTGATACCTTCAACATACAAAATATATGGTTTCAATGGCACAGCGAATAAGCCTAAAGGAGAAGTTCATATGAGAATACCCTTGCAAGGATTATCAACTGATATTTTGTTCTGTGTGGTTGATGTGGAGTCCCCTTATAATGCATTAATCGGAAGGCCATGGTTGCATGAAATCTTGGGTGTGGCGTCAACTTACCATCAGTGTATAAAATTTCCACATCCTAGCGGTATTGGAATTATAAAGGGAGACTGGATGGAAGGACAAAGATGTCACGAGGTTGATGTAGAGAGCTGCGAAGAGAGAACTGCAAAAAGTAAGGGATGGAAGAAGAATATAGAAGAGGAACAAAGAAAAGAAAGATTGATGGTAGATAACATAAATATAAGGAGAGAAGACACATTGCGAAGTGAAGGCATGAAGGCAGTTGAAAATTATGATGAAATGGAAATATTAAGAGGTTTAAATGATGCAGAGACAGAGAGAGGCAAGAGTAAAAGGTGTAAGAAGTGAATAGTTGCGAGAAGTGACAAAGATTTGGTGACGAAGGCATGTGAGGACAAAAAGAAGAAATAGTAGTTGAAGAAAAATTCCGCGAGAATCTCGCTATCGAGAATGTATGAAAACTCGATTAAAAAATTGAAATGAGATTATTACAAACAAAGCAAAATTGTGCGATAGCATCGCAAACAAAATAACAAGAGATTATCAAAAATGAATGATTGATTGAATTAACAAAAATGAATGAGTGAGTGAATGGGACGAACCTTTATGGCGTACACCCTAGTTCGCGAATGATATTTCGCATAGAGGCAAATGTAAGACCTAAAGTACGTCATATAAGGGGGTATCTCTTAACATGGCTCAGGGGGAAGGTTACACCGCTCCTGAAGCCTGGGTCATGGAAATTTGGGGCCCATGAAAGCCTATCCGGGAGAGATACCTTGGATTTCCAACTATATATATAAGGTTATACCCTGGTTGGACGCCGAGGGTCTCTTCCAAGGAGTCAGTGTATGCTCAAGGCTCCGAGGTACACGGTTGAGCTAAGAGTGCAGGGCATTTGAAGTGTCTCGGCCATTCTTGGCAAGTCTTGGTATATCTTGCACTTGGCCCGAAGAAAACTCCACTTAGGGTGCGGTCTCGTAACCATAAACCATATAGGTATAAGGGATAAGAGATCATGAAAACAATCGGTTGTTGTTAAGACCGGATGGGAGGAGCTAGTCTTGTATGGCCGATGTACGCCTCCTTGAAGGGGCAACCGGGGAGAAGATAAGGCGGCACCCTCCATTAGGGAGATGATAAGTGTCAAAAGATGCAAATGTCATGAGGCTTTATTTTCGTAAGGAAATTTAGACTTGTCATATTTGTGCAATGATCCTGAAGAGGCAAAAATACTAACATGAAGGTAAGGCAAGATCAATGGGTTTTTACATGAACATGTAAAAACGTCCTGCGATTTCGTCGCAAAGACGACAATGTCATGGGGTTTCATGTTCGCAAGAATATTTAAGCATGTCATATTGTCGCAAATAAAACATCCTGCAGAGGCAAAAATACTTACTAAATGATAAGACAAGGTCAATGGGTCATTGCATGAAAATGTAAAGACGTCCTGCGACTTTGTCGCAATAAGGGGTGGCGAAATAAGACCTTTAATTAGGAAGGAAAAATAAGACCACACAAGAAATGTTAAGGCAAGATCAATAGATTTCTTCATTCATGAAGATATCCTGCGATCTTGTCGCGATGAAAGACTTCAAAATAAATCTCTCATTTGCAGATAAATAACAGAGGCAAGTATGGGAATGCATGTGATGAAATTTTTTTATTCATCTTCATATGATAGATTTATGCATAAAGGAAACGAGAAAATAAAGGATAAATTTACAAAGGTTGAAAATAAAGGTTGAATTCATACTTAGTAATCCAAGAAATTTACAATGAAGGTTTATAGAAATAGAAGATTAAAAGGATATATATACATATTTTACAAGAAATGAAAGAAGAAAAAGAATTTATTTCTTGGAAGATTCTTCTTCTTTATCAGATTCTTCGATTTCATCATTCTTCTTGCCAGACTCTTCTTCTTCACTAGCTTCGCTATCAGAAACGTCAGAGAAAGGCATATCTTCAGGAATGGTATCAAGAAGACAAGGGTATGAACTAAGAGGAATCTTGTGATCATTGCAAACTGTCTCAATAGTTTGATTGCGAAAGCGAACATCATCGTTGTTGAAGTTCGCTACTGTAGCTTGTAGTTGTTTCTTCAACTTAGAATACTTGTTATTGCGAAGAGAAAAGTCTTATGCGAGTTGTTCTTTTTCAGACTCAAGTTCTTCAATTCTTGTTTGAAATCTCTTCTCGGATTCTGCAGAACATATGACAATGAATTAACAATTTAATAACAATACTACAGAAGTAAAGAGCAGCAAAGTATAATAAACAACCTTCTCTGTCAGATATCATATCTTTAACCAAGGTAGTATGCTCGGCGTGAATACTAACATCAACACTTAAGTTATTCCTGGCATTGTCTAAAACCTTCGCAACCCAAGAAAATTCATTATTATTATTTATAACAAGAAGTGAACGAATTTGATCTTCTCGCTCGGTAAGTATGGAATTCTGGCGAAGTAATTCATCTCGTTCAATTTGTACTTCGAGAAGAGATTTTTGAAATTCTGTTAATGCCTGTGCACCATTGTTAGTAATGCGATCTTTGTCATCTATAAGATCACTAATTTTCTTCCTTAAAGTTTTGGTTTTCTTACGAGAATCAAGGTGCATTTGTTTAAATTGGTTGGCTAAATTTAAACTGGATCTATGCTCAATCTCTAAGAGGCGATATTTGGCTTGAAGTTCATTTAATGGAAGGGAATTTATTTTGCTTGACGAACTACTTAAAGATTTGTTGAGATGAGTGAGAAGAACATCGTTATCCATAGGCTCGGGAAATGAGTGGAGAAGAATGGCTTCTTTAGAGAGATTATATATGTCTGCAAAAATAATAAAATCAGGCAAAGAAAAGCAGATGACAAAATAAAGGTGATTTGAAGAGTAAAAAGCTCTGTACCATAAAGTTGTTGGTTTGCACTTTGAAGAGTAGATATTTTATTCATCTGAGAAGTAGACTCAACCTCCAATTGTTGAACTTTCTTGCGAGACGTCGCCACTTAAGTTTCTAATTCTTGGACTTTCTCTTTGAGTTGGAGATTTCTCTTTTCAAGATTATTGCGTCTTTTCTCGAGGTCTGAGGCAACAACAAAGGAAGCTCTCCCAGACTGTAAAAGGAAGTAAAGAAATGGTTAATATAAAGCTTAAAATCGAAGTCGCAAAGAAGCAAAGGAATATGAACATACCAAAGCATTGAGAGCATTTAAAAAGCTAGGAGTCATTGTTCGGGAAACTCCGCGAAAAGATTCATTATCCTCTAACAGCGGGGCATCGCAGATTTTAGCGAGAGCTTCGCACGTAGCAGATAAAGTATCATCTCCCAGTCCTTGCATAGAATCGGAGAAGACACTAGACAATAGCGCCATAAGCGAAAGTAACCGTGATTCTCCTTCGCGAAAAGAAGTACCAACCTCATTTTCGTCTTCATCAGAGCTTTCGCTGGTTTGGGAATTAGAATGGGAAGAAGGTTGGATTTTCCGTTTTTTAGAAGATGGGGCAGAAGATTTATCCTTGCGAGGAGTGATTTTATTCTTGCCTTTAACCTTCGCAGCTTCAGCTTCTTCAACGTCAACCTTCGCACACGAATAAAGATAAGAAACAGAGGCAACAATATTGTTTAAAATAACGAAAGAAAATGTTTCTTACTTCATCCATGATCGATCGAAGTATCGCCAGGGTATTCTGTTTTGGGTTTCTTTGATGACTTTTCCTCAGTTTATCAATCTAAAAATTTTGCAAGTTTAGTAAATAAAAGAGAAAAGAAATATAAAAGAAATATCGCAAAGTAAAACTGAAAAAAGGAAGTATACCTCTTTTGCCTTCTCGGGCCACTTAAATTCCCAAGGATGATAATTTGCGAGATTTGCAGGGAGTGCATGTGAACCTGCGATATAAGGTCCACTTAGAAGTAGAGGAACAACCCACCACTTTTCATCTTTGGAGTGGCGGGGAGTATTATTTTTACCCGAATTCCAGTCAATATCTTGCATGAGCAGCTTATCAGCATCAACGTTATCTTTTTTCTTCAGTCGGGCACCCCAGCGAGATTCATCATTTCTCATATTTATAACTGCATAATTCGCAAAGAAATTCTCTACAATATACTTCTCAGCGGCTATCTTTAAATTTACAAATTTAGGATCTTTGACATCATCAGAATATAAAGATCCTTTACCAGCGCCACGATTGGCGAATTCAAGCATCAGACGGATGCAGTCGCCACTCAATTGATAGACAGCTCGCGAGAAATTCTCATGAGCAAGAATTTCATAGAATAATGGTATCTCGGGATTGTATAGAGGAATGGGGAGTCCTGCGAGGAGTTGACCTAGCGAGACTATGATTTTCTGATCATCACATTGATGATCAGAAAATAATTTTGCAGAAAGTATAGACGAGGATTCTTGATCAGGGATGGTTGATAAAGTGAAACCCTTTTCCTGTAACTTCCTTTGAACTTCATCGAAAAGGGGTGTGTATGTACGACCAAGCGAAGCCATTATCAGAGTATGGGAATGAAGGGAGAAGTGAAAAATCGAGAGAAAGAAAAAAGGGAAGGATTTACAGAAGCGCAAATTACGGAGGGAAGAAGTTGAAGGAAAACTGCAGAGAGAAAATGAAAGAGAAGAAGAGAAGGATGAGAAAACTATATATAGAGAGAAAGGTCCTCGAGAAAATAAATGCATTTAATGCGAGATGGGACGTGAATGGTCCAAAGTAAACGGTTGAATGAGACGTGTCAATAAGGGAATGGAAGAAGAAACATCCGTAATAAGTTCCATGTAAGTGTACGGGATTAAAACAGATAAAGATAAGCTATTGCGGCATTTCAAAAATATTAGTTCTCATGCCATTCTCTACTTCGCAGAAGACATGAGAAGAGGCAAGATGTAGGATCAGAATATCGCGGCTATAATACTTCGCGAGATTAATAAACGACTACATTGCGAAGGCGTCGCAGGGAAGTAATTTAAATGACGCATTAGATGACGACAGCCAGAACATGAGAAAAGTGTGAAGACTAGGCGAGATTTAGGAGTGTCGCGAAGACAAACACTTATACACCTGCGATACTTCGCGAAGGATTCCCGAAAATAAAGGATAGCTTAGCTGTCATCCACTATGTAATACCCTATATAAAGGGTCGAGTAAGTCTGTTGTGAGGGGGATCTTTTTGAATTGTTAAGCAAGTCATTAGGAGAGAGAAAACTTAGAGTGATTGTAATTTCTTTAGCTCTGTTCTATCTTTCTTTGTAAACATTTCAAGAGAATAATCAATAAAATCTATAGTAATTCATATTCAAATGAATTAGTCAAGTAAATTCTAGTGAGGGGTGTAGTGTGGGATTTCCTGCAACTACATTCTCGATCCTCGAACCTTCGGGAGTAAGGATGACGCATCCGACTCCTGCACCACCAACATTTGATGACCCATCAGTAAATGCAGTCCATAATGGTTCAGGAGCATCAATCTCCATTGCGGACTCGCCCCCAGTCTGATCAGTGACTGGATCTATGGGTTTTAACAGCTCCTCTTGTTCGTCAGCAACCATTTCTATATCGTCCACAGGAAAATCTGCTAGCAGTGCATCCAGTGCATGTCCTTTATCTGCAGTTCTGGTTTCGTACTTGATCTAATACGCCCCCAGAAAATTTGACCATATGGATAGTCGATTGGAATCATCAGCATGCTCCAGGATTCTCTTCAGCGGGTATTCCAAGTATACTACGATCTGCCATCCTTGGAAATAAGGCTTGAGGCGACGAGATGCATGGAACAGTGCAATTTCTATCTTCTCAATTTTCTTGTACCGTGTTTCTGCCCCCGTCAAGGATTTACTGACGAAGTAAACAGGTTTCTCATGTGGATCCGTAACAAATAGCACTGCACTCACAGCGTTCTCCGTTGCAGCCAGATAAACTCCAATAGGTTGTCCAGTTTTTGGACTGACCAAAACCGGTGGGGTTGACAAATACTGCTTGATCTCATCAAAAGCCCTTTCACACTCAGCCGTCCAACCAAAATTCACTGTTTTCTTTAAAACGTCAAAGAATGGCTTGAATCGATCCGACGAGCGTGAAATGAAACGGTTTAAGGCTGCTAATCGTCCTGCTAGCTTATGGACCTCCTTCTTCGTTCTTGGGGATGGCATTTCTCTGATGGCTCTGATTTGTTCCGGATTCGCCTCGATTCCTCTGTGTGTCATCAAGTATCCAAGGAACTTTCCTGATGATATCCCAAATGAACATTTTGCTGGATTGAGCTTCATACGATATTGCCTTAAGATATCGAACGTCTTTTGCGAGATCAAGAAAATGCGATTCTTTTTGCTTTGAGATTTCACTACCATATCATCGATGTATACTTCCATCGACTTCCCAATCAGATCCTTGAACATATAGTCTACCAAGTGCTGGTAGGTTGCCCCTGCATTCTTAAGCCCGAACGACATTATAGTATAGCAGTAAACTCCTCTGTCAGTCCCGAATGCAGTATGCTCTTGATCGTCCTCGAACAAAGGTATTTGGTTATACCCCGAAAAACCGTCCATTAATGTAAGTCTCCCATACCCTGTGGTTGCATCCACCAAATCTCTTATCCGTGGCAGCGGGTACGGATCACTCGGACAAGCTTTATTCAAATCAGTAAAATCGATACAGACACGAATTTTACCATTCTTCTTCGGGACAGGTACGACATTTGACAGCTAGCTTAGATATTGTACTGGTCGAATAAATCGTGCTTCCAACAGCTTTTCAACCTCTATAGTAACACAATCTTTTTTGCTTTGCGCCATATTTATGATTTTCTGTCGAACGGAATGGAAATTCTCATCGATATTTAGCCTGTGGCATGCTACATTCGGATCTATCCATGGCATCTCAGCAAAACTCCATGCAAAAACGTCGGTGTTTTCCCTTAGCAATGTAATCAAACCATCACGTTCATGTGCAGGCAGATCTGCCCCTACGAACGTTGTTTTGTGATCCTCATCTCCTATCTGGACCTCGATCAGTTTCTCAACTGTTGGAGGTTCAGCTGCGTCCTCTCCCCTATATGATTCTGGAGGGACAGGATTCTGTAATTGCTATTTCTGCTCGACTCGCATGATCTGGTTGCCACTGACTTCTGTCTTCTTGTACTCATCCATTGCACTCTCATGACACTTATGGGCGGCCATCTGGTCGCCTCTAACCTTCACAACTCCTTCTGGGGTAATAAACTTCAGGCATTGATGATTAGATGATGTGACTGCACCGATCTCATGCAGCCAATATCGTCCTACGATCGCATTGTAGGGTGCTCGGCAATCCAGCAACAAGAAAGTGCCCAAGACGGACTTGTCAGCCACTGTTATCGGTATCTTCACTTTTCCAATCGCCTTTGTAACTTCGCCGCTGAAACCGATAATTGGATTTTCATCCTCCTTGATCAAGTCGTATGGGAGATTCATAGAGGATTAAGCTCCTGAAAAAGCACGCTCACTGAGCTTCCTGTATCAACTAGAATCCGGTGTACACGAAACATGCCGATCGAAGCAGTTATAACGATAGCGTCATTGTGTGGAGCATATACACCTATCATGTCTGCATCATAGAACTCGATCTTGGTGCACCCCAAGCTCCCGAGTTTATGCTCCATTGCCGCTGACAAAATCGATGTGATTGGTCAGGTACCATTCTTTCAACTGCCTGAGTTTCCTCCTGGTTTCGTCTTCTGATGCCCGTCTGGTCATTGAATGGATCCTGGCGTGGCTGACGTTAATCACATGTGCGTTAATCACGTTGGTCGTGGAAAACTGTCCGAGACATTTTCCAAAGTCCTTTTTCACGTACTGTTGCAGCTTCCCAGCGTCGATCATTCGCTGAATCTCGATCTGTAAAGAGCGGCAGTTCTCAGTTTTGTGACCATGGTCTTTGTGGAACTTGCAGTATTTGCTCCTATCACGTTTATCTCGTGTTTCTGCTGCCAGAGGACGTGGGGGGCTCAAATCCTTTTGTATTTTTTCGTACAACTCCGTCAGACTTATGCTCAGCGGGGTCAGCTTCATATCGTGAAATTTCTGATACCCAGTTTCCATGCGTTCACCTTGATTTTTCTCTCGAACATCCCCGCGATCATTATCTTTGTCATTCGAACGGTTCTTGGATTTTTCTTTCTTCCCGTCGTTTTTATGATTGGACGATTTGTGAACTTCTTCTCGAGCTTTAGAATCGTCCTCCACTCGGGCGTACTCTTCTGCTCGATCATATAGTTCTTCCAAAGTTTTTGGTGGTCTCTTGACCAAAGAACCGTACACGCCTCTTTGATCATGCTGGTAAGCCTGTTTGTATGCTGCAATGACAACTTGGTCGTTGGCTCCATCCACGTCCGCTAACTCTTGCTTGAAACGCCTAGTGAATTGTCTGATGCTTTCCTCCTTCCGTATTCCTAAAAGGAACAGTGAATGGCATCCTTTCCGGTCACGTTTGTTGTACTTATAGTTAGAGCAAAAATCATCGATCAACTTATGGTAAGTCCCGATCGAATGTGCTGGAAGATGATTGAACCATGAAATAGCTCCTCCCGTTAGGGATTGCGGAAACATTTTACACATCAACTCGTCGCTATACTGCCACAAGGACATGGCGGTCTCATAGTGTAAAACGTGTTGATCTGGATCATCAGTTTTCTCATCGAATTCCGGTAATTTTGGAACTAAAAAATTCATTGGCGGCCTGAATTCTCTGATATTCTGCTTGAAAGGTGCTCCTGCTGCTCGATGTAACCTTTCCATCTTTTCTTCCCGGGATTGTTTTTTCATCATCACTTTCTCGATCATCTTTGCAAGACGAGCTTCTGTTATCGCGTCTAGGTCGCCATCTGAAGAACTTCCTTCTTTCTCATAATCCCAGTCCTCTGGAATATGATTATTCGATCTTATTTTCTCCCTTCGGTGCAGAGTAGTCTCTCTGCCATCCCTGCCTTGCTCCGAACGAGCATAGTAATCGTCCAAAAATTCACCCTCGTCGTGTTGGTCTCGAGCTTCATTCTCGTCATTCTTGAGCCGTTTTGAATGAGACGTAGTTCTGGCTGCGCTCTGTTGAGTTGCAGCTATCTGATCCCCTACTCGCCTGGGTCGTTTCGGTAATTCTCCAGTGACCAATAGATTCCTGTCAGGTCGATCACGATTGATCATATCTCTGTTAGAATCTGTGACTTGTGGTTCAATCCGACTTCCAAGGCGTTGCCATTCAGATCGGACCCTCTGATTATTCAAAACACCAGACCTAGGCCGAGGTTGTTTTTTACATTCTAATCTCAGTAGAGCATTCTCCTTCTCTAGCTCGTCTAGCCGATTCAGTAGTTTTTCTTCCTCTGTACTGGGATTCGCGGTGCGACCATCACGCAGATCCTGTCGATTGTGATTCCCCCTAGATGGGCTGCCGAATGCATACCCTTTGTTTCCACGAACATCTGGGTTTTCCCCATCAACGTCAATAACTTCGTTATCGATCTCCCGTTGTTTTTACTTTCTTCGATTCAGATCTGGAGCTCTATCACGAAAACGATCTCAATCTCGTCCACGATCCGGTGATCCGGTATGAGTATGATCTTGACCTGTCTGTTTCCAGTGGGTATAACAGTGCGAGATTGAACCTCACTCTTCGTTCCTCTCAATTTCGCGTCTCCTGCGCGGTTGGGAATTCTTTGTTAGATTCAGACCTTCGTGCAGTCTGTCTAACTATTGCCATAACTCGATTTGGTAACACACGATAATCTTTTCTCGAAACCCTTGGTCGGCGCCACTTGTTTGTAAGATAAAATTACTCCTACCCCAAACACAGAAATTTGTGTGATGATTCTGCTGATAATTGATTCGTGGACTGGATCTTCAATTGAATTATGGAGAAAGGGGGGGTACCTGCAAAAAACCCTCCGATGCTAAAGTCAATATTGGATTTTTCACAGGAGATTTTGGTATGGAAGATTGCTTACCCTTTTGGGTTTATCAACCCTTTATTTATATGAGCGAATTTCAGTTTATTTTCTTTGATTTTATGGCAGATATTGATTGCCATAATCGCCCTCGCATGCCTCCCAAACCAATAATCGGCATTGGCGGTCTGCATGCCGCATGTGATAACTCGGCCAGCTTTGATGGCTTCATGGCTCTAGTGTAACTGACCCTTGCATGGTTGCTGGAATGTTGTAGAAGCAAAGTTTACAGTGGGGCGCAGGAATCCGTTAGGCAAGCAGAATGGGGTGGAATCATCCGAGGGCTACGGAATTATGTTGCAACGTGCTTCACTGAAACATTAAAAAAAACATCAACTGCCGATTAATTTCCGTTTTATTGCCGATTAATCGGCGATTAATTGCCCCGATTGCCGCTCGCTGTTGGGCCGCCGGCTGCCACGTCATCGCCCTCTGCTGACGTGGTATCCACCTTGCTTACGTGGCACTCATCGGCTGACGTGGAGCGACCGATTTCTTGGACAGCGCTGACGTGTCACATGCCACGTCAGCAATTCCGCAGACGTGGCACTTGGTCTGCTGACTTGTCACGTGCCACATCATCATACTTGGTGTCGTGGCATCTGGTGATGTGCCACGTTGTGATGACGTGGCGACTGATGTGGCTATCGCCGGTTGGTCGATCCCAGTGATGATGTGGCACAGGTGATGGGGCTCATAGTTTCTTGATTCGAACCTATGCACATGGGATTCCTTGTGAGGTGTTTGTTAGGCCTAGTTAGCCATTATTGGGTACATAAGGGAAGCACCTTAGGCCCAATGAACCCTCTTTTGCCACTAGTAGGAGCTTTGGAGGCCTAGGTTAGCCCATTTATTTGTGTAAAATATTAGGGGTACAAACATCACCCCCTCTTAATCCATAACATGTTATGGGTTAAGAAGTTTGGGTTCCCCTCTGATTTTGCATTTTTCTGGAGTGTTGTATAACTCGCCACTGAGCGTGTTGTTCGGAGTGTTACGCAACTCGCCCCCAGGGATGTGTTGATTGCTCTGGAGTGTTACATAAGTTGCCCCCAAATGGTGAGGTGACATATAACTCGCTCCCAGTATGTTTTGTGTCATGCTGCTCAATGCTCGCGCAAGGGTGCACCTCCCTGGTGCATTTTGCTTGCGCATGAAATGAAAATTTGAGTTTTTCTGCTATCTTGAATTCGCGCAGGGGGCCAGTTCTGCTGTTCAAGATGTGCGCAGAGTTTGGGATGTGTACATTTTCACGTGCCTGGACAGACGAAAATGTTCGCCACATTTGTTGTTGCCCCGTACGATGGGGATAAAATTGAGATAGGGCTCGAACTGTGCACTCACCCTATCTACGAGGTGTCAGAGACGCTTCTGACAGTAGACTTGAACTGAATTGTTTTGTCATTTAGGGTTGACTGTGGATTCGATCATCCGCAGCAGTTTATAATTAACACGAACAATATTGATAAAGTCTGGGATACCAAAATAATGTTGAATTAGAATTTATAAATTGAAATAACAAGATAAATACCTACTGCTTCGACCACAGCTGCCTCGTTAAAACCTTTGAGTGGAAAACCCAGTGGGACAAAACCATCAAAAAGGAAAAAGAGTGCAGCACAGCAGGATCTGAATTTACTTCTAATGATAAAACTTTTCAAGTGGAACGAATTACACGACTTCCATGGCTTCGAATCCTCAGTTCCATTGAGATTCCTCAAGTAGTGGGATCCACGAGATGCTGGTCTATCCATTATGTATGGGCCTTCCCAGTTCGCTCCGAGCTTCCCACAGTTCGGTTCCATTGTGGCTGCTCGGGTTTTCTTCAAGACATATTCCCCTTGTTTGAACGACCGTTCTCTGACCTTGCGATCATATCCCAACTTGATTGCCTGCTGGTATCGGACCAACTGCTGCAAGGCTGTTTCTCTTTGTTCTTCCAGCAACTCTTTATCCAAAGCCAGTATGTTGTCGGTTTTTCCAGACTTGACAGCACGAGTTTTAGTAGTCTTGAGTTGTACCTCGGTGGGTATGACTGCCTCTGTCCCATACGCCAATGTAAATGGAGAAAATCCGGTGGATCTTTTCGGGGTTGTTCGATAGGACCATTAGACTCCAGGGAATTTTTCAGTCCATTTTCCCTTCGCCTTCTCCAGCCGTTTCTTGAGGTTGTCCATAATAACTCGGTTGGTTGCTTCTGCCTGCCCGTTGCTTTGAGCATAGTAAGGAGACGAGAAATTGTGGCGAATATTCAGGCCCTTGCAAAAGTCTTTGATTACTCCTGAATCGAACTGCTTTCCATTGTTTGATATTATCGCGTCTGGGATATCGAACCTGTAGACGATATTCTCCCATATAAACCTTTTCACATCATGCCTGGTGACGTGTACCAGCGCCACTGCTTCGACCCACTTGGTGAAATAATCGGTAGCGGCTAGTACGAATCGGTGAAATAATCGGTGTTCTTGGCAGCGGCTCCTAAAAACATGTTAAACAACAAAACGATAAGCTCCTCAGGCTTCCACAAATTCCCCATCTCCTGTTTCATGAGCCTCGCTAGTATTATTTGTTACTAGAGTATACTTCATATTCTTTCTTTAACCTGGGATTCACAAATCACCACCACCATCTCTATGATACTACTACAAATCACACCACCACCACCATATTTAGTATACAAACAATGGCTTCAAACATGCAATAGGTTTGCAACCATGACTACAATAGTAAGCTTGCAACATCCCTTGGGTTGAAAATAAAGAGGAACATAAGATCATTGAGTATCTCCTTTGTATTCACTACTACGAATTCACTTTCTCACCTTTGCATAACCAACACCATTAACTACCATTCAAAATACATTCTCTATAACATAATCAACTAATTGTTAAGCCTAACACCAGCTCAAATATAAGGTTTGTGACTCTAATCTTCCATGTAGGAAGTTCCAGTTAAAATACGAATCGTCTTACGCGCTCGGCAATATTATGGGGATCGGTAGCATGTTCAGTCTTGCATCACTCGAGCCTCCACTCACAAGGAGCTTTGGGAGCGGCCATCTTGATGGTGCGGAAATAGCCAGACGATGTCCAATCCCCAAGAGTTGATCACCATAGAGAACGTCGAGGACTAAAAATCAAGTTTGGATGACCTCCAACCACCCATGCTGGATGTAATTCGTTAGCGGGTTGAAACCAAAAAAAACTAGAGAGAGAGAGAAATTAATAATACCTTTTCGGATTCGCATTGGAGCGTGTTCTTGGCATCACAACTACATCAACAACAAAAAAAAAACATTAGGCGCATATTCTTTAAATGCGTCTTTACGCATGTACATTATAATTACCAATGACCATATCAAATACCCCCATGGGTAAGTATCCTGTGTGCGAGACAAACCACGAACATCCAGAGCCCTCAAACAAAAATTAATTGAGAATCTTCCCACAAATTCCCTCATGAGCCTCCAATGAATCTAGTATTATTTGTCCTTCCTCCGATAAAAACGCATCTCAAAAAATGGCTTCAAAGCAATAGGTTTTAGCGGTATAACAAGCCCTTCGATCATTGAGTATCTCCATGAATTCTTTCTCACCTTTGCCTCGATAATATCAATGGGATACTCTTCGAAACCCTTCATCTACCAAAATAAATCCGTTTCTTCATCTTCCATCGGTAGTGGAGTTCGTTTGTAGGTTGTCGGTGTCTCTGGATGTATGGTTGACGCCAACTTCACGATCTACGTAATGTTTTCAACATGACTGCCTGAATTATGTATCACTGGACTGTCCACATCCATATTGCTGTCGATGTTCTCAGTATCCCCCTGCGCTGATGTAGCTGCCATCTCGCCCCCACTAGCGTGTTCGAGAGCCAGAACAAATTGGGCATCGGAGATGCTAGGTAACTCTTGGAAATCTACTACAACGAAACGGGTGGAATCAGTTTCGACTGCGGAAGAAAGATATGCCAAAGCATCTGCATGCCTGTTTTCCAACCGCGGTCTCTGCCAAATGGAGAATTGTTCGAACTCATTTGCCAGCTCTCTCATATGATCCAAATACAGGGCCATTCTCTCTTCTTTGGCTCTGTAGGTCCCCAGCCCAGTTGACCACAAGCATGGAATCGGTGACCAACTTTACGTTCTTCGCATCTAAGCTTGTTTGATGACTTTTAAACCGATTATCGCGGTTTCATATTCACTTCATTGTTTGATGCTTGGAAACCTAGCCTGGTTGCTTTCTCGATCCTCGAACCTTCGGGAGTAAGGATGACGCATCCGACTCCAGCACCACCAACTTTTTGATGACCCATCAGTAAATACATCCATAATGGTTCGGAGCATCAATCTCCATTGCGGACTCGCCCCAGATCCGATCGGGATCGGATCTATGGGTTTTAGCAGCTCCTATTCTTCGTCAGCAACCATTTCAATATCGTCCACAGGAAAATCTGCTAGCAGTCCAGTGCATGTCCTTTATCTGCAGTTATGGTTTCGTACTTGATCTCATACGCCCCCAGAAAATTTGACCATATGGCTAGTCGACTGGAATCATCAGAACGCTCTAGGATTCTCTTCAGCGGGTATTCCGAGTATACTACGATCTGCCTTCCTTGGAAATAAGGCTTGAGGTGACGAGATGCATGGAACAGTGCAAGTGCTATCTTCTCAATTTTCTTGTATCGTGTTTCCGCCCCCGTCAAGGATTTACTGACGAAGTAAACAGGTTTCTCATGTGGATCCGTAACAAATAGCACTGCACTTAATCGCCGAAGCATTCAACTGCGTGGTTCACTATTTCTCAAAAGGTGCTAGTTTCACATACACTCCGAAAACAAAAATATGTGTCGAGCAACTTAAACATAGGACGGTGGTGATTGCGCTTGTTAACAACAACCATTTTATAGGCCTCCGGTTAGAAGACGATTGTCCACTGCCTCTGATATGCGGAAACTCTTATTGGCATGTATTTAACCCCGACACAATGTTGGGATGGTGCATTAAGTACGAGCATAACATGGAGATGTGGAAAGCTTTGAAGGATTCGGAAAAAATCATACACGAGGGTGCAGTTTCCCTTGCGGATGATTAAATGTACCATTAATTAAACTAAGTATTCTTTGAACATCAACATAAGAATCAAAGATTGTGTTTTTTGGAATTATGTCTTATTTTTGGGTTATACTTTGAACATTTTCATAAGAATAAGAGACGAGACTGTTACTTTTGGAACTCTTTTTTTTTCACATTGGAACTTAATTACATGACATCGCCGAACAGTGAGACATCAATACTTAAGTTCGGTTAGGAAATGAAATTAGAGGACATTACCGAACTAAAACTAAAGCTACATAACATTTAATATCCGAAACGCGTTATGAAAAAGTCTTTAAGGAGGCGGAAATGATATTCATATTTGAAATCCTTTCTCTTCCATCTTCGCCATTTGTTTTTTTATGTTAAAATGATTTCGGAGAATCCTTCACCCCTAAGTCGATACCGCCTTACAATACGAAATAAAGCTATAAATTCCACAACTCTAGCTCTAATCTTGTCGAATCGAATGAACAAGGCTATTTGATCACGGTTATGAGGGTTTGTTGTGTCGGAGCAGAATTTCTCATGAATTTCCCCCCAATAACTTTGACTCATAATACCATCCATTCTTCGTTCCTTCACCCCTCTTTGGATAGTATAGTATGTAGTTTTACGCAAAGAGATAAATCTTCATCTGGAGTAAATTTAGGAGTAGTGGCTGCCATTTTTAGAAGATTTTGAGACAAAATGTTATCTATGAGACACGTATTTATACCACTGGGGTGTATAACGACTATAAAAATAGTCGTTACTTGAAATTAGTGCCATTCAAATTTCAAAATACATAGTTCGGTTACATAACAAATGCATCGACAAAACCGAACTAAAGGGTTCGTTTTGTTATGTAAATCATAGGTAACCGAACTTAGCAAACCATCAAATTTTAAGAGTTATAGTGTAATGTTCGGTTGCCTAGCATTATTTTGCAGGTAACCGAACTTAAATGTTCGGTTACCTGCAAAATAATGCGATCTAACCGAAGTCAGAACAAGAAAATTTGAAAAGTTAAAGTGTGATGTTCGGTTACCCGCAGAAAAGGTAATCTAACCGAACTCTGAACAAGAAAATTTGAAAAGTTACAGTTAAATGTTCGGTTGCCTGGTATTATTTTGCAGGTAACCGAACTTGGTGATCCACCAAAGTTCGGTTCATTCGATGATTTTGTAATGTAACCGAACTCACACCAGCTAAATCAAACAAAAGTTATTGCAGACTTTGAAAACCAACGGTAACTTTGACTAGTAGGAGCAGTTATTGCATAAGTAACCGTTTTTTTTTTAAAACTAGCCGTTGGGTACTTTTTTGCTATAAATAGAGACCTATCTCTACCAAACTTATTCACCCATCACTTTCAATCTTCCTAAATCAGTCACCCATCACTTTGGAACACTAAAAATGGCTCCAACTCCGTTCAATAATCTAGAAGATGTTGCTATTGTCATAGCACACACCACTCTCACAAAGCACTCCGTTGAGGAAGCGCAATGGGTGGCCAGTAACGAAGACCCAACTGGAGGGCCTTACCTTGGGCATGATCAAAACACCAATGCTTAGTGGAAACGTGTGTTTAAGGTTTTCAAAGCACTAAACGGAAATCGTTCAAGGAGGACACTCACACGAGATAAGGGAAAGGTATGCTTATTTATACAATGAATGCGTCATCGCTGAGAAAGCAATTGAAAGCTCGTAAGGACGCTATGCCAAACGAAGACCGCATGAGTAGAGTAAGTTTGTGAATCAATAGGCCGTTCATCAAAAATTATTTATTTGGTTATGATTATTCAACAACGCCGACTTATTAAAATAATTGTTTTTCCGGTGTTCTTTGGGTCGGACTCAATATGAATTAAGGTACGATCATGAGTTTTACGCACGAGGACTGCTACACTCTCTTGGAGGAAGTTGAATGGCAATTCGCCCAATATAATTAAACTCGTAGAGAATCCCTAGAGCGATGTATTGAACAATTTTATGTGTTTTACTTCTATTTTATTTCAACTACATGTATGTTTTTTCGATTCAATAAAATGAGTAACTTCAAATATTGGTTCAATAACTATAGTTCAAAAAGAATCGTCATGATTCGTAAAAACACAAGTGGCGACTCTAAAGATCGTTTGAAATTTTTGGCATGAGTCGACATTGTTGGAGAAAACATATTAACCACCAAATTTCAAAACTTACAGTGTAATGTTCGGTTACCAACATAAAATTAGGTAACTGAACTAATCCCTGAAACTTTTGTTTGATTTAGCTGGTCTGAGTTCGGTTACATTACGAAATAAGCTAATGAACCGAACTGTGGTGGATCACCAAGTTCGGTTACCTGCAAAATAATACCAGGCAACCGAACATTACACTGTAACTTTTCAAATTTCCTTGTTCAGAGTTCGGTTAGATAGCATTACTCTGCAGTTAACCGAACATTTTAGTTCGGTTACCTGCAAAATAATACCAGTCAACCGAACATTACACTGTAACTTTTAAAATTTTCTTGTTATGAGTTCGTTTAGGTTTCCTTTAATGTATGTAACCGAAGATTGAGTTCGGTTTCCCCAAAAACATTGCAGGTAACCGAATACAGAGTTCGGTTGTTTACGAGATTTATTCTCTTAACCGAACTAACTAATTGTTTCTTAAAAATTTGAAGGTAATGAAACACTTAACCGTCAAATAGCCAAACTAATCCCTTAGAACACAAATTAAAAACCAAAGTATGAAATTTATTTACTAATCCATATCACTAAATGTTGGAAGCACACGAATATATGGAAACAAACTACCAAATCCGCCATAAAAAAGTATTCCAAATATAAGTAACCGAACTACCAAATCCGCAATTAAAAAGTCTTCCAAACATAACAAACCAAAGTAATAATTGTTTCAATCACTCATTTACCACGACCACTACCAGAAACTTTTCTAGTCTTGCGTTTAGGAGCTTTAGGTCGTCCTTCATCACTACGAGTGTCATCTCCACTGCTTTGTTGTTCAACCATCCGACTTGAGCCTTCCCCTTCTCGGCGACTCCTCTTCAACGGCATGGTCTGGCTTGGATCAACCTGGCTTGTATCTACAAGGCTGGGATTAAAAACTTTTGTTATTTGGTTGTAGAGGTCTGTTTGTTCTCGAGTATCCATCGACTCTCCACTCCGGATTTTTGCCATCATTTTCTTCAACAATTTACCACTTGCCTTCACCTATTCTCATCAAAAACATAACTATTATTATTTCAATACTTCATAACATTTTGAAAAACAAAAAATAAGAGTAAATTTCTTACCGCCGAATTCCACAAGATCAAGTCCTCATCACCACACAGAGGGGTATGCTTCATAATTTTCTTAGCCTCTTTCTCCACTGCCTTCGCTTTTGTTTTCTCAGCACGGGCTTGTTGGACAGTGTTTATTACACGAGGATGAGAAACATGTTCATACCATTCCATATATCCCTCGTCAGCGGCATTTGTCTCATCAAAACAAACTTGTAACTCTGCAACTGGAACAAGATAATTTCCAAAGTTCTTCCAGTAGTCCACTGATGGAGCAGGATCGTATTTGGGGGTGAATTTCATCTCGGTGTTCTTAGTTCACTGCTTTTTCACCTTGAAGTTGAAGTTTTCCACTTATGGGACACTTTGGACACAAGAAACTTGTCTTCTAGGATTATACATTGTACAACCTCCAGGATGAAACAACGGTCCATTGTACGCCGCAACAGGTGAGAAATCAATAACCTCAACATCCTCCTTGTCTTCATCTGATGGAATGGTGTAAGGATGGAAAACCACATCTTCCACTGTTAACTTATCCAATGTCTCCCTCAACTCGAACACCTTTTTCTTCTTATTCTTTTCCTTTGAGTTCAAAAATTCATATTTACCAGCTGTAGGCTTCCCATAAGGCCAAGGAGTGTGAGCATGAGACAACTACAGTTTAGGGAAGTGGTCGTACACTCAAACCTACAATAAGAGGAAAAAAATAATACATTCGCAATATTATTAGTAACAATACACATTCATTCACTTATATATTGAAACACACAAACGATAATTTAACGGGGTACCTGAACAAGGGTGTATAAGCCTCCAAAATATAGACTCTTAAGCCTCGAAGCTTTTCTGAGTTCCTCTTGAACGAATGAAAGAACCGCAATGCCCCAACAGTAGCTGTTCACCTCATTCAGGGGATCCAATAGCTGGAGGTAATGAGCATTTACCACGTGACCTGAAGTGTCAGGGAAGAAAATGGTCACCTAGTTGATATAACAAATAAGCAGTCACATGGTGCTTAATCTTCTCCTCTGTCATCACCAACTTTCCTCGAGCAACCAATTCTTTGGTCCCTGAAAACTCATCAAACAAGGTCTTGAGCTTGATCTTTTTCAACTTCTTCTTGTACGTGCGGTCTGCCTCAAACTCATTATACTCATCACCTTCCTTAGGCTCTTTGTTAGCTCGTCTAAACTCACATTGTTCCTTTTATCGCTCCATCCTAGACACCTTTCGACCAGACTTTTCAAGAAGTTCATAACTCATCGAGGGATCGTAGCCATCTCGAACACTTGTTCTGTAATTGGTAGGGCCGTGATTCTAAAACAATCATCCGGAGTAATTGCCATCTCACCAAAAGGTAGATGAAACTGAGTGTGCTAGCTGGTGGGACCGGTGCAAAGTGTAGAAGCCGTGCGTGCTTGCAGGTCGGCGCAATTGGTGGGGCCGGCGCAAAGCGTAGAAACCGTGCGTGCTTGCAGGCGTGACCGATGTAAACAAGGAGGGAGTAGGTGTTTCTTCAGATAGCGAAGTTTCCTTATCTTGCTTTCCTTCACGTGCGGCTTCAATTAGGGAATCATCCATGCCAAAAAATCTGGAAGCGTTATGTCCTTCATTGCTCCCTTTCCTTTTTTAAGGTTCCGTATTCATACCCAACGCGAATGTATCGTCTCCCTTGTTTGAGAAGGGGTTCTTCCTGTTGATTCCCCTTTTCCTTTGCTTTGCCGGTGCGTTTTCTTCTTCTTTTTGGTTCACGCTATCCTCTTTTTATATGTGTATAGACAGGATGGAACTTGATCATTTTTCCATTTCTTGCAATGTATGATGGGATCTTCCAGAGACGGCCGTGCCTTTAACTTTTTGGAAAAGGACTTCAGAATCGGTGGAGATCGATCTTATTCTCTTGAGGAGGTATTGGTTGGGGTTGAATCTTTGTTCCATGAAGCTAACGAAATTATTAAGGACCTCCCTTCCATCTATCCTCACGAAGAACGGAGTGCATGTTCGGACTCTCTTGGGTTCAGTGGACGCGGAGGAGAACGCCATGATTCTTGATTTTGATGTGGATGAATCAAAAAACTTCCTTCGAAGTGTCGATGAGAAAACTTTCGAAGGAGTATATGATAGAATCGATACAGCCTTTGAAGTTGATGCCAAAGGTGTTATTGATGATACTGGGAGGGTCATGGTGGCGTATCTTTGGAATAGTTGTCGGGGAGGACACTGCTGCTGCTTTGTGGCTGCTTCGGGATGGGATGTTGAGGTTGCCGCTTTCTAAAACCGCTGAATGGAACCTTTGTTGCCCGAAGGATTCTTTGGGAAATGCTTGAAGATATCTTTGCCCGAAGGGACTTAAGCTCCATCCTTAGAGGGCTAGTTCCTCCTTTTGTTTTTCTGTTAGATGCTTAGTTCCCTGATGTTTTTCCCCCTTTTTTTTTTTGTAAACACATCTTTCCCTTCTTCTTCATCAGTAAACATTTTGCTTCATATATATATATATTTTTGAAAGAGGTTGTGGTATGATGGCTCTGCAATGGTTTTAGGGTTCTTCGATGTATTTCTCTACGATATCTAAAGGATTCGCTCGGGAAGAGATATATTTATTTTATTTTATTTTTTTTTTGACAAAAGGGAGATCTCCGGGGAAAAATACAAATGGTGTATTCATCTGGGGAAGTACTGACTATTAAGAGGAATGGTTTAAAGGAAGTGCTTGAAAAGGGGAGTGATTGGGAAGTACACATTTTAGGGATTGGATTCCTTGATCCATCGCGAGTGAACTATCACGCCTTCAGGTGTGTCGGTATTGATGAGCTTGCAATATCCTCCCAAAGGGTATCCGCAACTGTGCACTCGCCTTCACCTTCCTCGGGAAAATCCATCTTTCTTGTCATCCTCCCAACTTGAAACGAGCTTTCCTTAACCACTACATCTCGATTGAAAACGGGTTCGGCGTCGTGTAACCATTTGAGCCTTGGCTTCGTTGGTTTCGCTAAAAGCTTCCAAGCTTCTTGCAAAGTGTTCGAATGGTCCATCTCCCCATTCACATTTTTGACGAGTTAGTTCGTGTCGGTTGTTGCGGCGAGTCCCCATGACGAGAATGGGGAAGAAAAGGCCGGTTGCGAAAAGGTTGCTCGGTCGAGACTTACTTGCATTTGAAAATCATGGGCTAGCGCCAACGGGTCCTCTCCGGATGCTTGGGTTCCTTCATAGCTCGTTGATGCGATAACCCGTGGGACGATTTGTTGGGAATCCCTTCGGGCGTGGATGTCGGCGAGAGGGTGTACGTCCGGTTTCGCTTTGTTATCGAGCACCCATAAGCGTCCCAAAATCATGTCATGATCTAGTTCTTTGACAATGTGGAACTTGCTATGCGTTATAGCGTCTCCCATCTCGATCACTAAGTTGATGTAGCCATGCGCGTTCAAAGCTTCTCCTCCCAAGTCCTTAATTACGGTTGGGAATAGGTAGCGTCTTGTTTTGTAAATCCTGCTTCCTTTAGTGTCTTGAAAGTAATGATGTTGTGGTAGGAGGTCGTGTCGATGAGCGTGTCGTCAAATTTGTTACCTCTTAAACGGGATGTGGTTAGCAGTCCCCAGTTCTCCTTTTTGGTTCCGCCCGTTTGAAGAGCTTGGGCCCCTGGCGTGGGTGCCGAGGAGAGAAAAAGCCGCTTGCCGGACACAACACGATTGAGAGCTGCGAAAATATCTTGTCGCTGCACCTTGTAAAGATAGAGAATTTTGCATATATGTTGCATCATGGATTGCACAGTCTCGTGCACGAAATTCCCGAGAGGACCCTTGATTTCTTATGGGGAGTGGGTCTCGATGCACTCTTTCGTCTCTAGTTGGAGTTCTCCTGCTTCTATCCTTTCTTTGAAAATATGCTTTAATCTGTTGCAATCGCTAGTCGGGTGGTGAACGAACTGTGATAATGGCAAATATTTTGGTTCGCCATCTCGGCTTCGGTTGGCGGACGTACGGCGGCGGCGATCGATGACATCATCTTGAACCCGAGGCTTCCCGGGAGGTCAATCACTTCCTCGATGGGGAATGGGAAATCAAGGGTATTTCCTTCGGTCTCGCGATCTTTGCACGGGAGTTTTACCGACGATCTTCCGTCGTGAGGGTTCCCGTTGTGTCGGCGCTTCACGTTTCGGCTGGTGGCTCGTAGTTGCGGCTTTCCTTTTTCCTCTTTCGTTCACTATGTTCACGGAGGATGAGCCAGCATTAAATTGTTTGCTGATGAGGCGTCTACTCCCGCGAGTTTCGCGCGCGTCTTGATTCGAGTTGGCCTAGTCCTTTCCCGAGTAATGCTTTGGTCTTTGTTGTTGCAGATCGTCTGGCGGCCTCATGGAGTTCGGAGAACGTTTGGAAACGCAAGTTTTCTAGCGGGCGCGGTAGATTGGGACCATACCATTGATGCATGCGTTTACCAATTGTTTCTCGATCTCGTTTGGGTCGTGACGATCGAGTGCTTGAACCACGAACCTTTTGACGAAATCATTCGGATGTTCGTTATCCCACTGTACATTCTCCAGAGGTCCGAAAAGGTAACTTGTTCGGACACGAAGAAATACTTCTGTAAAACGCGGTGACCATGCTACTCGGTGACCATGCTACTCCTTTGGATACGCCCTTCCGGTAAGTGATTTTGAAAATTCCCTTAAACGAAGAATGTGATTATATTCATGTTCACCCAAGGATTCTAGGAAACGAGAAACATGTTCGCGTGCATTCCCGGTACCATCGTACGGGGGTAAATTGAGGAAAAGAGTACCCCCTTGGGAGAGGATTCTCTGTATTTCGGATGGGTAAGGGGGTTGGTGATGATGTACATCCAACTCATCATGCTTGATTCGGTCGCGTAAGAGTTGTTCCAAATCTTCTCTCGTGACGAAGTTGGGTGGTTGATTTCTCTCCAACGAGATTCTAGTGCGAGTTTCTTCATCCGTGGAGGCGTGCCCTGCCGAGGTGCCGGCGTCGGGGTTGTTGGAGATGCTTCTAGGCGTCTCTGGAGGATGCGACTCACGGGGTAGTCGCTCTGTCAGGGTTTTGAGAAAGGTGAGCACCTCTTTCTGTGTTGAAACCATGTTTGTCTGGGCTCTGCGGCGTCTCTGTCGTTCCATCAAATCGGCGATGGTGACGTAAGGATGACTTCCTCTGGTCCCTCCGGTCTCTCGTCCCGTCGGCGGGGTAATTGGAGCCTTAGTTGTCGGAGGCGCCATGCTGGAAGAAGCATTCGGGGTCATGGTGGCGGCCCTAGCTCTGGTGACTGGGGGCGTGACACTTGAAGAGATATTCTCTTTGCCGTGATTAGAGGGTTGCGCAAAGACGCTAGAGGAGGCAGCGGCTTTGTCCCTGGTGATAGGCGGTGTTACACTTAAGGAAGTGCACTCGATGTTGCTGTTGTCAGCCGGTGAAGTAACAACGTTATAGGGAGAGACGCCAACATCAGGGATGCGTTCTGCGCTGGTGTTCTCGGCAGCCGTTCCGGATCTGAGTTCCACCATGTTGGGATTTGACGTTCGGGAAACGAAATAAGGAGTTGGAGTTGGTATTGTAGCCGATAGATCAATCCTCCCACTGTGGTCGCCAATTGTTTATGGGTAAAAATCGTTTCTGCCGATTTCGGTAAATTCGGTAGGTGAGTGAGAAACTTGGTTCAAACCCTAAACAAATGTCTTTGCGTGAGCACTTTATAGATTCGAGAGATCAATCTGTATAAGTCCGGCCTAAACCAAGAAATGGCCGTTCCAGACTTGCTTTGGTCACAAAGTGGAGGAGAAGGGTTGATTTGGGGAGGGAAGCAAAGAAAGGTGTTGAGACCAGAATAATTCTAGGAGAGTAGCGTCTCGACTTGTATCAGAAAGTGAAAGCTTTGGAAGCTTGCAAGAGGTGGAAGCTTTTGGGAGAGCTTGCAAAGTTGCCTTTCTGAGAGTGTAGTATTTTTTCTCCTGACCGAGAATTGTTGTCTGGTGGAAATAGGTAAGACCTATTTATACAAGTCGATATTGAAACGTACCCTGGCCTCATGAAGGAAGAGAGTAAAGGGTGAAATAATGGGAGGAGGTGGTAACCGCATGGTGTTAATGGGTGAAAACGTTTTCACCATTATTTCCTCTTTTATTTGACCGCTTTATTCCTTTTCACGCTTTCTTAATGTGAGCGTAGTGTACGCTGCATCTTTGTGATCACAAACCAAAACCCTAGAAAGCATCCCCGGTTTGTGTTGATGTCTCGAGTGTTGGTTGCATCTTGAGTGCAAGTGGTGCTGCTAGGGACGCATGTGGCATGTGCCAATGGCATGTGCGGAATGCCTTCGTTGCGTAGTTGCACCTCGGCGTAAGTGGTAATGCCGAGAGATGCTAGTGGCGTGTGTGGCATGTGCCAACGGCACGTGCGGAATGCCTTGGTGGTAGGTTGCACGGTTTGCAAGTTAGGCTACCAGCGTGTGTGTTTGGCATGTGCCAATGGCATGTGCGGAATGCCTTGGTGGTAGGTTGCACGATTTGCAAGTTAGGCTACCCGGCGTGTGTGTTTGGCATGTGCCAATGGCATGTGCGGAATGCCTTGGTGGTAGGTTGCACGATTCGCAGGTTAGGCTACCAGCGTGTGTGTTTGGCATGTGCCAATGGCATGCGTGGCCGACTTGGCCTAGGTTGTATGATTTGCGAGCCTAGGGCGCTATATTTGGCGTGTGCCAATGGCATAGCGGTTTGGAAATATGGCTTGCGGTTCGTGTTGGCATGTGCCAATGGCACGTACGGCCATGTTGACCTAGTTGCAAGTCTTGCAAGCCTAGGGCGCTATATTTGGCATGTGCCAATGGCATAACGGCTTGGAAATATGGCTTGCGGTACGTGTTGGCATGTGCCAATGGCACGTACGGCCATGTTGACCTAGTTGCAAGTCTTGCAAGCCTAGGGCGCTATATTTGGCGTGTGCCAATGGCATAGCGGCTTGGAAATATGGCTTGCGGTACGTGTTGGCATGTGCCAATGGCACGTACGGCCATGTTGACCTAGTTGCAAGTCTTGCAAGCCTAGGGCACTATATTTGGCATGTGCCAATGGCATAGCGGCTTGGAAATATGGCTTGCGGTACGTGTTGGCATGTGCCAATGGCACGTACGGCCATGTTGACCTAGTTGCAAGTCTTGCAAGCCTAGGGCGCTATATTTGGCGTGTGCCAAAGGCATAGCGGCTTGGAAATATGGCTTGTGGTACGTGTTGGCATGTGCCAATGGCACGTACGGCCATGTTGACCTAGTTGCAAGTCTTGCAAGCCTAGGGCGCTATATTTGGCGTGTGCCAAAGGCATAGCGGCTTGGAAATATGGTTTGCGGTACGTGTTGGCATGTGCCAATGGCACGTACGGCCATGTTGACCTAGTTGCAAGTCTTGCAAGCCTAGGGAGCTATATTTGGTGTGTGCCAAAGGCATAGCGGCTTGGAAATATGGCTTGCGGTACGTGTTGGCATGTGCCAATGGCACGTACGGCCATGTTGACCTAGTTGCAAGTCTTGCAAGCCTATGGCGCTATATTTGGCGTGTGCCAAAGGCATAGCGGCTTGGAAATATGGCTTGCGGTACGTGTTTGCATGTGCCAATGGCACGTACGGCCATGTTGACCTAGTTGCAAGTCTTGCAAGCCTAGGGCGCTATATTTGGCATGTGCCAATGGCATAGCGGCTTGGAAATATGGCTTGCGGTGACGTGTTGGCATGTGCCAATGGCACGTGCGGCCATGTTGACCTAGTTGCAAGTCTTGCAAGCCTAGGGCGCTATATTTGGCATGTGCCAATGGCATAGCGGCTTGGAAATATGGCTTGCGGTACGTGTTGGCATGTGCCAATGGCACGTACAGCCATGTTGACCTAGTTGCAAGTCTTGCAAGCCTAGGGCGCTATATTTGGCATGTGCCAATGGCATAACGGCTTGGAAATATGGCTTGCGGTACGTGTTGGCATGTGCCAATGGCACGTACGGCCATGTTGACCTAGTTGCAAGTCTTCCAAGCCTAGGGCGCTATATTTGGCGTGTGCCAAAGGCATAGTGGCTTGGAAATATGGCTTGTGGTAAGTGTTGGCATGTGCCAATGGCACGTACGGCCATGTTGACCTAGTTGCAAGTCTTGCAAGCCTAGGGCGCTATATTTGGCATGTGCCAATGGCATAGCGGCTTGGAAATATGGCTTGTGGTACGTGTTGGCATGTGCCAATGGCGCGTACGGCCATGTTGACCTAGTTGCAAGTCTTGCAAGCCTAGGGCGCTATATTTGGCGTGTGCCAATGGCATAGCGGCATAGTTTGGCATGGTTGCCAATGAGTGCAATATGTAGTTTGGTTTTGGTGTCGCTTGCCGTGGTGCGCGCAGTGTGCGCTTGGTTTTGGCGTTGTTGCCATGGTGCGCGGTGTGCGGCTTAGTTTGGCATTGCTTCCATGGTGCGCGAGTGTGCGGCTTGGTTTGCCATTGCTGCCATGGTGCGCGATGTGCGGCTTGGTTTGGCATTGTTGCCATGGTGCGCGGTGTGCGGCTTGGTTTGGCATTGTCGCTGCCATGGTGCGCGAGTATGCGGCTTGGTTTGGCATTGTTGCCATGGTGCGCGATATGCGGCTTGGTTTGGCATTGTTGCCATGGTGCGCGATATGCGGCTTGGTTTGGCATTGTTGCCATGGTGCGCGATATGCGGCTTGGTTTGGCATTGTTGCCATGGTGCGCGATATGCGGCTTGGTTTGGCATTGTTGCCATGGTGCCTTGATATGCGGCTTGGTTTTGGAATTAGGGTTACGTGTTGAAAAACCCTAATCGGTATTTTGAAAAAATACCCCTATTAATTATTTACACCTGAGTTAAATGCTCTTAGTTAATGTGTTGCGGGTAACACTAGGTCATGGGGTTTTACGATTTTACCCCTTGTTTAAAAACCACCATCAACACTAATATATAGAAAAGAACAATATATGTAAAAATATAATAAAGTGCCTGAGAAATCTTGATGGTTAAGATTGAGCCATACCTTTGTCGCAAAGATCTTGGCAGCCCATGAGTTTTTGTAGCCCATCAATACCTCCCCTCCATCTCTTGGAGTACCATAAGTTGGATTCTTTGGAGACAAACACAAATTTTCATCAGGAATGTATGAATATCCAGCACAAGGCGTTTTAGGCGCATTTCTAGGTTTCTTTCCCACTATTTCTACTTGTGCCTCTTCCTCTTCGACTTCCTCTTCATCCAAGTCCTCATCTAATTGAGATCATCCTTATCTCCATCTTCCTCATCTTTGTCACCCTCATTTGGTTCACCATCATCATTGTCATCCTCATTTCCTCCTCCTTCACATGGTTCACCATCATTGGCACCCTCATTTCTTCCTCCTTGACTGGTTCACCATCATTGGCACCCTCATTTCCTCCTCTTTCAGCTGGTTCACCTTCTCCACCTTGATGTTGTTCTTCATTGACCATCGTTTCCATGATCTCTTCATTGCCCATCGCTTCCACGATCTCTTCATTAACTTGTTGGATTACGTTGTCAATATTAGATCTATTAACACCATCTTGGATGACAACATCCGGTAATGACCCACCTCTATACTTAGCATTTTTGGTTCCACGGTGACCGGCATCGCAATGTACTTTGCCTCGAGGGGTGGGAGTTCTAAGATCTTCCAGTAAAGGTTTGTTTGATTTTTTGCCTCTTCCACTAATCAAGAAAACAAAAGATATTAGCTTAACAAAAATAGGCCAAATCTAAAGGTTTGTTCGGTTAACAAATATTTTTTGAGAAAACCGAACTCAACATTGGTAAATTTTAATGAAGAGTTCGGTTTGTCAAAATTTTTTGCGAACAAACCGAACTCAACATGTTTGCAACTACTGAAGAGTTCGGTTTGTCAAGATTTTTTGTCAACAGTTCGGTTACATTTTTTTTTCGGTAAAGTTCGGTTACTTTCTAAGGTTAGAATTTTATGTGAACAAACCGAACTCAATAGCACAGTCCGGTTACATAAAAACTCATATTAGCAGGCAAAATAGCGGAGTTCGGTTACATGTACAAAAACAAATTTTTGTAAAAAATTTAAGTTCGGTTAGAAATTTTTTTTTGGCTTCTTTGCGATCTAACCGAACAGGTAGTTCGGTGACCTAATTTTGATACCTAGAGAACCGAACTGTTCTTCGTGTTCTTCCTTTCAGGAAGTTCGGTTACCAAAATTGGGTTATTTTGAAACTCGACCTAACCGAACTATGCACTGTAACTTCCATTTGAACCCTATGTTGATGATTTGTATTCAATTAAACGAATCAAAATCAAATTAAAAGTAATGGGTTTGTTGCAAAATACCTGCGAATCGGTCCCATGGCAGAATCAGGCTTCGACAAGCGTCTATTATCTGGGATTATGGCTTCACTTGGTTGTTCCACTTCTTTTTGAATCTGAAAATCACTCGGCTGATTTGCTAGATGTCCCAATCGAGGACCTTCTCCTTGAAGTGTTTTGGTTTGCTTTCGAAGAACCATTGTTATAGTCGATTGATTAATCGACGATGAAAATTTTATGAATCGACGATTAATCGATGAAGTCGATGAAGACGATGTTGTGTTTGGGGAAGAAGAGAAGACAAGAGGGAGAACAGTTTTGACGAGAAACTTTTTTTTTTTTTTTTTTTTTTTTTTTAGTTTTAGGTTTTGTTTTAGATTATTAGGTTAGGGTTAATTTTAATTAGGGTAAGGGGCAAATTGGTAATCTCATGATTTTTAGGACATCCCTTAACATTGTAGGGTGGGATCCTTATAAAACAATGGTCCCCAAAAAAAGGCTGGTCCCCAAAAAACCGTTCCTTTAGAAGCCTAGGTTAGCCCATTTATTTGTGTAAAATATTAGGGGTACAAACAGCTTGCTTGCCCACCCGATCACATCCTTATATCCTTGTTTGACCTGTACGCTACCTACTTGGTTTTCGTCTAGCTAATTGACCGCTGCGACTCCACATTAAATACTCCCCCGTTCCCCTTAAGCTCCATCGCTCATTTGAATTATCTTGGTAGATTTTTGGGTTGTAACGAGCGTGTAGGTGCTATGATGTCTTACCGTAGTACATAATATCTTGCAAATGTCTCAGATGTTTTCCACGTGTCCATTAGATATTTAACTCATTTTGTCACCCGTCGATTAACAGGCTAGGCACAGTAACATCCG
Source organism: Papaver armeniacum (assembly GCA_023531295.1). Lineage (NCBI taxonomy): Eukaryota > Viridiplantae > Streptophyta > Magnoliopsida > Ranunculales > Papaveraceae > Papaver > Papaver armeniacum. The sequence continues at coordinate 428,897 of JAJJWW010016007.1, read as the reverse complement.
AATTTATTTTAATTTTCTGCAATGATTTTACCTCGAGCAGTATGGGTCGATAACAAACCCATGGCCTTACTATAGAGGCACAAACCAGCACACACGGCCCCATTGCGGTTTCCAATGAGATAAAACAGTATTTTACGTTTTGCATGTCTAAACCAAAACAAGTTGTCTAAAATACCGAGATTTCGATATATATTTATTTATTTATGGAATGCAAATTCTAGGAGTATTTCAAGAAATAATGAAATAAGATGGAAATGAATGTATATTATTATCATTCATTTTTAAGTTTATATGGTAATATAGGGTTTATGGTTTTGAACATTGGCTTCCTTATATTGTTTAGGGTTTTGCCATCTCATTTCATACCCAGAAGAAGAAGAAGAAGAATTCATCAAGATGGCTCTGTCTTTTGTTCAACACTCAACAAGCATCCATCACAGTTTGTTTAACAAAAGTTATAGTACTACTCCTCCTTCTTTGAAATTGCATTCTAGTAGTCCAAGTGCTGCTAGATTGTGCTCTGTGTTAAGAACAAGCTTTGGATTAGCACCACCACCACAATGTTCTATTCTCAGATCAACACGACAATTAAGGCGGTATAGTAAAGTTTCATTGTCTGATGATGATGCTGCTGATGACGACTTCTATACGTTTGAGAAGTTCACAGAAAAGGCGATCGATGTTGTTACTCTTGCCAAAGATGAAGCAAAAAGATCCGGTTATGATCTCTTTGGTGCGGAGCATGTATTGTTAGCTATCATTAGTGATGGTACCAGCATTGCTGCAGACATTCTTACTGAATACATGAAAATCGACGATGTAGAGGATGCTCGTAAAGAAGTGAAAACTTCCACTAAGCAAGGAAGTCGTTTCGATGCTAACCGTGTTTTCAAACTCTCAATAGACAATGCTCGAAATCTTGGTCATGATTATGTTGACATTGAGCATATCTTACTGGCGTTAATTCCTGAGAATGAGAGCGACGGAACGATAGTACTCGACATTCTGAAAAAATTTGGTGTTGATCCTACTAGTGCTCGTAAAAAAGTTCTTCAACGGATGAATCGCAAAAAGATGAGTATGCTTGAGATTTTTTGTACTAATCTCACAAAACAAGCCAAGACTGAAATTCGAGCTGGCCCTGTCATTGAACACACAAAAGAGGTATCAGAACAAGTGATCAAGACTTTATGCACACCTATAAATAAGAATCCTTGCTTGATTGGGGGGTCCAAAGTTGCGAATGCAGAAATCGTAAGAGAAGTTGCTCAACAAATTGCATGTGGTAAAGCACCAGCAGAAATATCTGGAAAACAGGTAATAATGCTGCATGTGAACCGTCTTGAAGCCTGTTGGGGAGAACGTTGGAAGGAACTTTTTCAGGAAATAGAAGAACAACGGGACGGGATAATACTCTTCATAGATGATATGCAAAATCTTATTACGACAACGGGTGAAGAAGATTGGTCAGTAGATCTAATTGACAGCGGTGAATTTCAATGTATCAGTACTGCATCAACAAAAGAAGAATATGCGAAGAACAAATTTGTGATAAGGAACTCTCTGCCTGTCAAAGTACCTGTGCCATCTATAACCGAGTCCATATTCATTTTGAGAAATTTTGTTTCTTACAAGATGTGCATCCCAGATGAAGTTATATTAGCTTCTGTATATTTATCACTGAAGTTCGATAAAACTAGTGATAATTTTTCTCTTGACGAGGCTTTTGACTTGATCGATGATGCTAATTCTCTTGTTAAGAGATACAAATACTATCATGAGGGCGTAACCGAAGCTGATATAAGAACCATAGTATCTTTACGCTGTGGTGTTCTGGTTGAGGAGATTGAAGCAATGAAGGACATTGTAGCCGATGTAACTCTCATTGATGAATTTCATGACAAGTTCTGGGATGAAAACTCAACACGCGCCTATTTTACCGAGAGGTTACGAGATAGACTGGCCGATTCGTACAATCCAACAGACTTCTTGGAAGGTAAAACCAGATCACCAATAGACTCACAAGTTGTAAGTAATTTGCTAGCCTTCCTAGCCAACATTGAAGATGAGGACGTGGTTGTCGATTTTGATGCGGCTGAGAACAGTTTCGTAGTTCACAAATTGGTTAAGGAAAGGTACGCACGCATCAGATGATTAATTGCAAGAATTTCATGCATTTGGCAAGTGTTAAGATGTCTAGTTTTTTCTTAGTGATTTCAAAGAAGCTTGCTTATATTTATTATATACACAAGGAAGATGTAACCAACCTAATGAAAAAGGGTCTTCTATGAATATCTAATAATTAAGTTTTCAAAATTTACTTATTTCCTTAGTACTTAGTTTAGTATTTATCATGCTCAATTGTGTTTTTTAGTATTTATCATGCTACATATAAGACATATGTTGACAAAGGCGCCTAGGAGCACCATTCGCAGTATGCGCCCAAGGCCTGCAAGGACTTCTTATGTAGTGACTAATTAGGCGTTAATTATCTCAAGCAGAGGTGCCTTTGGTTTGGCCTCAGAACATACGTGTTAGTTCCAACCTAACTTCTAGTGAGGATGATTTTCTAACGTGAAAAGAAATCAGTAGCAAGTCAACAGAAAGTACATTTAGGGAGAATAGGTATTCAGGTGAATGAGTGGAGAAACAAACTAACTGTAGAGTATAGTTTGGGGGATATACCTCTTTGTTAAGGCCGTTCAAGAGGTCATTAGTTACCTTCCATAGCTTGTGGAAAGTATCATTTGATAGTCAAAAACATATCAACTATCACTCAAATATGCTCCTCCAAAATATTGGAGCTCAACTTCCTATTCGAGACCCACTCTCATGCTAATTGTTTAGCACATTCACACTCATTGAATATTAGGTCACATGAGTGAAGACGCTAACTTATGGCATAGAATATTAGGTCACATGAGTGAGAAGAACATGAAGATTCTATGTTCGGGAGGATATCTACATAAGGTGCACTACGGGAAAAATATACATCTACAACTGGAGATTTACAACACTTTTCTAAACATCGTAAAAAGTCCTATGTTTTACAACTGGTTTCAAAGGAAGAGTTGTCGTATATCATCACTGCCAACCCTTAGGAAACAAGGGGTTGCGCTAAGAAAACAAACGACAACTCCTTAAGAAAAACAGTTGTGACGACATTTAGCTATAACAACTCTGTTCCATATATGTAGTGACTTAGCCTATCGAACATGAACCTAGTGCATGGAAGTCTAGCTCATCAACCACCCTTTCAGTTCACAAGTTTGGTTTTTTTTTTTTTTTTTTTTAAATAGAAACCTACAACAACACTTATAAGGAGTGCGACTTTGTGCACCCTTGTTAACCCGGGGTGCACATTCCTCCCAATTCTATAGGCTAGCATTTTAACCGTAGTTATCCATTTTATTGAATATTAAAAGCAGATATTCCACTGGAAATTGAAAACCGGGAACAACAAAATAAAAAATGCCTAAAAACCCGGGTACCCTCTCTCTTTCATCTTTAAGACTTTAACATTTCATTTCTTCTTCACTTGTTTGCCTTTCTCAACATGGAAGAAACGAGGAATTCTCCCCTGTCAGTGTCAGCTATATGAGTGGTTTAGAAGAGTCTTTGACATTTAACTCTTTTGTTAATAATGGGTACAATCTTTAACACTTTTATGCTTCGAAGTTTTATCTGTTGTTACAGATTCAGATTGGTTCACTTACTACTACTGCTTATCATGCAAATAAGGCTAGAACATCATCGTCTGGTGATGGAAATAAAGCTAAAGTGTCCTGATCATCAATAACAGTACCCGATGATCAAGATATAAGATTTATTGAAGATCAAAATTCATGGATTTATGATTTGAGTTTTGATTGTAAATAGTAAATTTTACAAGTTTTAATGTTTTATTCACATGACTGACTTCTTCCTCCCTGGTTTAGAATTATCTACAAAATTTCTGTGTTGTTTGTATCTAATTAATCAATAATCCGAAAGAATATAACAAAAAAAAAATTATAACAAATCTGCAAATCAACATTACGATCTTTAATCGGTAATCAACAACAACAACCTAAGTTGGTGTGGTGTCTCAATCGAAGATTCAGCAGATATTACGGAGGCTAAAACACCTCAATTTTGAAAGCTTTTGTAAATTTCATTAAATTTCAATCGGATCAATTATAAAGCTCATCATGGTGCAACATAGAATAGATGGAAGTAGAGAAAAGAAAGGGATGCGTCCGATATTCAGATTTTATTTCTCCAATTCCCTATGTGGTACGTGTGATATTTTATTTTTAAAATATAAAAATTATTATTATACAAGAAATAACCATGGGTTAGCTATAAACCAATAATGATGGGAGGAATGTGCACCCCTGGTTTAGAGGTGGTGCACAAAGTTGCACTTATAAGTGTTGTTGAAGTAAAAATATATAATGTTGGAAAAAATGAGGTTATAGGGGAGATTCGAACATGAATCTAGTGCATGTACGTCTAGCTCATCAGCCATCTTTACCGTTCACAAGTTTTGGCTTTTTTTTTTCTTTTTTAATAAAAATGTATAACAACACTTATAAGTGTTGTTGAAGTAAAAATATAGAACATTAAAAGAAATGAGGATGGGGGGATTTGATCCTCAACCTACTGTATATAAGTCTACACCACTAACCATACCTACACTATTACATGTTCTGTCAAGTTTGTGGTTCTTTAATACACTAACTTTATGACAACCCTTCATAAGAGTTGTAAAACAAAATGTAATGCTCAAAAATAATGCTCGGGTGACTAAGCCGCAAAAAGACGAAGCCTTCTCTCGTAAAACAATCACAGACACGCCTTCTCTCCGTAAATAATTACATACATTTTTCACTATTTGTAATATTTACTTTACTCACTTCAGATAAGGTTACTCGGATAATTTTCACAGTCTCCATAATATTTATTACCTTTATTTCTAGTAAGGGTCATATGGTGATTTTAACAATTTATAATATTTAGTTTACTTATTTTCCGATAAGCGTGGTCCAGTCATTTTCATAGTCTTCATAATATTTATTGCATTAATTTCCAAGAAGGGTAATATGGTCATTTTCACATGCAAAGAGTATTTACTTTACCTTTTTTCGATAAGGGTAGTCGGGTCACTTTCACAATCTCCATAATTTTATTGCACAAATTTCCATGAAGGGTAATATGATCATTTTCACTATCCTGTAATATTTACATTACTTATTTCGAGATAAGGATAGTTTAGTAATTTTCACAATCTCCGTAATATTTATTACCTTTATTTCTAGTAAGGGTAATATGGTCATTTTAACTCTGGTATTCTTCGAACACGGGATGTTCAATTACGATATATTTCTTATCGAATTCGATATATTTCTTACCCGTAAATGGATGGATTCGTCGTTCTTACAAAGTTTCGACTTAGAGTAGTCAACTCGCGGCTAGATTCGATCTCGGAGCATGGTATGCATAGAATATGCATAAATAAGGTTTGTTTAAGGTTTCGTAGAATATCTCGAAGGAATTTTACACCGTAAATGGATGGATTCGTCGTTCTTACCAAGTTTCGACTTAGAGTAGTCAACTCGTGGCTAGGTTTCGATCTCGGAGCATTGTATACATAGAATATGCGAAATAAGCTTTGTTTAAGGTTTCGTAGAATATACCGAAGGAATCTTACCCGTAAATGGATGGATTCGCCATTTTTACCAAGTTTTGACTTAGAGTAGTCAACTCGCGGCCGAGTTTCGATCTTGGAGCCCTATGCATACAATATACGAAATAAGGTTTGTTTAAGGTTTCGTACAATATTTCAAGGAATCTTACCTATAAATGGATGGTTTCTTCGTTCTTACCAAGTTTCGACTTATAGTAGTCAACTCACTGCCGTGTTTCGATTTAAGAGCCTGGTATGCATACTTTTATGCGAGAAATAGGGTTTTTTAAGGTTTCGTAGAATATCTAAAGAAATCTTACCTATAAATGGATGGATTCGTCGTTCTTACCAAATTTCTGACTTATAGTAGTCAACTCGTGGCCAGGTTTCGATCTCGGATCCTAGTACGCATAAAATATGCAGATATAGGTTTTTTTTAAGGTTTCGTAGAATATCTCGAAGGAATCTTACCTGTAAATGGATGAATTCGTCGTTATTACCAAATTTCTGACTTAGAGTAGTCAACTAACGGCCAGGTTTCGATCTCGGGGTCTGGTATGCATACATATATGCATAAATAGGGTTTGTTTAAGGTTTCGTAGAATATCTCGAAGGAATCTTACCTGTAAATAGATGGATTCGTCATTCTTACCAAGTTTCTGACTTAGAGTAGTCAACTCGTGGCCAGGTTTCGATCTCGGATCCTGGTACGCATACAATATGCAGAAATAGGGTATTTTTAAGGTTTCGTAGAATATCTCGAAGGAATCTTACCTGTAAATGGAAGAATTCGTCGTTCTTACCAAGTTTCTGACTTAAAGTAGTCAACTCACGGCCAGGTTTCGATCTCGGATCCTTGTACGCATACAATATGCAGAAATAAGGTTTTTTTAAGGTTTCGTAGAATATCTCGAAGGAATCTTACCTGTAAATGGATGAATTCGTCGTTCTTACCAAGTTTCTGACTTATAGTAGTCAACACACGGCCAAGTTTCGATCTCTGAGCCTGGTATGCATACAATATGCAGAAATATGTTTTTTTAAGATTTCGTAGAATATTTCGAAGGAATCTTACCTGTAAGTGGGTGAATTCGTCGTTCTTACCAAGTTTCTGACTTATAGTAGTCAACACACGGCCAGGTTTCGATCTCTGAGGAATCTTACCCATAAATGGATGGATTCATCGTTTTTGTGAATTTTCAGACTTCTTGGTTCATAGTTTGTAAGTTTTTATACCGAACTTGAAGTTTGAATCGACACCGAGCTTAATATTTATCAATTTCGATGATGTATCATGCTAAGTTTGAAGTCAGAACCCTCTCAAAGCTTCGTGGTTCATAGATTATATGCCATTATACTAAGTTTGAAGTTCGAATCGACATTGAGCTTCATATTTATCGATTTTGATGATGTATCATGCTAAGTTTGAAGTCAGAACCCTCTCAGAGCTTATTGGTTCATAGTTTGTATGTCGGTATACCACATTTGAAGTTTGAATCGACACTGAGCTTCATATTTATCGATTTCGATGATGTATCATGCTAAGTTTGAAGTCAGATTCCTCTCATATCTTCGTGGTTCATAGATTGTATTCCATTATACCAAATTTAAAGTTCGAATCGACATCGAGCTTCATAATTATCGATTTTGATGATGTATCAACATATTTCTGAAGTCATAACCCTCTCAAAGTTTACCAGTGTGAACTAAAGCTACTTCATGACCTGTATAAATTGTCAAAATTACTTCATGACCCATGCGACTAGTCGAAATTCAAACCGGAAGAACAAAGAGAAAGCACAAAAACACAAAGAGAAAGCACAAAGAAACACACCAATTATCGAATTCATTTTTCATTTTCCCCGATTCATTCTTATATATTTTTGGATTTTTTATATCGGAATGTCGATAAAAATGTCCTAAATTTATTAATATTTTTTTGGATTTTTTATCATGTCGAAGGTTGATAATTAAACCGAAAACATGAGTTCGTATTAACACAAAGAGAAAGCACAAAGAAAACACACTTGCCTTGATCCGTATGACACTCTTAACTTAAATCTATACCGTCCAAATATTTTCATAATCCGTGTGACACAATCCTACCACATCTTAACCGTTCAAATTCTTTTAGATAAAACGATTTTTTTTTTTCGTCTCACTTATCTTCGTTCACTCATTTTTCTCTCGTCTCTCATCTTCCCCTCCTCCTAGGAAAAAAAACCCTAACTCAAGTTGCGCCTCCTCAAAAAAAAAAAATCCTCACTCAATTCACTGATTTCCCAAATCCATGATTCTCTTTTTGATTTCATATTGAATCCTCACAAACCCTAGCTTTAGTTCAAGTGGAAACCCTTAATTTCATCACTGATTTCTCTATTTTACTTCATCTTGAACTCATCCCCAAAACCCTAATTTCTATCATCGGATTTACATGTTCTTCTGGTTCTGAATCAAATTACGTACTCGTATTAACACCTCCTCTAACAGACACACCTAGATCATTCCCTGTCTCTCTTGATCTAAAAAGATCTTTATTTCATATTCCGACAATGTTTGTGCTGCTACTGATCGATAAAAGAGGTAAGAACTGATGCTCGAATTACACATAAAGGAGATGGTTAGATGGCGGCTAGCGATTCTGGTTCGAGATTGAGGAGCTATGGATGGAATTTAAGCCGGGAATTACACATAAAGGAGATGGTTAGATGCTGGTTCTACTAATGTAGGATTAAGCTGAGAAGAATTAGGATTTGAGTTCAATTTCTGAGATTGTTGTTTGTCTTCGATTTGAAGAGAGAGGAAAAATTGAGTTGTTGTTCAATTGATGACAAAGATTTAGAAGATGAAGATGATACTCGCTAATAATCGACTAGAGGTTGAATCGAGATTTGGATTTAAAAATCAACAATAACATGCAACAAATGGGTTAAGCCGATGATTCTGCTGCTGTGTTCGATGGTGATGAAGCTTGGGTTATTCTCAGATTGAGATATGGAGTTGATTCTGTGGCTGTATGGAAGAATTTCCGATCTGATTTTGTACATGTTTTGTGTATGAAGTTATCAGTGGCTCAACAGATGCTTATTCATCAGGGTAAAGTTTTGAAAGATGGAACAACAATGCTTGAAAACAACGTTGCTGAGAATAATTTTTGGTCATTATGTTTTCCAAGGTAAGATCTGGCTAATTTTGTGGGTTATGCATTTATATCTCTTGTTTGTTGCATGATTTTATTTACCTTTCAAAAGATTACATTTTATATTGAGACAAGTTATTGCATTTGTTTTAACTAAAGCATTGGACACGAGTAGGTCAAACATGTGAGACCAGATGTTCTGCTATCTAGATGAGATAGAACAGACAAATATTGTTACTGAGATATGCAACCTTGTTTTGGTACTCCACATAAATAGTTCTCATGCTTCCTTGAACACCTAAACAATTTACCTTGTAGCAAATCAAGGGAGATTTTTTCTTATGTGTATACAAGTGTTCACTCATCTCTCTATGTCTGACTTGCTTATATGATTTCAGAAACCTGCATCCTCTGGACCTTCAATCACACCCGCTAGGCTGGTGAGTACTAAAATTTTGTCCCCATCTGATTATGTGATAAAACCTGTATTCTGTCCTCAGTGGGAAGAAATAACGTCTCTATTTTGTAGGCGACTCCCTCTGCCACCGACAACCCCTAATCCAGCTCCTGCACCTTCATCTTCACCCGCCACCACTCCTGATTCTACTATCGTTGCTGCGTAAGTTGTTCTGTCCTTTACGTCAAGTAAAAACAATATGTTCTCCTAGTTGTTAACTCTGTTGTTTATTGCCTAAAGGTTTTGTTGTAATCAATGATTAAATGACATTTTACTTTCATTTGTTAAAGTAGCACCGAGGGAGATGTCTATGAGCAAGCGGCATCCAATCTTGTCGCTGGAAATAACTTTGAGGCAGCCATTCCACAAATCCTTGACATGGGAGGGGGTACTTGGGACAGGGATACTGTAATCCGTGCTCTACAGGCTGTATTTAATAATCCAGAGAGAGCTGTTGACTATCTATACTACTGTAAGTTGGCTTCTCTATCGAGGCAAAGATGAAAAGTAGAATTTGCTTTTCATTTGTGCTAAATTACTTTTCTGTGCTACATTATTAGTGTTCTAGCATTAAAGTAAGTCAAATGTGTATCCACTGTTCTCATAATATATTATATTATCTACTTTTCTACGTCAGTGTATTCCTGAGCAAGCAGTAGTTCCACCTGTGGCCCAACCACCGACAGCACCACCACCTGTGAATGCTCCTCTAGCCCAGGCACCATAGCCAACACTACCAGTTCCTTCCGTTGGGCCAAATGCAAATCCGTTAGATTTATTTCCTCAGGTATACATTTTCTAGATTCTCTAGATTGTAATGATCTCTATTCTTCTGTCACACAGGGACTTCCCAATCTTGGTGCTAACGCTGCTGGTGCAGGATCTTTGGATATATAAATTACTAAAATACTAATTTATATATATATTTTTTTGTTGGATCTTCAATTTGTGTGTGTTTCTACGGTCACCCTCTCGCAGTTAGGATCTAGCTCTCCCGTATATCTTGCTCTGCTCTCTAGTTATGGTTTTCTGATTTTGATGCTTGCTAGGAAAGCTTCGTTTTGTCATCTATCAGCCAAAATGTTATCTGGTTTGAACGGCCTAGCTATAAATTTGGAGTTTTTCAAAATATTACAAACAAACTAGGATATTATCACTAATCAAATTATATGTTCTTTCTTTGCAGGTTGGAGTATATGCCAATCCAATTCACATGAAACTAGGAATACCGGTCAATCCTTTGTTTGAGAAGCTTTAATCTTTACTAAAACACTTCAGCATTACAGGCGTAGGGATTATCGGAAAGAGTGGATGCTTGAGGAACGTTCTTAGATGGTCAAACAATCTAAAGAATATTGGGAGTCGCAGACCAATTATGTCATTGGATATTTGACAGCTTAATAGCTCTGCTCTTCTTCGGGGAAGGGGGAAAATGAAAAAAAAAACGAAATGAAAACTTTGCTTTTTATCTAGTTCTAGAACAGAATGTTATAGGAATAATTACGGTTTAGTATTGTAGGCATGTATTCATTGGTGGGTAAAGAATTGGGAACTCGAACTTTCTTTGTGAACCGTACAATGTTAGAATGAATGTAAATGTGTTATCTTTGGCCGAGTTAATGTGAATGTGAAATACTTTGAGCAATTTGGTTTCACCTATAAATTTTTTTTTCAAAATATTTTCGGCAATTCGGTTTCACCTATAATTTTTGTTTTCAAAATATTTTTATGCACACAACTTCTAATAAGAGTTGTGTTCCATATTTCAACTACACAAACCAGAGGTTGCGAAAGAATGTCTTTACGACATAAGTAGGTGTTGTCCAACATAGTTCTACAATTCTAACAAGTGTCGTGCAAATCTTATTCATAATAGTAATAAGAGTTGTTACATATATTTCTACAATACACATCCTAGGTTGTCTAAGATAGTCCTTCAACTTATACAAGTGTTGTGTTACATATTTCTACGATGCGCATCCTTTGTTGTGTAAAATAGTCCTACAACACAAGCAAGAGTTGTTCTAGGCTTTCAAAAAAAATCGAAAGAGAATCACAACTTTGGAAAAATATTGTCGAACCATGAATCACATCACCCTTTACAACTCTTAGTCAAGCATTGTAGAAAAGCTTGGACTTTCTACAATACCCCCCTTCCACAATGCATAAAATGGAGTTGTCGTAGGGGTACTACAACTCTAATCCGTAGTCGTCAATGATGATTTTTCCCGTAGTGGTGAAGTCTGTTGATATGAGTTTTTGTGAAGACTGTGTTCTTGGAAAGCAAAAACGGGTTAGTTTCAGCAGAGGAGGAAGAGACTTGAGAAGCACAAAACTTGATTTGGTTCACACGGATGTATGAGGACCAATTGATGTTGCATCTCACAGCGGATTCCAATAATATATGTCACCTTTATTGATGATCACTCAAGGAAGGTGTGGCTTTACTTCATGAAGAATAAGTTTGAGGTGTATGAAGTTTTTAAGAAGTGGAAAGCTTTGGTTGAAACAGAAAATGGTCTGAAGTTGAAGTGTTTAAGGTCAGACAACGGTGGTGAGTATGACAAAACAGAATTCTTATAGTTATGTGCTACGAATGGAATTCGTTTGGAGAGGACAGTTCCAAGGAAGTCACAGGAGAATGGAGTAGAAGAACGTATGAATTGGACGTTGAATGCACGTGCAAGGTGCATGAGGTTGTAGTCTGGTTTGACCGAGACCTTCTGGGCACATGCAACAGAGATGGCTGCTTATCTAATTAACAGGACACCTAGTAGTCCATTAGATATGAAGATACCAGAGGAGGTTTGGACTGGAAAAAAGGTAACTCTTTCCTATTTGAAAGTTTTTGGTTGTGTTGGTTATGTTCATCTTAGTCCCGGTGAGAGGTCTAAGATAGGTGCTCAAGCAAAGAAGTGTATATTCCTTGGTTATGAAATTGACGCTTTTGGGTATAAACTTTGGGACTATGAGGGTCACAAAGTTATTAGAAGAAGAGATGTCTTTTAATGAGAATGAGTTGTACAAGGACAGGAATGCAACACAAGTTGAAGATGTCAGGTCAAGCAACGTTGATAAGGAGTTGTATATCGATATTGATGATGTTTCTGGAAAAAGTGTGGTACAAAAAGAGCACGATGTTGCTGATGGCGGAGAAGTAGAAGAAGGAACTTCTGCTACAGTGGGAGTTACTCCTACATTTCCACAAGAAGTACGAAGATCGTCAAGAACTCCAAAACCGAACCCAAGGTATGCTTTGAATTATCTATTACTTACGGATGGAGGTGAACCTGAAGATATTAAAGAAGCACTAGCGGCTGATGATTCAAGCAAGTGACAACTTGCTATGGAGCATGAGATGAATTCACTTGAGGAGAATGGCACTTGGGTGTTAGTAAAATTACCAAAAGGTAAAAAGGCGTTGCATAACAAGTGGGTTTATCGGATGAAGTCTGAATCAAATAGAGATATTCGCTACAAGGCGAGGTTGGTTGTGAAAGGTTTCCAGCAAAAACCTGGTGTTGATTACAACGAGATATTTTCTGCAGTTGTGAAGATGACTACTATTCGAATAGTGATAAGTCTAGTGGCTTCTGAAGATCTCTACCTTGAACAGTTGGATGTAAAGACAGCTTTTCTTCATGGTGACCTAGATGAAGAAATTTACATGAAGCATCCAGAAGGATGCTTGATAACTTCATGCATAGAGGCAAGTAAGAGATGGTGTGCGAACTAAAAAAGAGTTTGTACGGTTTAAAACAAGCCCCGAGACAGTGGTACAAGAAGTTTGATAACTTCATGTATAGAGGTGGTTACTCACGGTGTAATGCAGATCATTGTTGTTACTTCAAAAGGTGCGGTTCTGACTATATCATATTATTATTGTATGTGGATGATATGTTGGTGTTGATGGTGGTTTTTAAACAAAGGGTAAAATCGTAAAACCCCAAATAACCTAATGTCACCAGTGACACATTTATTAGTACATTTAATGCTTGTAGTCAGTAATTAATAGGGGGTATTTTTTCAAATTAGGGTTACAACGAACAAAACCCTAATTCACCTCCGTGCCAATGGCAAATCATGCCAGCCACACCTAGCCCGAGCTAGCCGCATCTCTATGCCAATGGCAAATCATGCCACCATACCAAACGCGCCAAGCATGCCAACCATGCTAGCCTCACCTCCGTGCCAATGGCAAATCATGCCAGCCACACCTAGCCCGAGCTAGCCGCATCTCTATTCCAATGGCAAATCATGCCAGCCATACCAAACGCGCCGAAGCATGCCAACCATGCTAGCCGCACCTCCGTGCCAATGGAAAATCATTCCAGCCACACCTAGCCCGAGCTAGCCGCATCTCTATGCCAATGGAAAATCATGCCAGCTATACAAAACGCGCCGAAGCATGCCAATCATGCTAGCCGCACCTCCGTGCCAATGGAAAATCATGCCAGCCACACCTAGCCCGAGCTAGCCGCATCTCTATGCCAATGGCAAATCATGCCAGCCATACCAAACGCGCCGAATCATGCCAACCATGCTAGCCGCACCTCCGTGCCAATGGAAAATCATGCCATCCACACATAGCCCAAGCTAGCCGCATCTCTATGCCAATGGCAAATCATGCCTGCCATACCCAACGCGCCGAAGCATGCCAAACCATGCCAGCCGCACCTCCGTGGCAATGGCAAAATCATGCCAGCCACACTTAACCCGAGCTAGCCGCGCCATGCCAAACACACTCTGCCTTGGCCCTAGCTACACTGGTCACGCCACGCCAAGCCAAACACCCTTACCTTGGCCCTAGCCGCGCCATGCCAAAGTAGCGCCCGTACCTAGGCTTGCAAACCATGCAACCTAGGCCAAATTGGCCACGCATGCCATTGGCACATGCCAACACGCTCGCTGGTAGCTTTTTCTACCAAGGCGCGACCCAAATTAGCCACGAATGCCATTGGCACATGCCAACACGCTCGCTGGTAGCTTTTCTCACCAGGGCGTGGCCCTAATGGCCGAGCATGCCATTGGCACATGCCAACATGCGTCACTGGTAGCATTTCTTACCAAACCGTGGCCCTAATGGCCGAGCATGCCATTGGCACATGCCAACACGCTCGGGTAGCTTTTCTCACTGTGGCGTGGCCCTAATAGCCAAGCATCCCGTTGGCACATGCCAACATGCGTCACTGGTAGCTTTTCTTACCAGGCCGTGACCCTATTGGCCACGCATGCCGTTGGCACATGCCAACATGCGTCACTGGTATCTTTTCTTACCAGGCCGTGACCCTATTGGCCACGCATGCCATTGGCAGGTGCCAACATGCGTCACTGGTAGCCTTTCTTACCAAACCGTGGCCATAATGGCCGAGCATGCCATTGGCACATGCCAACACGCTCGCTGGTAGCTTTTCTCACCGTGGCGTGGCCCTAATGGCCAAGCATGCCGTTGGCACATGCCAACATGCGTCACCGGTAGCTTTTCTTACCAGGCCGTGACCCTATTGGCCACGCATGCCATTGGCACATGCCAACATGCGTCGCTGGTAGCTTTTCTTACCAGGCCGTGACCCTAATGGCCACGCATGCCATTGGCACATGCCAACACGCTCGCTGGTAGCTTTCATTAACTACCCAAATTGGCCACGCATGCCATTGGCACATGCCAACGCGCTCGCTGGTAGCTTTTTCTACCAAGGCGCGACCCAAATTGGCCACGCATGCCATTGGCACATGCCAACACGCTCGCTGGTAGCTTTTCTCACTGGGCGTGGCCCTAATGGCCGAGCATGCCATTGGCACATGCCAACATGCGTCACCGGTAGCCTTTCTTACCAAACCGTGGCCCTAATGGCCGAGCATGCCATTGGCACATGCCAACACGCTCGGCGGTAGCTTTTCTCACCGGGCGTGGCCCTAATGGCTACATGCATGCCGTTGGCACATGCCAACATGCGTCGGCGTAGCTTTTCTTACCAGTGCCGTGACCTAATGGCCAAGCATGCCGTTGGCACATGCCAACATGCGTCACTGGTAGCTTTTCTTACCAGGCCGCGACCCTATTGGCCACGCATGCCATTGGCACATGCCAACATGCGTCACTGGTAGCCTTTCTTACCAAATCACGGCCCTAATGGCCGAGCATGCCATTGGCACATGCCAACACGCTCGCTGGTAGCTTTTCTCACCAGGGCGTGGCCCTAATGGCCAAGCATGCCGTTGGCACATGCCAACATGCGTCACTGGTAGCTTTTCTTACCAGGCCGTGACCCTATTGGCCACGCATGCCGTTGGCACATGCCAACACGCTCGCTGGTAGCTTTTCTCACCAGGGCGTGGCCCTAATGGCCAAGCATGCCGTTGGCACATGCCAACATGCGTCACTGATAGCTTTTCTTACCAGGCCGTGACTCTATTGGGCACGCATGCCATTGGCACATGCCAACATGCCTCGCTGGTAGCTTTTCTTACCAGGCCATGACCCTAATGGCCACGCATGCCATTGGCACATGCCAACACGCTCGCTGGTAGCTTTCATTAACTAGCCGTGGCCCTAATATACGCTGGTAGCCTAACTTGCAAGCCGTGCAACCTAGGCCAACTTGGCCGTACGCGCCATTGGCACATGCCAAAACCCACGCTGGTAGCCACTTACACCCAACGTGCAACCTACTACCAAGGCGTTCCGCACATGCCATTAGCACATGCCACACGCGCCACTAGCAGCTCTATGCATTGCCACTTACACTCAACGTACAACCTACCACCAAGGCATTCCACACATGCCACAAATGCCACTAGCAGCTCGCATTTCCACTTGCGCTCGAGGTGCAACTCGCAACAAAGGCATTCCGCACATGCCATTGGCACATGCCACATGCGCCCTTAGCAAGACCACTAGCACTCAAGATGCAACCAACACTCGAGACATCAACACAAACTGGGGATGCTTTCCAGGTTTTGGTTTGGCGGTCACACTTGCGGCAGACACCACGCTCACATTAAGAAAACGTGAATAGGGATAAAGCGGTCAAATAAATGAGGAAATAATAGTGAAAACGTTTTCACCCATTAACACCATGCGGCTACAACCTCCTCCCATTATTTCACCCTTTACTCTCTTCCTTCATGAGGCCAGGGTATGTTTCAATCTCGACTTGTATAAATAGGTCTTACCTATTTCCACCAGCAACAAGTCTCGGTCGGAGAAAAATACTACACTCTCAGAAAAGGCAACTTTGTAAGCTCTCCAAAAAGCTTTCATCTCTTGCAAGCTTCCGAAGCTTCCACTTTCTGATACAAGTCGAGACACTACTCTCCCAGAATTATTCTGGTCTCAACACCTTTCTTTGCTTCCCTCCCCAAATCAACCCTTCTCCTCCACTTTGTGTGCCCGAAGCAAGTCCGGAACGGCCATTTCTTGGTTTAGGCCGGACTTGTACATGATTGATCTCTCGAATCTATAAAGTGCTCACGTGCAGCACATTTGTTTAGGGTTTGAACCAGTTTCTCACTCACCTACCGAATTTACCGAAATCGGCAGAAACGATTTTTACCCATAAACAGTTGGTTGCCGGAACATCTCTACAAGATGTTGAGAATTTGAAGAAACAATTATCAAGTGAGTTTTCTATGAAAGATCTTGGTGAAGCAAAGCAAATTCTTGGTATGGGGATCATAAGAGACGGAGCTAAGGGTGTACTTATGCTTAGTCAGGCTGAATATATTTAAAGAGTGTTGAAAAGGTTCAATATGGAAAATGCTAAAACAGTTAGTTCTCCACTTGGAAGTCAGATTCGTCTTTCAAATATGCAGTGTGCGAAGACAGATGAAGAAAAGGAGTACATGACTAACGTACCATATTCTTCAGCTATTGGGAGTCTAATGTATGTTATGGTGTGCACGAGATCGGATATTGCACATGCAGTGGGAGTAGTGAGTAGATATGCAAGCAACCCGGGAAAACAACATTGGGAAGCTGTGAAGTGTATTCTCAGGTATTTGAGAGGTAACACAAACGTAACATTGTGTTATGGAAAAGATGGTTCTATCTTGAGGGGTTATGTGGATGTAGACTTCGCAGGTGATGTAGATAAAAGGCGAAGTACGACCGGTTATGTTTGTACTATGGGGTCAGCTGCAGTGAGTTGGAACTCACGGTTACATAAGTTGGTGACATTGTCTACTACTGAAGGCGGAGTACGTAGTGGTGACGGAAGCGAGCAAGGAGATGATTTGGTTACAAGGTTTGTTAGCTGAGTTGGGAAAGGAACAACGAGACAGTGTTCTGTTTAGCGACAGTCAAAGCGCTATACATTTATCCAAGAACTCAGCCTATCATGCTAGGACGAAGCATTTAGATATTCGTTATCATTTCATTCGGGATCTCTTAGAAGAAGGAGAGTTGAAGCTCGAGAAGATTCTTGGTTCGAAGAATCAAAGGACATGTTTACCAAGGGAGTTACATCAGAAAAGCTAAAGCTCTGCAAGGCTTTAGTTGGTCTTTCAGAATGAGGATCTGGGAAAGGAGCCGCACTAACAAGGAAGATGTTTTAGCACCGTTAATCCAAAGTTGAAGTAAAGAGGAATTGAAAACAATCAATGAGTCTTCAAAGTGGGAGATTGTTAGTTAATTGAAGACTAATTAATTATTTCCTAAAGTTAGCCGTGATATTTTTAGGAAAGGGGTTTCCTAAACCGGTTATAATTCTTGGTGGCCAAGTTTGTAACCTATATAAATAGGTAATTAGGCCTTGTAGAATTTGTATTGTGTAGAAAACGATTAAGAGATCGGTGAGAGATTTCTTGTATAGCTTTTAGGGCTAAAGCTAGGTTTTGGTGTGATAGCATATTGGTGAGGAACAAGAGACAAGGTTATCGTCTCGCGTAATTGTTGCGGTGTAACCAAGGGTTTGCTAGGATTCACACGACGTTGTAATAGTTCTTTTTCTTCATAGTGGATTTGAGGTGGTGCGGCTCAAAGTGGACGTAGACAATATATACAAGTTCTGTGTATTGGTCGAACCACTATAAATCTTGTGTCTTGTGAGTTGATTTTTTTTTCTCGTATTTTCATAGTTGCTTGTGCTTGGTTTACTTATTATTCATCATAATATCTCAACATCCGTTATTCCACGGTTATCAGTGATTCCATAAGAAAATCCTAACAATGTTGAGCTCCATAATATCAAAGATGGTCAAGTAGATACCACGAGATCCCGTGATCAGTAAGAGCAAAAATTCCCCATTAATTGCATGCCTTTAAAAGTTCATCAGAAAAACATTAAAGCTAAACAAGCCTTCTTATTCCCCTGATATGGTGAGCTAGATTCCATGCTGCACCAATCTACTTGTCTACTTGCGAGTCAGTGAGTGCACCAAGATGGAAAAAATGTTTCATCCAATGTGGAATTTGGTACACCTAAGTAAATTGTATACTCCCTCCTCCATTCTTTTTTTGCTTCTCCCCTCCAAACAGACTTATACGATCTCTTTATATGGCAATTGATCTCACGGGGCATCTCATAATTCTCTGCAATATTTTATTTGGTGCTCTCGTGTACCATACATCATTATATCCTTCTTTGACATGTACGCTGGCTACTTGGTTTTCGTCTAGCTAATTGACCGCTGCGACTCCACATTAAATGGTCCCTCGTTCCCTTTAACCTCCGTCGCTCATTCGAATTATTGTTTTCCACGCATCCTCATATCTTGGTAGATTTTTGGGTTATAACGAGCGTGTAGGGTCACCCGTCGATTTATAGGCTAGGCACAGTAACATCCGAATTTATTTTGATTTTTTGCACTGATTTTTTTTCTTTTTTTTTTTTGATGCAAAAATAATTGTGGAAATTGAATAACTATCCCTCCTAACGGTCTTCAAAAATATCCCTAACAAACTTTACAATTATCCCTAGTAGCATAAATCGAAATTATGGTTAAAAACTTAATGTCATTAATTCCATATTTAACCCTCGCGTTTTCTTCTTCTTTATTTGGAAGATAAACCAGAAGATAAATTTCCACCGCCTCCATCGTTCCCATCACAACCGTCTTCATCGTTCCCACCACCACCACCATATCGACCACCTCCACCACAACCAGCAGCACCATTCTTTCGCGTCTATCGTTATTATTAACAGATCTATTGAATTGGTTTGTTTTATTTTTGGTGGAAAATGGAGATTGCAGAGCATGAGCCACCGATCTAAGTCGATCCTAATTCAAGTTGTAAGTAGATAACCTAAGTTCATCATATCTTACTTAACTCCGTATTAAATTTGACTTGACTTGATTTTTGGTATTGATTTTAATGTTGATTCGACTTGATTTTGTTGTTGATTCATCTCCGGCGTTGATTCAATATGAATTTGCTTTATTTTTGGATTTTATTTTGGGCATATGTTATTAATTTGTAAAGGACGGGATTCTCATGTATTGTTGATAAAACCAATTCAAAAGATTCCAATTCATTGTGGGGTGGTAATTTCCTGGTGTGATACATACTATGTTGCAAAAGGCGAGCGCCTTTGGCGCTTAGGCGCACTAAGCGTTGGGCTGGCGCCTGGGAAAAAAAGGCGCCCAGGCGCCAAATTAAGCTTCAATCTGGATTTTTCTAAAAAAAAGGCTCTCGCCTAGGGCGCCTTAGGCACCAAATGCGCTAGGCGCTGGGCTTGGTACCTCGCCTTGCCTAGCGCCTTTTACAACCTAGCGCCTTTTACAACATAGGATACATATAGTCTTAATTAACATGAGCATCAATTTGGATACTGATTATAAACATTAGAGAAAAAAAAATCATTATGGTTGGAAATGGTCAAATTTGATGCATTTTTTACTTCTGTTTAAACATGGAAATGATCAGTGAATGAGGACGAACCACATGATAGCAACTGTGTATTTTTTTTTTCTTTGGTTCATGTTTGAAATCAGAGATCTTTCTGTTTGACGCAAATAAAATAGGTGTGGATCTGATGTTTGCAGGAAAATAAAGTAAATCGTACTATTTTTTTTGTGGGTACCAATTACTTAATAATTAATATATTGGCCATTAGTGCTCTTGGCTGCATTTCGGCCATTAGTATCCAGCGTCCCACTAAAAACACTAGGAAAATTTAGTATCCGTGTTACTATGTATGATTCATGTTATTATTTATGATTCATTTTCCTTTAGCGGGGTTTTCCTGTTGTACGTACATATATGAACTTCACAATTTGCTGGCTAGAGGCTTTTGTGTTATGTGCATTTTTATTTGAGACAGTCAGGCAAGGTTCGTCGGCTAGTAATTTCAGTGTTGTTGTGGTATGATGCTCGTTACTATGTCTAATGGCACATGCTTTGAAAGCTACCAAGGCAGTGCATCTATTATCTTGAAATGTTAGAGACGATTTGAACGGTAACACTAAACGGTTTGTTTCTGGTTTGATTTGTTTTTAAGAAGGAACCTTTCTGGTGGTGAATACACTATCTTTGCTGGTCTAAAGGAATGCTTTCATTTTATAGCTAATTTCAGAATTGGGGAGTAGGAGATTGCATTCCTTCGTCAATGTCTGCCACCAACATGCGAGGTATAACTAATTTTTTTATTTATGGGTTCTCATTTTGTTGTTTTCCAACATTTTGAAATGATCAAGCATTATCATTTTTGTTTGTATATCTTTGGACTGTGGTTTTTACGGGATCAACTTCGGTTGTTGATTCATTTATGGGATCAACTGTGGTTATTGACCCATTTTTTCATTGGATCAACTACTGTTGTTGATCCATTTTTTTTATTGGATCAACTACTGTTGTTGATCCCATTTATTGGATCAACTGCTGTTGTTGACCCAATTTTTTATAGGATCAACTGCTGTTGTTGAGCCATTCAATTCCTATTGTTGACTACATTTCCTTTGGATAAGTATAATCATGCTAGTTTAAATATTGCTTGTAGTTTAAATCATGTAAATTTCTTCCAATGTTGAACTTGTGGTGCAATGGTTGCATGACTGACTCCATGTCAGATGATGCGTGTTCGAATCACGCCAAGTTCACTCCATTTACATGGATCAATTGTCATTGTTGATCCAATTTAGGGGGTCAACTACCATTGTTGATCCCCTATATTGGATCAACTTCTACTGTTGATCCTTTTTTTTTGATCAACTACCGTTGTTGATCCCCTAAATTGGATCAACTTTTACTGTTGGTTCTATTTTTATTTGTATCAACTACTGTTGTTGATCCAAAAATATCTAAACCAATGGTGGCGCCGGCGCCGGCGACGACGGTGGCGGTGGCGGCGGGGACGACGGACTAGTGGTTGAGGAGGACTATTGGTGGTGTAATGGTGGTGGTGAAGGAGTGGTGGTGGAATATTGGTGGTGCTGGCGGTTGGTAGGTGGTGGTGGTGGTGAAGTGGTAGAGGAAAAAATTTGTTGTATTTTGAAATAAAGAAAAATATTATATGGGTGAGGGTATTAAGGTAATTTAATATTAAATGGATAAGGTTATAAGAAAGTAGAGATATATTTATTGTTGTATAAGGACATATTTATTGGGTTTCCAAAGTAGGGACAGTATTAATTAGGGTATCTAACCATTTTGAATAAATTTACTATCTTCAGATTAATTAGCATATTGCTTATTGTATTCTTAAAGAACGCGCAATTGGGGGATACATAATCTAATTGGGGGATATGACTAAATGACAAAATAGGGATCCAAATATCCTAGTCAGTTACCCTTATCTAAATAAAATTTTAATTCCTAATTTAACCCTCACTAATCGGATTAGTTACTAATGATGATTAGTAAAATATTAATGATTTGGGGGATATAATGTGTGTTTATGTTTATTTGAATTTGTGTGTTTTAGTTTAAAGGGAAAAAATTTTGAGTAGAATTTTTTTTTTTTTTTGAAAATGGAAGATGATTGTGATGAGAGACTTGCAAATTGCTTGAATCTTTAGCTCAATTACAACAACAATCATATCTTCAATCTTCGATTAATGATAACAACTCACAATTGTTGTATGATGAACCAACACCTTTGAATCATTATTTTCTTGACCATCAAATGTTTTGTGAAGAACCAACTCAAGAAAGTAAACATGTTCAAAGATACAAGCAACCCCAACACACGTAATGCTTCAAAGAGGTCGAAAATTTGATTTTTTTCTTTTGAAACCGCCATTTCGTCTCAAAAACCTTTGTACCTAAGATGCTCGTAGTTTGAATACTATGCCGTATCACGTAACCGTCATAGTATTCATATATATGTATGCCTAAGACTAAATTTCCCCCAAGTATTCAAGAACATACCGGCAAGTGGTATTCAAACCAAGATTGAGTGCCTAGACAAATTTATTTTTTTACCTACCAAATAATATTCTGAGGAATATTCAAACCTAAGTGTGAGTACATTACATTCTATGCCGGTTTTTATACCTAAGATAGAAACTTAAATGTCGAATATGCCGGTTTACATGAATAACATACGTAAGCTAATGATATTTTGAACTTAAATACCTAAGCATTTAGTTCTTTCAACTTAGTATGCCTAACTTGATACCTTGTATATATAGAGTCAATTACCAGCTATGCTTTAACCTAATACCTGAGTTTACTTTACTTATCGACAATGCCGGTTTTTAACTAATCCAAGTTTCTTTTCATTCATTCCTTAGATTGTTACCTACAACGATCAACCAAACTCCAAACCGCTCCATCGGATACGTCTGAGTACTATAAAATGCCATGGTATGTTACCAAACAATACTTTCACCTATTGCTTACAATTTTATGTTGGGATTTGCTTGTAATCTCTATAATGTTGTCCTTATGTAGGGAATAAAATATGAAAAGGAAGCAATTGCTTGGGCAAAAGCAACGGCTCTTAATAACATGTGTGTCTTAGTGAGGAATTCCCAACGTTCATCAGTTCGTTTTGAGATGGTTTATGAGAGAAGTGGAAAATACAATGAGAAAAATAGTCATAAGAGAAAGGGTTATGTATATGAAAAGAAGACTAACAAGGTATACAAGACAGCTTACGCTAAGGATGACTGCCCTTTTAAGCTTGTATTCTATCTAAGAGGTTCAAAAGTAGAAGAAAAAGAATGAGAATGTAAGGTGTGGTTTGGCCGTCACAACCACCCCGATCCGAATGATTTTGAAGGTCACTCCCTAGTTGCGAAGCTAAAACCCGATCAATTCGAGGATGTAAAGATGATGACCAAAGCATGTATGAAACCAAGAGTGATTCTAACCTTCAAGGAAAAGGATAAGACCAACGTTTCTTCACTCAAGACAATTTATAGCGCACAAGCAACCATTAGAAGGTTGGAATGGGAAGGGAGGAGTGTTATGCAAGAATTTGAAAAGATAGCTTGGGATCACAATTACACGCGTATCATTAAAAGAGGTCCGGACAACAAGCCGCTTCAAATATTCATTTCGCATCCTTTGCTTTCACAATTGGCTCATACGTGTTGTGATGTTCTTATGATGGACTGCACATACAAGACAAACAAATACAACATGCCGTTGTTCAACATCGTGGGGCAAACATCGGACAAGGTAACATTCACATTGGCTTGGTGTTTAATGGAGAACGAGAGGGATTACAATTATCATTGGGCATTGCGGCAATTGAAATTATTGTTCCCGGAAATCGTTCTCCGAAGGTCATCATAACCGATCAATTTGACGCACTAATGAATGCCATATCCGACGTATATCCGGATGCACAAAATTTCCTTTGTACATATCATATAGGTGAAAATGTGAAAAAACATTGTCATGCTTTGTTTGAACCCTCAAAGGCTGATATTAAGAATAGAATGATTGCTCAACTAGAGGAAGATGTTCGCAAAGAGAAACTATCACCCGAAGAAGAAGAAAATGAAAGAGGAAAGATTAAAGAGCGAGTCGACAAAGAACACTATGAAAATCATAAAAGGTGGTTGGAATTTCTAAAGGATTGGGAGAAAGTTTATTGGTCTCTTACCGAGGACATGTATGAAAAGAGATTGAACAACTTTATTGCCAAATATAACGAAGTGTATCCAAGTGCCGTCTCATATTGTCGGGATAATTGGTTGGATAAGTTCAAGGAAAATTTGTGCGTGCGTGGACAAATCGTTATAGACATTACGGGAATGAAGCAACTAGTATAGCGGAGTCCTCTCATGGGAGATTTAAAGATCTCATCCAAACCGCCAGGGAAATGTGGTTACGGTCACCGAGGCAATGGAGCAACACTTTAAGGCCGATATCGATAGGATCAAGAAGGCTTTTGAGAAAAGCTCAATGGAAAGGATGACTCAATTTCTTGAACATACTAAGTTGCTCCAAGGAATAGAGTTTAACGTCTCCCGTTGGGCAATAAACCATATGATGAGACAAAGGCAATATGAGAAGCTTAACGGAAATCCGGGTGATGTGTGTATTTGTCCCGACATGTCTTCATTGGGGCTTCCGTGTCGTCATATGCTTGTGAAGTATGAAGTACTGATACCTATTGATGTTATTGATCCTTTTTGGAAGCAATTATCTTTCGACCTTCCCCTACCGAAGCTCCCGACAATCACCATGGGATACAAAGGAGGCTTTAGAATTTTATGAAGCTTACTCACGTGGCAACCTCACTTAGCCGACAAGTATTGTTGAGCCAACTACGACTAATTACACGGCCATGGATAGCACAAAGTGAAGAGCCAAGAAAGGGAGATCCGCCGGTAGACCACAAACTAAAATTGCAAGGAAGAAACAAAGAAAAGAGTTAAAACAAATGACTCGACGTGAAGAGGAACTCGCGGCAACTAAAAAACGAGATCTATGTGCAAGTGAGATTTCAGAAGCAAGATTCGCTGAAACGACCGTTCCAAACAAGAGGGGTAGGCCGAGGAAGGAACCGATATCAAGTCAACAACAATCGACGAGTTCCGAACCTACACCCATAGTCGATGTATCGGAGGTTAAGAGGAAAAGGGGAAGGCCGCCAAATGTACCAACATTAAGCAACCAAAGACAACAAGGTGAGCATTCCGAACCTACGCCAATAGTTGATGTATCCGAGCTTCAAAAAAAAGGGGAAGGCCGCCGAAGGTACCAACATTAAGCAACCAAGGACAACAAGGTGAGCATTCCGAACCTACACCAATAGTTGATGTATCCGAGCTTCAAAAAAAAAGGGGAAGGCCGCCGAAGGTACCAACATTAAGCTACAAAGGACAAAAAGGTGAGCATTCCGAACCAACACCAATCGTCGATGTATCCGCTGTTCAAAAGAAAATGGGAAGGCCGCCGAATTTACCAACATTAAGCAACCAAGGGCAACAAGGTGAGCATTCCGAACCTACACCAATAGTCGATGTATCCGCGGTTCAAAGGAAACGGGGAAGGCCGCCGAAAGTACCAACTTTAAGCAACCAAGGGCAACAAGGTGAGCATTCCGAACCTACACCAACAGTCTATGTATCTGAGGTTCAATTGAAAAGGCGTAGGGGTAGGCCAAGGAAGTATAATCTCCCGTCACATACCGAAGACATTTGTAGGGTAGAGATTGCAGAGGATGGTTTGGATATAATTAATCTAAAAGTTGGTAATATGACGATGTATAAGGATTCGCAAACGGGTAGGACTTATAGACACTACCATACGAAGATAGAGTCTTACATAGATCAACTTCCTGAGGTTATTCGCGAGTTTGTTGTGTACACGGATGATGTCGATGGAGATGGAAATTATGGCTATCATGCCGTCACTGAACAATTGGGAATCTTCGAGACGGTTTGTTAGTAAAGGAATGACACCATGCCGATATGCTAGAATGAGGATGGCCGATCAACTTGTGAAGAAGAGGAGCTTTTATGAGCAATTGGTTGGTCACGACGAGGTGTTTGATGATATGTGTGCTCAAGTGCTAGGACCCGAGCAGAGATGGCATTTCTTCCTTCTCAATATTGGATGAGGATGCCGCTTTGTGGGCATCTAGTAGCGGATACATTTAATTGTGTTGTTCATTATTTTACCCCCACCGTAGTCACTACATTTACACCAAAATGGCAAAAATGCGAGGGATCCCTTAAGACGAGAAGAGTTGTTTTGGCGTACGTGAACGACAATCATTTCGTCGTTCTTAAACTCGTGGACAATTGTCCATTGCCACCTTTTTGTGGGATGGTTAAAAACAAGGAACTAGATCCAAATATATGGAAGGGATGGATGGCGTTGAACGAGGAGAATCACCAATTATGGGATGCTTTGGCCTTATCAAAGAAACCTCCCGCAGAGGAGGAGTTGCAACTTCATACGTGTGGAAGCGATGATGAGTAATTTGGATTAATGTTGAGTAATTTGGATTAATGTGGTTCACTAATACGCCACCTTTTGTTTTTTTGGAAGTTTGAATTGTAATCATTGAACCATATGCCATGTACGTGCCATTGTGATTTAATTCAAACTTTACTACTACGGTGCTCGCATCTGCGGCGTTGCAAAATATGTTCTCGCTTGTGCTTTGGAATAACAACTTAAGTACACGGATATGCAAAGACCAAATACCATAAAATAACATACGCAAAGTGTAAACAAACCAAATGTAAAGTTAAGATGTTCCAAACCGAAAACAAATGAAGCAAAGATGTTCAAAGTTTACCAATCCACACAAACAAACATAAACCAAAGTAACACTATTAAAGAATCACAAGATCACTCGGTTCTTGGCCTCTTGTATACCCTCTTCTTCTTTTCGCCCCACAAGTCTTTTGCCTCAAGATTTCTATTTGGTCTATCTTTTTGACGACGTTTCTCCATTTCTTTTCTGGGTCAAGAACTCTCCTTTCTTGGTCTTCTTCTTAAAGAACCTTCCCAAGTTTCCAATTACTGACGCTGTTAACGGATTTTTCAAAGATGTATTTAGTACGTACAAATTTATAAGTTGGTAGATATAGATTAAGAGAATAGTAATGAACGCACCAACAACGTAACGAGCCGTAGAAGTCCGGGTACATATCTGGAGTTGTGGAGGGACGTCTTTGGTGGTGGAGGGACCTCTACCGTATCCTAGCGTACAACATAAGGATGTGAGTACCGTAGATGCCCGTTTAGGAATGTTGGTTCACTATCAAAACCGTTCTCACCAATTCCCAATCACCCCTATCCAAAGACAAGTTCTTCTTCTTCCTTTCGATCCAATGTGCGAGAATTGGTTCTGGTCGTAGCATACCATAGTATGGTTCTCATTTGATTGGCATTTAGTAAAGTCGTGAGAATATTTATGATAAGATGTATCCGTGAGATCTTTCTCGCTTGTAACCGAGTTGGCGCATCACGCGAGAGGGTTATGCATAACAAATCCTTTTGGATGAAAGAACGGTCCATTGTAAAATGAAACATTTTCGTGTCTCCCTCAAGGTGAACTCCTCCTCGACATTCCTATAAGGGTCGAACACAACGTGTTCCACGTAAAACGAGTCCAGAGCCAATCTCATTTGTAAAAACCGTTTCTTGTTAGGCGAAGGGGTATTTTTGAAGTAGTATTTCGAGCTAGAGCCATATTCGGTTGGTAATCATGCCAAATTTCCAATCCTTTATACCCTATGAACAAATCTCTAAGTGTTCATAAGCCCACACTGTGCCCATAAATTTTATAAGAAAATAAACATTTGGAAACTAACAAATGTAACGATAACAATCACAAAATAGGTAGTTCACCTTACCCGAATCACGGTGAAATTCCCATTAAATTGATCGGCCTTTCGCCTTAGAAGCTCGACGCATTTCTGCCAAAAATGAGCCAAGAAAGCAAAGGCCCCATGAATACTTATGAACGTCTTCCAACGGATCCAAGTACCGTAGGTTGTTCATATGCACTCTGTTACCATTAGAGTCGTGGAATATAGCGGTTCCCAAAATGAACAAGATATATGCGGCAGCAGTTTGTTGAGCTTGTGCGGAGTCAATTCCTGTTCTTCGTATTCCCAAACAATTTGAATGAGTTTGACGAATGTTATAGTCTTTGTCTGAGCAGGTTCGTTTCTTGTACAAATTTGCCAACGTGGTTTCCTTGTTCCATCCAAACAACTTTTCCGTGAGTTCATAGATCTTTTCCCACCCTAGGTCCTTCGACTTGTCTCCAACCTTAACCGGTTTCCCAAGAACCTCTAGTCCTATTATCCTTTGGACATCTTCAGAAATAATGGTCATCTCGCCAAAATTAAAATGCATGGTGTCAGCTTTCACCATAAAACCTCTCCAAAAAGCACTTTGCAGGACGGTATCGGTGGCCACATAATTTTCTATCGCATGATACAACCCAGATGCTCGACTATTTGTTGAACAAAATGGGACACTCATCCTCCAAAGGCCACACATCCGATTGTTGATGGCGGCTAACACGCCAGCTTTCTTCGTGGTCCTATAAAAACACAACAAACTTAATTAAATTGATCACAGGAAAATAATATAATAATAAGATACAAACGTCTTACATAAGTTTGATAGATCCAACGAGCCCAAGAGTCTTTATACGAAAATAAAAGTTGCGGGTTTATCGGTTGACCCCAATGTTTGCCATCATTGCGGACAGGAATCAACTCTAACTTATCAGGGAAGTGAAGAGGGGTGCCTTTTCATCATCAGTTTGTCCTAAACCACCTGCTTGTGAGGATGAGCCACCTGCTATTACCGGTTCTGGTGGAGTTTCCCACTCATCATCATCATCGATTGTGCTTGTTGAGTCGCTTATAGGATCCCGAATTGTGACCTTAGCAGTAGCCGGATTTTGACGTTTACGTCGAGAAGACTTACGCTTTGATTCTTCAACAGCTTTTCCTTTTCCTTTGTCCTTTCTTGGTGCGAGACCTATGTTCCAACACGTTAAATTGAGTTACATACTACATGTCGGCATACAAAAGGAACATACTTAAAACCGCAGATAAATAGACATATACGAAATGCCGGAATCGATACCGATCTTAAAGAATATAACGGAGAATGCCGGTTTTGGTTGAATTGTATCCAGGATTCACAAATTTTAGGGACCGAAAACCGTCATATCAAAACAAAATACGACAATGCCGGTATAACTTCCTAGCATTCCTTAAAAAACTACTATGCCGGTTATATTGAATTATATGTAGAAAATTCTAAGCCGTATGAAAAACAAACCGGTATAAATTGTTACCATACATTGAGTGCCGGAATGTATACCTAAGATATTCAATATTAATACGTTGAATGCCTAGTTTGGTTGAATTGTATCCAGGATTCACAAATTTTAGGGACCGCAAACCCGGCATATCAAAATAAATACGACAATGCCGGTATTGGTTCCGACATTCTTTAAAAAAATACTACTATGCCTAAGTTGTATTGAATTATATGTAGAAAATTCTAAGCCATATGAAAAACAAACCTAAGTATAATTTGTTACCATACATTGAGTGCGGAATGATATACCGGTAGGCATATACAATATTAATACGTTGAATGCCGGTTTTGGTTGAATTGTATCCAGGATTCACAAATTTTAGGGACCGAAACCGCATATCAAAATAAAATACGATAGTGCCGGTGTCATTTCCGGCATTCTTAAATGGCAATATATCTATGCCGGTTTTCTGTAAATTTTTACAGAGTTCTTAGTGTTTTTGGGTTTTTGATTTTCAAACTCAATTCAATTGACTAGAATTGAATTTCATATTACTAGAATTCAATTTCAAAACCCTAATCGTAATTTTCAATCCGTCATGAACCCTAGCATGTTTGACTTTGTGTTATATATTATTGGGTAAACCCTAAAAGACTTCAATTCAAAAGGAGACTTTGTGTTATACATCACTTACCGAATCAAATCTGTTACGTCCCGCTTCACCAGGAGACTCTTGAGGACTTTTTGCGCATCGTATTTCTGGATTGGGTTTGCGACGAGCCATTGCTTTGGTATAGAAGACGAAAAAAATTCTAAGGAGAGATTGAATAGATTGAATATTTTTCTTTCCAAAACCGTCACTTATATAGCATGAGTAGTTTGAAACCGACGAGTTGATTGAAATTGTAACCGTCAAACAAGTTGAATGAACTTGTAACCGTCAAACAAGTTGAATGAAATTGTAAATCACAAACTAGTAGGGGAAATCGTAACCGTCATAAAAACCGGCATAGAAAAATACATATCAACTATGCCGGTATTACAAGTTGATTATTTTTTGTATCATGCTAGCAAAACAACATAAGCCGAAACTCTAATTTATTTCAAATGTAATCCTTGTCGCAGGAAGCACGAATGCACTTAGCACGTGCATCAAGCCTTTAAACCACTTGGTGACCCAATAGGACGAGTTATAGTCTCGTGAGGGTTTACATAGAGATGTACCCACAAAACCTTACGAAAACCTTAGCAAATACAACTAAACTTTCAATCTTCTTAAGAAGAATCCGTTTCCGATTCACCCAGCTGGTGGTACTCGGTGACTTTGGTTACAATATGGTTCACGTTGGCTTCAAACATGAATGGTTCTCCCTTTTCTTGTAAGTAGCGCTTTCACGGCTTCATGCTACAAAAACAACACACAAACTTTGTTGGTTACATAAAAATTGAAAAATAGTAGATTGTGCCGAATTATTCATAAAGATACTTACGAGTTGTTGGGGGCAACCTATTGTGATGAGCGTTATCGATCCGGTACTTCATTTTTAGATACTCAACCACAAAGATTTAGGATGACGTCGTGTCGTTGCTCGATTTGTTGAGCAGTTCTTCCTTTTCGGTTACCGTAATCGTGAACAAACTTCCTAAAAATCTTCAACCACATGGAATCCCGCGTGCTGCTATCTATAGTTGAAGGACGAGTTTCGCGTACCATGCTTGGGTGATTGCTAAATCTTCCTCGAGTCAAACGATGCCATTTGTTGTATGTGGGATTAGGTTCTATAATAAGCTATTTATAGATCACTATTCTAGGGTTTAGGGTTTCTTAAGTTAAGATTCTCAAGGAGATATATAAGAACACACGAATTTTGGGCATTTGGGTTCAAGTATTAGCTCTCTTTATATAGAGGAAAACCTCAACGGCTAGTTTTTTTGAAATTACATTAATTCCGGCATTGTAGTTTATGTGTCATATGGCGCCAGGTACAAGTAAATTTCTTATCGAGATTATCCCAAATATGTAATCATACCTGCATTGTGTAACAACATGGTGCCGAGCCAGCAACAAATACTGCGCATTACCTGTATAATTGCGAATACGCGGTACTTGTTAATTTCAAATAAAACGGCTAGTTTTTTGAAAAATAAGACCGTTGGTGCTTCAATTATACATAATAACACCAAATCCGGCATAGTTAATTACATACCAATGCTGCCGGTATTACAATTTAATGATTTATTGGAACGAGCTTGAACAAGTAAAGTTGCTTCGAAATGCCTAAAAGGCTCTTTTCTCCACTTCGTATATGCATCCTGAGCTTCATACCTATCACCATTGTATCTTGCAAGAAATTCGTTGTATTTGAGACATGATTTGATGAGTGCAGTTGTTCGAATGCGTACTATTTGATGTGCGTATTCAATTATGCGTTTCTTACGGTCAAACTTGTTATGCTTGTAAGAACCAGTCATTACAAGGCCCCAAAAACATCTGAAGGGCGTTGATCCTCCGGCAAATCCGATACTATGTAGTAATTTCTAATCCACTCTGTTTCCTCCTGAACATCTGCTTCTATCTTAGCTTGTTTTTGACGTTTAACCTCTTCCTCGGCTTCCGCTTTTATCTTATCTAATTTTCGACAATAACGTTCAAGCTTTGCTTCCTCTTCTTCTTCTCTTTTTCTCTTAATTATCTCTTCTTCCATTTATGGCAATTGACTTGGTGGTTTCTTCTTTCCTTCTTAGTTTTTCTAGTATTGTGGCAACGGAGTTGGTCGTGGTTGATGATTGATTTCTGTTGGGGTTGACAATATTTTCCTCATGTGTTTTTCTTTCTCCGAAATTGATGAACTTGTCAGCGGGTGATTGATAATCCATTGGAGATATATCTCATGCGGTATCAATCGCAATGGGTGCATCCATTCCTTTAAATAGATGTGGACATAACGGATCTTTTCCACTTTAGTGACGGCACTCTAAGTAACTTAGATCCCACGCTAACTATTGTTTTCAAGTGTATTGTTTAAAAAACTAGCCGTTAGCATTCAATTTCCGAAACCGGCATACTTAGGTGGAACTAAATATATGCTTGCAGATTATGATCCCAAGACCGCATGGTATAACACGATGATGCCGTGTGCGAAAATCTTTTGCAGAAACTAACAAAATATGCACATAATACCGGCATTTTTTGTTTAGTAATATCTATGCCTAACGGTGAAAAACTGAAAAAAACGGCTACTTTTTTGAAAAATATGACCGTTGAGCATCATTTCTATATAACATCACCCATTCCTTTGGCAAAACCCACACAAATCAAGCACCAAATAACATCTACCTCTATTTGCAACACTAAAAAAAACCATTCTCTCAAGTAAGCAAGCACGGCTCAAAGAATGGGGGATTCATCATCTACCTCTATCTCAGAAAGTAAGTATATTTCCTAACAACATGCTCTTCAATACTATGACGGAAAACTAATACAATTTTTACTACGAATCATCATTGCAAGTGTCAAATTTGCAAGTCACCTTCTCACCTAGCCATGGACTGTCCATTTATTTATTCAAAGTGTAGAAGCTTGTGATGGGACACGCCGGTTTTGGATTGCAAAAATCGATGATGCTGAAAATGGAAGAATGTTTCGAGGTGTTTGAATCACCCAAAGTGCGATGAGTTTCAATGGTTTGACAAAGCGGTTGAACTAGCGAGTCAAGAGAAACCACAAGGTCCATTGTAAGCCTATCGATGGGTGTGATGGGTGTTATATGAAGGGAAAGGAATACGTTGAAAAAGAAGAAGAGCCAATGAGGATGATCCTTGACACCCCCATTCCGCATTTATGTCTTTGAACGCATTAGGAATTGCTCAAAGGCTCCGCAATTGTTGAAAAGGGATGGAAATAGATTATCATTGAATCAAGTGCAATCCATTCACCGTTGTTTTAATTTAAAGTTTGTAATCAAATGTAGTCGATTACTTGAGGCGAAATAAAAGAGAATTTGAAATGAATTAATCAAGGTGCCGGCATTGTGGAAATCAGATCGAGCAAACCGGTTTTATGTCAACTCTAAAAGATATTTTGGAAATCTAACATACCGGCATTGTCAAAATGAATCTTACAATGCCGGTTTTCTATCACATTTTCAGAAGTATATAGATATTTGCAATACCGGTACATGTCTGTTTCTATACAGGAACCAAATAATTTAACCTGATTGTTCCGGCACCAAAATTTCTATGCCGGGACTAGGTTCCGCCAGTGTTTTGAGCATGCCGGATATGCCGGTATGTGTACATATATTTCAAACTCGACCTCTACTACGACGGAACATTTTAACTTGCAAACTACAAATCTTAACATGTTCAACATAAACCAAAGAACTAAACAAGCTTAACCCACAAGACAAACCAAAACAAGTTTGAAATTGTTTTTGACGTAACCAAACTCCTAAAAAGTTAACCATCAAACATTGGCATCAATTCTCTCAAACTAAATTAGTCTTTTGTTTCTTTTGTGTCGGCGCCTTCCTTGTTTCCCCGTACATAGCTCTGACAGGAGGGTGGGTTTCTTCAATTCTATGAAGCTTTTCCTCTAGTTCCTTGATTTCTTGAAGAGATAGCACCACCCCGTCATTATGCTTGCAACCTAACATCTTCGTAACCTTGCCAAGCCGACGTCGCTATATTAATACATCAAACACATATTAAGTATATATGTTAATATATGATTATGTTTACATTTAATGAATATAAGCAATTAAGAAAACTTACCACCATTGCAAAAGTCCTAAGAAGGTTGGCCATCGTAGGTTGTGGAGGTGGAGTAATTTCAACAGGAGGGATTACCTGGTGTGGAGCTTCGACGGAGGGAGGACGTACGACATAAGGATGTGACCATTCCGGTAATCCCTCATGTAGCTGTCATCAACTTCATAACCATTTTCCGCACTCTCCCACTTACTAATATCAACCAAACGACGTGGCTCTCTATCCCTCCAATGTGTTGGTTCCGGTTCGTGGATCATACACTACATGCAACTTGTTGGGAGTTGAATTGCACCGAGAAAAGTAAAGATGATAATTATCAACGCAGTTCGACCAATGACGGGATAATTGCTTAAATCCATGTTGGCGCATCACACGGCATGGATCGACCATGATGTATCCTTTTGGGTGGTACAACGGCCCATGGTAAAATGCAACATCTCTTGGAATTGACGGTACCCTCTAATCTCCTTATAGGTGTCGAACACAACGTCTTCCTTCCTCATAGCATCCGCAGCCAATCTCATATTGATGACTCGACCTTTGTTACCGGGCTTCGGATTACCGTTAAACTCAAACCTCTCGAGCTCTAGGGTATCGGGTTCGGGAAGGTCTTTGATCTTCAAGAATTGGCAGTCCTTGAATAAGGTTGGGAAGTGTTCATAACACCACACCTAATCCAATTTGAACAATATACATGTGAACATAAGTAAAAAATACATCTCAACAATAGATTAAAGAAATTTGTACCTGGTAGAGTGAAATTCCCCGACAAATTGGTTTGTTTTAGCCAATGAAGCCCTTCTCATCTCCGCCATCAAATGTGCCATGACCATGGTGCCCCAAGAATAGCCATGGACACCTTCCAACGGGTCAAGGTACTGGAGAAAGTTTGCACTTACCCCGCTGTCGTTAGTGTCGGGAATGCCCTAGTGCCAAAAATGTATAATGGTACGCGGCGGGATACCGAATCTGTGCGGTCCCATCCATCCTTCGAGCTTCTAGCCTTTGTATTTTCAAACATCTTCTTAAGCATCGTCAACTTGAATGTCTTCGTCTTACTTCCGTTCGATGCTACATAAAAGCTATCCGGAAGAAGTTTTGAAGTCCCAACCAAACACAACTTTTGGGTCAAATCGCAACTTCGACCATTCTAGGTCCCAATACTCAACTCCTCCGAAATTGATTTGCCGATAACATTGAAGCCTAGAATGTTATGAGCATCTTCAGAATCAAGGTCATCTCACCAAACGGGAAGTGCATTGTATCTGTTTCACCATGGTACCTCTCAACGAAGCAATTGACGGTCACAAAGATCTCGGATTCACGTAATTTTCAACCAAAGAATACAGACCAGAGTTCTTTACTAATGTTTGGACATCTTCATGCTCCAACGACAAATCCCAATGAGCCGCGGCTTGGTTTCGGCAAACACGCACAGCCTTAGTATGATCCTACAAATACGAGATAATACGATTAAGAGATGATGTAAAAGATAAAACAACGTACATGCACAAAATAAAAAAATGCTTACATAAGTTTGAAAGATAGTACGAGCCCAAGAGTGCTTGTATCCAAAGAGTACTTTCGGTTCCGGAGCTTGTCCCCAAATTTTACCATCATCGCGGTCGGGTAACATGTCATCAAGGTGAGGAAGGTGACAACCTTTAACTTTCGGTTTTCGGCTGCCCTTGCCCTTACCTTGTGTTGGTTGTTGACTAGTCCCACCAACTTCGCTTTGGCCTGCTAATTGACTTGGGGGAACCTCATCATCTTCCTCCTCACTTTCCACTCCATCATGCTCATCGCCCTCATGTGTTCCACTACGTTCACCACCACTCTCCCAAATTGACCCTCTTGTTTCAAACCCCAAACGTTTCTTGCGACCCGCATCTTTCCCCGTGGAGGCGACCGAGGAGTATCAAGACCGTCATTCCTCCTTCTCTTAGTGAGGATAGGACCTTTATCTTTCTTCGCTTCTTTGGCTCTTGACCTATAACATAAACAAACATTAGAAAAGGCATGGCGCTTTAGGAACCTATACCAATTCCTAAACAAACCAATACCTAGAACATGAACCTAAAAGACACCATAAATATCGAGCATGCCGGTATCGTTGAACCCAGCATTGTCTGGAAACTAAATTAGGTGCCGGTATGAAGCACCATTTCAAAGATGTTCCCGTATGTTTTAAGTGTAATACCTAGATTGACGAACCGAACTAACATATGCCGGTTTTAAAATACCGGCAATCACGAAAACCTAGATATAATGCCTAGACATCTAATTAAGTTCCTGTGTGTTTTTAGTTGCAAACCGGTATGGTAATCGACCCAAATTCTATGCCTAAGATAAAACATTCGATTTCAGAATGCAAACCTAAAGTATGGTATTCGACCCAAATTCTATGCCTGATAAAAATTGATTTCGGTGAATGCAAACCGGTATGGTATTCGAGCCAAATTTTATGCCGGTAGCTAAACCGGCTTGGTATTCAAACCAAGATCCAATGCGGTTTTTATCAGAACTCATCGGGCCAGCTATTGTGGGCATTCTAACCTAAACCCATGGCTACAAATCGAGTAAAACAATCATAAATGAGTTCAAAAATCACTTACCTTCTCGGAGAAGCCATGAGTGTTTGATCATCCGGCACGCTTCGCGCGTCTTCTAGTTGTTGAGCAATATTCTCGATTCTTTGTTCATGTGTTTGTTGAGCAGCCGTTTTGGTTCTCGATTTTGCTTTCGATTTGGTTCTTGGAGGCATGGTTATGTTATGTTAATCGACGAAGAAATTTTTGATTCAACGATTAATCGTCGATGAAGAATGAACGATGAGGAAGAAGATGAAGAATTTTTTTTTTTTCAGAAACAAAGCTATGCCGGTTCGGAATTGAATTGGGGGATATATGATTTTGGTTATTTGATTTTATGTTTTAGTTGAAAGGGTATAACAGTCTTTTCATAATATTTTTAATTAATCTAAGGGTGTTTTAGTATTTTCGCCTCCAAAAAACACCCCTTAACAGCCACCTATGGTTGGGGGAAGTAATTCATATCCCCCAATTAGATTATATATCCCCCAATTGCGCGTTCTTCTTAAATTTGCTTGCAATCTGAAGTTTTCATACACAGTTTATTCCGGGAAAACTTTCGTATACACATTTTATTCTTGGAAAACTATTTGTAATTAAGGGAAGAATACCAAATTCTAGTTTCCCTGCAATTTTCCAACTATCTCCTATAAACTTGTCCCTCATATGTACTAAAATTTCCAAATTACCGAACCTATATAGGAAGCATAACAAAATCTAGGGGGACAATTGTCCCCACTAGACTGTTAGTAGCTCCGTCCCTGAGTTTACCTAAGAAAAACTTTTTTTTGAAAAAGAAAAAGAGAAATAAATAAGAAAGGGTGCCAAGATAGCACATTTAAAAGATACAAGAAGAGATTAGCAACGCGCCTAGAGAGCTTACAACAAATTACTCTCTAAACAATCTTTCCCAATCAAAAACGAAATCGTCAAACTTTACATTTCTAAAAGATTCAACATTAACGGACCAACTAAGAAGCAACACTTTGATGTCTATAACAAGAGAGTTTATAGGCTTTTTCACTTGTTTCTTAGTGATCAAAATGTCATTCCTTTCCAACCACACAACCCACCAAATAGAAAACGGTGAGCAATATCTCAAGAAAACAAGAGGCTTGATAGATACCTTCAATTTCCACTTCCATAGGAACTCGAGAACGGTCGTAGGATGAGCCCAAGCAAAGCCCAACTGCTGTAAAAAATGTTCCCAAATCCGCCAAATGAAAGGACAATGGAGGAAAAGGTGTTCCACTAATTCCTCACCGTTCTCGCAAAAAGGACACACATTCACCACTACCATACCTCTTCTCAACAACATAAAAAGAGTTGGAACCGCTCTATTAGCTGCTGCCCAAACTAGGAAACTAATTTTGGTAGGGATTGTTTAGTTCCAAATATAATCCGAAGGAAATTTTGTTGGAGAAGTTCGACCTAAATCATGCATAAGCCAAGAATAGCAAGAACTGACCGAAAACACACCTCGTGAATCGGATATCCTTTCTCGTTTATCATCTGCCACAAGCATCCTTTGAGTGTCTAAAATTCTAGAGAACTCCATTACCTCTTGAAACTCCTGCTCTTTAAGCCTTCTACAAGGATCTATATTCCAACACGGTAATTTTACATCTCAATTGTTCAAATCTTCAACTAAAGCTCATTTCTTTCTACTCACTTTCCATAATTTTGGAAACAACTCTTTAAGTGCTTTTCCGTAGCACCAAACATCGTCCCAAAATCTTTTTTTATTACCTCTTCCCACTGGTATCTTCGACCTATTTTTGAGGATTGCAGACTGATTGAGAATACCTCGCCAAAACCCACACCATAAGTTATCTTTGAATCTTTAGGAACCCAAGCATCTTCCACACTACCGAATTTCTCATATATTAGTTTCCTCCATAAGCTAGTCTTCTCTTCTCCATATCCCCACAACCATTTGGTTAACAAAGCATCGTTGGTAGTAAGGTTGATAACTAAAGCAATAGACTGATTCATCCAATGAACATAGTAAGGTTGTTCCTTAACAAATTTATTAAGACTTCACTATCTAACTCAAACACAACTGCTCTGAACTTCTTTGTGACTGAAAACTTAACAACTTCAAGCATAGCCCTACACTCCTGCTCCTCCACATCAATGCCAGATCTCAATATTCCTCCAACAATGTATTTTCCTTGGACACCAATGCAGTCACCTGCAAAATCCCTCCCCATTGCAAAGAAACTTGAATAAGAGAAGCATCAAAGTTGATTTTCAAATATTCATTATCTGGAGGCTTCCAAGTTATTCTCTAAACAGAGCTACTCACGTGAGAAATTTGGTTTAAACCATAACTAGAAATCTTATTACTACAATCTATTGACAAATATCTATTGGGAGTAATATTTTGAAAAACTTCAGCACACCTATCTTTCCAAATAGTCCAAACAGACACCATAAGAACTTTATTAATATCTGATCTGTTGATCCCACTACCAAAATTCAAATTAGAGCTTGTAGAAAACCAGGATAAATCCTAATTCCTAAAAGACCCATGCTGAGACAGGACATTACCTACATTGATATTAACAGCCAACCATATTAACCTAGCATAAGGACAATTCAAAAATAAATGATCACTAGTCTCCAAAGAGTGATTGAATAAACTACAATGCACCTCTATATGAGTTTTGTATCTTGAAATCTTATCTCTAGTAGGCATTATATTCCTAATACATTTCCAGATAAGTAGTTTTACTTTATGAGGTAATTTAATTTTCCAGAGAGATTTCCAAATCTGAATAGGGATTGATTGAGTGCCTGCATCAGAGTTAGTAGTTCTTGTCAATAAATGATAAACACTTTTAACAGAAAACTGATCTTTTTATCTGGTAACCAAATGAAAGTGTCATTTGCGATGATTTTACCTTGAGCAGTATGGGTCGATAACAAACCCATGGCCTTACTATAGAGGCACAAACCAGCACACACGGCCCCGTTTAGGTTTCCATGAGATAAAACAGTATTTTACGTTCTGCATGTCCAAACCAAAACAATAAAAGAGTTGTCTAAAATACAGAGATTTCGATATATATTTATATATTTATGGAAATACAAATTCTAGGAGTATTTCAAGAAACAATGAAATAAGATGGAAATGAATGTATACTGTTATCATTCATTTTTAAGTTTATATGGTAATATAGGGTTTATGGTTTTGAACATTGGCTTCCTTATATTGTTTAGGGTTTTGCCATCTCATTTCATACCCAGAGAAGAAGAAGAAAAGAAGAGTTAATCAAGATGGCTCTGTCTTTTGTTCAACACCCAACAAACAACTTAAGCATCCATCACAGTTTGTTTAACAAAAGTTATAGTACTACTTCTTCTTCTTTGAAATTGCATTCTAGTAGTGCAAGTGCTGCTAGATTGTGCTCTGGGTTAAGAACAAGCTTTGGATTAGCACCACCACCATTGTGTTCTATTCTCAGATCAACACGACAATATAGACGGTATAGTAAAGTTTCATCGTCTGATGATGATGCTGCTGATGACGATTTCTTTACTTTCGAGAAGTTCACAGAAAAGGCGATCGATGTTGTTAGTATTGCCAAAGATGAAGCGAAAAGATCCGGTTATGATCTCTTTGGTGCGGAGCATGTATTGTTAGCTATCATTAGTGAAGGTACCAGTGTTGCTGCAGACTTTCTTACTGAATCCATGAGAATCGAAAATGTACAGGAGGCTCGTGAAGCAGTGAAAACTTGCACTGAGCGAGGAAGTCGTTTCGATGCTAACCGTGTTTTCAAACTTTCGATAGACAATGCCCGTGAGCTTGGCCATGATTATGTCGACGTTGATCATATCTTACTAGGGTTAATTCCTGAGGATGAGAGTAACGGAACAGTAGTACTCGACATTCTGAAAAATTCAGGTGTTGATCCTACTAGTATTCGTAAACAACTGCTTGAACGGATGGATGAACAAAAGATGGTTATGCTCAAAAAGTATGGCACTAATCTCACAAAACAAGGAGTTCAAGCAGGCTTTGTCGCTGGACACACAAAAGATGTAGTTGAACAAGTGATCAACAATCTATGCACATTCAACCCTACAAGAAGGAATCCTTGCCTGATTGGGAAGTCCAGAGTGGTGAGTACAGAAATCGTAAGAAAACTTGCTCAACAAATTGCATGTGGTAAAGCAGCAGGTGAAATTTCTGGAAAACAGGTAATAATGCTGCACATGGAGAGCCTTGTTGACGCTCCCGAAGAACATCGGAAGGAGCTATTTCAGGAAATAAAAGCACAAACCGATAAGATAATAATCTTCGTAGATGATATTCAAAGTCTTACTACGACAATGGGTGAAGATAGGTTGGGAGATCTAATTGAGAGCGGTGAACTTCAATGCATCAGTTCTGCGCCGACAAAACAGAAATACATTCTTTTCTTGAGAAATTTTGTTAATGCCAAGTGGTGCATCGCAGATTCATTAACAGATGAGGATTATGAGAGGAACAAGTTTACGCGATTTCTGGCTGTCGAAGTGCCTGAACTATCAATAACCGAGTCCATATTAATTTTGAGAAAAATTGTTTCTGGCATGTGCATCACAGATGAAGCTTTATTAGCTTCTGTATATTTATCACGCAAGTACCATAAGACTGATAGTTTTCTTGATGAGGCATTTGACTTGATTGACGATGCTAATTCTCTTATTAAGAAATACAATCGGAAGGACATATTAGAAGCTGATATAAGATTCATAGTTTCTTTACGCTATGGAGTTCGGGTTGAGGAGATTGCAGCAATGAAGGATATTGTAGCCGATTTTACTCTCACTGATGAAGTTCATGACAAATTCTGGGATGAAAAGTCAACATGGGTGTATTTCACAAAGAGGTTACGAGATAAACTGGCCCGTTCGTACAATCCAACAAACTTCTTTGAAGGTGAAAGAAAGTCACTAGTAGATTCAAAAGTTTTAAGTGATTTGCAAGACAGAATTGAGAGTGAGATTGTTAAAAGAGATATCGAAGATGAGGACGTAGTTGTCGATTTTGATGCCTCTGATAATAGTTTCATAGTTCACGAATTGGTTAGGCCAAGGTACAACTTTGAT
The DNA here is from genome assembly GCA_023531295.1 of Papaver armeniacum. Lineage (NCBI taxonomy): Eukaryota > Viridiplantae > Streptophyta > Magnoliopsida > Ranunculales > Papaveraceae > Papaver > Papaver armeniacum. Next base: position 387,025 of record JAJJWW010016007.1, on the reverse strand, counting down.
GATTAGTTGCAAAAATTTATGCATTTAGGCAAGAGTTAAAGATGTCGAAGTTTTTTCTTAATGATTTCTATAAGATGCTTATTTATTGTATACAAGGAAGAGGTACTCGAAAAAAAATATATTATTTTTTGATCTGCCCGTGGTAACATACATTGCGTTTTTTTAGAACTTATCATGCTACTACATGTGAGACGTTCATTATTTCTAGCAGAACTGCCTTTTGGTTTGGCCTCATAACATACGAGCTGGTTGGTGGTGGGGATCGAACCCATGACCTCTTATATGCAAATTAAGGCTCAAACCATTGAGCTGTTTGCTTGTTTTTTTGCTTGTTTTTGTTTATTCTTAATGTATTATCCATATAATACGTATTATCCATATAATACGTATTATCCATATAATACAATAAAATTGGTTTAAATCATTCATTTAACTCTATACAACCTTAAAAATATAATTTCTATTAATTTGATGTAAGCCGAATTTTCATTACCGAACTCATATCTAAAAAACGAATTATACTCGTACGTATGCCGTTCCGAACTACTGCCGAACAACGAACCGTTGACCGGATTTTTGACCGAATCCGATCTACCCGAATCCGTATAATTCCCGTACGTATACCGTTCCGAACTCCTCTCCGTACCCCGAATTGCTAACTAGGATCCATAGGACTGGGCAGGTGGAGAACATACAGCACGAGAGCATCAAAACATGATGGCATACTTAACAGATAAACCGTGCCAAGGGTCCTAAACTGTCTGAAAGCTGGGGAGTGCAGGATGAGAAGTCAACTGCGAAGCACATGAACAAGCCTCCCTCACATGCATGCCATATGAGTTCTTTCAGACCTTCCTTGTGGGGGGTCGGGCTCCTATTAGTGAGCAGAAAAGTGTTCGGTTCAACTTTACCCTATCTCGAGATAAATTCAAATTGGCGACGAATAGATTTATTCCAAATGACATTGAAAAGACAAGACTACAGTAAAAACTGTCTGGGCGTGGGATTATCCAACCACCCGTATTAAATGCGAAGTAAAATCCCACATGTGGCAGAATATGAGTGTACAGAAGAGAGGTGCATCGAAGAATTAAGCTCAGTCTGATGGACATATTCGGGATATCGTCGCGCACCTCGACGGGACTGGCACACAGATCAAGACAATCGATGACATCTGTGTTCAGGGACCCATACGATAATCTATAAATAGATAACTCCACCAAAGGGAAAGGGGTTGGATACTCCAGACTTGGAAGAAATATTCAGGAGAGAGAAAGTGAGTATTAGGTATGAACTACCATCATGTAATTTGATCTTCCCCCTCCACTCATTTGACTTAAATTTCTGTAATTATTTTAAATCGATAGTGAAAACCTCTCAACACCCCGTGGATGTAAGCCTTAGTGCTGAACCACATAAATCAGCATGTCATTTACTTACTACACTTACATTATCGTTCTTATATTTATATTCAGTGCTTCTATGGACGTTATCCCAGTTTGTTCATACATTATCCCTATATTTGATATGTTTGACATTTGTATAACAATGATAAACGTCGATACTCATCGTTTCTTATCCTCGTATCGCTTACTCTTCTGATTTACAATGTTTTATTCATATTGTGAATATTGATTGTAGACACAAAAATATCAACGTTACTTCGTTGTTCACAGTTTCGCGATAGAAACAGGGATTTCGTCCCGTTAAAAGATTTATCTTTTCAGTTTTCCTTGTTTTCGATCTATATCTTCTCATCGTTCTGTTTCAGTTTCACTCATGGTTGTTGATTTTCATGATCTCCTCACTAGCCAACTTCCTAGTTATATCCCGTTTGTAGATCTCATAGACCAACATCCCTTTAACAGTACAGAAAGATTAAACACATTACCAAAGACATGATCAGATCTCAAACGAGTGTCTTTCCAAGAGTGGACAAAAGATCTTATAAACCACCTTTCAAATCACTAGATCTGGGCGTTTTTTCAATTAGATGACGTGTTTATCGCCACACTTCGTGTTTTACCATTGAGAAAAGTTGTGGAAGAAATCATGCACGGATTCCAACTTAGGCAACAAGACTTCTGGAATACGGGCTTGATTAGCGAGTTATCTGTCAATTTATTAAGTGGGAATTGAATAAATACCTTGTTGGACAGAATTGACCGACCACAATTCCGTGGACTGAGTAGAACAGACACAAATCAGCACACCCGCGATGCAACTTTTTTTATTCTTTTTATGGATTGGAATAGTGGTCTTGGGCTACATCCTTAACTCCTTATAAGGAGATATTTCTGTCAATTAAAGGTTCGAATTCCTACCTCCGCAATGGGAGGGAGCATGCCAACCATGAGACCACTTGATAGTTGGCGCGTTGCAATTTTCAATGAGGCAAAACAGTACTGCATAATTTTTGCCTATCCCTACCATCAATGCAGTTAAGCGGCGTATTTTTTTTTTGATGCAAAGTTAAGCAGCGTATATTATTTTATCCAAAAAAAAAAAAAAGAGTTCTAAATACTAATACTTCAGTGTATAATACTCCAGAAGGGTTTTAAGGAACAATGAAATAGTAAGGGAATAAAATGTATATTATCCTTTTTTTAAGGGTGAAAACATACTGATAATACTTTTGCAATTTTGAATTTATATCTATCTATATGGTAATAAAAGGATTGGAAAAATTATTTAGGGTTTAAGGTTTTAAACATTAGCTTTCTTAGCATATTGTTTAGGGTTCTTCCATTTGATTTCACACCCACTAACTAGAGAAATTAATCAAGATGGATCTGTCTGTTGTTCAGCATTAAACAAAAAACTTATGCATCCATCACAACTTTTTTAACAAAAGTTGTATTACTACTTCTTCTGTAGTACTATTACGAGTGTTGTTAGATTGTGCTCTGGGTTAAGAACAAACTATTGTATAACACCACTACCACCATGTTATATTCTCAGATCAACACGACAACATAGGCGGTATAATGTTTCATTGTCTAATGCTGCTGCTGATGACGAGTTCTATACTTCGAGAAGTTCACAGAAAACGCCATTGATGTTGTTACTCGTGCCAAAGATGAAGCGAAAAGATCGGGTTATGATCTCTTTGGTGCGGAGCATGTATTGCTAGCTATCATTAGTGAAGGGACCAGTATTGCTGCAGACATTCTTACTGAATCCATGCAAATCGATGATGTAGAGGATGCTCGTAAAGAAGTGAAAACTTTCACTAAGAAAGGAAGTCGATTTGATGCTAACCGTGTTTTCAAACTTTCAATACACAATGCTGGTAAGCTTGGTCATGATTACGTCGACATTGAGCATATCTTACTGGCGTTAATTCCCGAGGATGAGAGCGACGGAACGATAGTACACGACATTCTGAAAAAAAATTGGTGTTGATACTACTAATGCTCTTAAAGAAGTTTTTCAACAGATGGATCGAAAAAAGATGATTATGCTTGAGATTTATTGCACTAATCTCACAAAACTAGACAAGACTGAAATTCGATCAGGCCTTGTCAGTGAACACACAAAAGAGGTAGCAGAACAAGCGATCAAAACTTTATGCACACCTATAAATAAGAATCCTTGCCTAATTGGGGAGTCCAAAGTTGCGAATGCAGAAATCCTAAGAGAAGTTGCTCAACAAATTGCAAGTGGTAAAGCACCAGCAGAAATAGTTAGAAAGTGGTTTTGGCCTTTTGGGGGAATGACTTCCACACTTAAACTTGTGGAGTCGAGATGTATTTATACTGACAAAGATACATCTTAGGTGTTACAACTTATTTGTTATTCAAACGCTAACATAATGTTATTCTAATGCCAACAAAAGAAACGTAAAACTAGCATGAAGACTTTCCCAGTATACTCATTCTTGTTTACCCAATCTGTTGTGAATCTTGAGCTGCTGAGCTGTTATCCTTAACACCACCCCTCAAGTTGTATTGTAGTTGACGGACGTGCAACTTGCTTCGAATGATTTGATATCTAGGCGCATGAAGACCCTTAGTGAAAATATCCGCCAGCTGATCTCTTGAGCTTATAAACTTGACAAAAAGCCGTTTATCCGCCAATCTTTCTCTGACAAAGTGATAGTCAATTTCGATGTGTTTAGTTCTTGCATGAAACACCGGATTCGCTGTCAAATAAGTTGCACCTAGGTTATCACACCATAGAATTGGTGTGTGATGCACAACACATAGTTCCTTCAATAAAGACTGTATCCATATCATCTCAGAGGTGTCAATAACAACACCCCTATACTCAGCCTTTGTGCTTGATTTCGCAATCGTTTTTTGTTTCCTTGCACTCCATGATATCAGATTACCACCAAAATATATACAGTATCCACTTGTTGAGCGCTTGTCATCCAAACTACCTGCCCAGTCTGCATCAGAATAAGGTTGGAGAGAATAGTCTTTGCTTCGTTTCAGATGTAAGCCATAATCAACTGTACTTTTCAGGTAGTGAAGAATTCTTTTAACTAACTCCAGTGCTCCTCATATGGATCATGCATACACTGACAAACCTTATTAACCGCGACTGAGATATCCGGCCTTGTTAGATGTAAATATTGTATTGCGCACAAAGGATATGTGTGTCTTCACAGAGAAACCAACAGGGTTTATATATCTCTTCATGTTCGTTTTGAAGAAAGCACATTCCCTTTTTTGTCTCATCAGTAGAAGGATTCTCAGCTTTGCCAAGGTAAAATTTCATCAAGCACTTCTGTGTTATTGTCACCACCATTTGTTCGTTGTTATGAACAAGATTCTTCACGAACAAATTCTGAACAATCACTGGTGCATAGTGAAGCATTTCTGCAAGCTTCCCCAACTGTCAGCATCCCAACACTCTCCGCAGTTGTCACTAATATCCCCAGATGACAGTCCAGCTAGCACAGCCTTGTCATCAGGTTCAACATCACAGTCTCAAGCTGCATCTGCAGCTCCTGAAGTTCGATGTGAATCTATGACTCATTCAATGGTGACGCGATCAAAGGATGGTATTGTAAAACCCATCAAGAAGCTTTGTTTAACTTCCTCAAAGCTCCCACTTCCTGATGAAGAGTATATGGAGCCAACATGTTACAGTACAGCTTCAATAAACCCCAAGTGGAAGGCAGCCATGGATGTTCATATTAATGCTCTGATACCAAGTTAGAAAGTGGTTTTGGGGGAATGACTTCCACACTTAAACTTGTGGAGTCGAGATGTATTTATACTGAGAAAGATACAGCTTAGTTGTTACTACTTATCTGCTATTCAAACACTAACAGAATGCTATTCTAATGCTAACAAAAGAAACATAAAACTAGCATGAAGACTTTCCTAGTATACTCATTCTTGTTTACCCAATCTGTTGTGAATCTTGATCTGCTGATCTGTTAGCCTTAACAGAAATTTCTGGAAAACAGGTAATAATGTTGCATGTGAACTGTTGCGAAAAACGTTGGAAGGAACTTTTTCAGGAAATAGAAGAACAACGGGATGGGATAATACTCTTCATAGATGACTCGCAAAATCTTATTACGATAAAGGGTGAAGAAGATAGGTCAGTAGATCTAATTAACAGCGGTAAATTTCAATGTATCACTACATCCTCAACAAAAGAAGAATATGTGATGAACAAATTTGTGACGAGGAACTCTCTGCCTGTTAAAGTACCCGTGCCATCAATAACCGAGTCCATATTCATTTTGAGAAATTTTGTTTCTTACAAGATGTGCATCCCAGATGAAGTTTTATTAGCTTCTGTATATTTATCACTGAAGTTCGATAAAACTAGTGATAATTTTTTTCTTGACGAGGCCTTTGACTTGATTGATGATGCTAATTCTCTTGTTAAGAGATACAAATGCTATCATGAGGGCGTATCTGAAGATGATATAAGAACCATAGTATCTTTACGCTATGGTGTTCTGGTTCAGGATATTGCAGCAATGAAGGACATTGTAGCCGATGTAACTCTCATTGATGAATTTCATGACGTAGGAAATACCATATAGTCCTAGGAATAATATATTAGAGAGAATCTAGTTCTGTTGACCCAGTCATGTGTCTATTCGGTCCTTTTTGGGAAAATATATTATAGTTTGGTCCTAGAAATTATTGTTTGGTCCTAAGGTGATGTCATGGTTGATGTAAATGTCATCATGTAGTGGCACAAATACCCTTTTGGGACCATATATAGAAACAAACCAAAGAAAATATCTTATTTCATATTTTCTTTCTCTCTCCTCCTATTTTCAGATCTAGTTTCTCTCCTCCCCATTTTTTTTTTTTCTTTTATCTTTCATGAAGACGATGAAGAATGACGAAATTTTTAGGTTTTTCTGCTGCTGTGTATGACGAAGATGAAGAAACACATTACTGCTGCTGTTGTTGACAAAGAAGAAGAAAAAGACGAAAAAGAAGAAAAATATTTTTGGTCCCATGTTGTTCACGAAGAAGAAGAAAAAGATGAAGAAGAAAAAGACGAAGAAGAAGAAAAAGATATTTCTGCTGTTGTTGTTGACAAATAAGAAGAAAAAGATGAAGAAGAAGAAACACATTTTCTGGGCTCTTTGTTTATATAGACTTCATTCCTGGGAATGAAGTCTGTTTTTTAGGTTTTTATATGGACTTCATTCCTGGTAATGAAGTCTGTTTTTTTAGGTTTTTATATGGACTTCATTCCTGGGAATGAAGTATGTTTTTTTCCGGTTTTTATATGGACTAAGTCTGTTTTTTTAGGTTATATGGACTTCATTCCTGGGAATGAAGTCTGTTTTTTTAGGATTTTATATGGACTTCATTCCTGGGAATGAAGTCTATTTTTTTTAGGTTTTTATATAGACTTCATTTATGGAATGAAATGCTACAAGAAAATAAGTAAAAATTAACACGGAAGGGTATTTTTGTCTGTTTTATATTTTTAAATAATTATGGACCAAACAGTAAAGGCGTTTGACCAAAGGACCAAACAGACATGGGCCCACTTAAAAAAGGACCAAACGATATTTTTCCCTTTCATGACAAGTTCTGGGATGAAAACTCAACACGCGCCTATTTTACGGAGAGGTTACGAGATAGACTGGCGGATTCGTACAATCCAACAGACTTCTTGGAAGGTAAAACCAGATCACCAATTGACTCAAAAGCTGTAAGTGATTTGCTAGCCAACATTGAAGATGAAGAAATGGTTATCGATTTTGACGCCGCTGATAACAGTTTCGTAGTTCACAAATTGGTTAAGGAAAGGTAAGCATCTGATGATTAATCGCAAGAATATCATGCATCTGGCAAGTGTTAAGATGCCTAGTTTTTTCTTAGTGATTTCAAAGAAGCTTTTCTATTTAAGGAAGATGTACCCCAACCTAATGAAAAAGGGTCTTCTATGAATATAATAATCAAGTTTTCAATATATCACAATCCATCAAAGAAAAATCTTTGTTGCGTGCATATAAAAAGGTCCTAAGTGCGGCACTTGTACACACAATCTTATACAATTAATGATAACTATAGCAGCTGAACAGGTTAAGATAGCCATCACCTTAAAAAAAAATGTACACACAAAACATGTTTAAGACCACTGCTAAGATATTCCAAGGTACCAACTTGAAATTACTCACTCGTGCTAGACGTAGTACTCGCCTTCCCCTGTTCCATTCTCGGCTGTAGTAGATTCACCTGGCACCAAAAATGACATCAACATGAGTACAACCCAGTGGGAATTTACATATCAACGTCATCAGTTACAGATGATAGCTAAAATAAGGAAATGGTAAATTAGATATCACTCCAAAATATTTTAAGGAAAGCAAAGTACGAATGGTATAAAAGCGACGTATAATATTCAATCTAGTAATTTCACTCACATATTTTAGTAATCCAACCCAACAAACAATCACTAACACATTCATGCAACAATGGAAGGATGTACATGTCTGTAAGCTCCAAAAAAAAACACCTATGCTGGTCAAATGGTGATCCCTGTAATGGCAGGTAAAAATAGGGATGGAGATATACTAATGCAAGTGCAAATAGCTTTTAAGATGCAGCAAATTTTAGCAATTGATAAGCATTTATCATCATCACTAAAATCTAGATGCACAACTGCCGATGGATGAGATACGAAATGTTTCACTGAGTCGAGAAAGTGTAAGTAGCACAACTATTGGAATGTTGCAAACTTCAAGTGCAAACTGCTCAAGGAAACCACAACAGGGAGATTTGGTTAAATGCCGCAAAACAATGAATTAGCTATGCATAAATGATGAAATCACCAACAAGTGAAAAAATGATTACCGACATAATGGAAAAATGTTTATAAAACACCTACAACATAAATCAAAGCACTAACCAAGAATCAAATATTATTAAAAAAAAAACTAAACTGGAATTTAAAAAGATCGAATAACTTGGATTTGATCATGAGAATCCCCGATGACAAGTATAAAGAAAGTGATAAGATAATTGTATCCCCGTAGTAAGCTACCGTAACGAAATCATTTGGCTGTGGCTGCCATTACTTGAGTCTAACAACAGCCCTTTCTAAAACCAGGGATTACATCTATGGGTTCAATCGAATTCTTAAGCCAACCCAACTTTTTGAATTGCGAAATTGCAACTTCCGAAATCCCATGGGATTTTGAAGTGTTACTGCCTATTTCACGCACCACAGCCAACTCAAAATTCAAAATAATCTTTATAGTCCTTTATAAACTATAAAACATAATCCTGACGAACAAAGAAACAAAGATATAACACTGCATAACTGTCTTACCTTTCTTCTTGGGACATCCCAGAGTCGATGAAAACGAAGGGAAGTTACATTCCACCAAGAACTTGTTCAACTCAGCTTGCTTTGCTCATACTTTTGACAAAAATCACAACTTGGTTGAAGTCCAATGCGTCAAGGAGGTCATTCAACTTCCGATTTTCTCCAACTCTCTCAATTTAATGTAGTGCTGCGAGATATTTAATTAAGGATAAAGTTAAAACACTTTTCATACTAGTAGAATGTCACAATACAAGGCTCACCCGTATATATGCTACACATACCTGAACAAGACCATGCAATGGCAGCTTGGCCTCATCATCCAAGGACTTGTAGTAACGTAATACTGAAGAACGTGACCATACATCATATATTCATCTAACTGGCCATTCCCAATCAGGGGTCTGTCCCGAGAACATCAAAGCTTTACAAAGAAATGATGCAATAAGCATAATCTTTCAAAGTAAGGTCCTTATCTCTTTCCAATGCTAGTATCCTTCAAGGAGTTTCAACGATAATCTAAGGACATTCATATTTAAATAAATCCTTATGACTTATATTATGAACCCCACCATAAAAGACAACAACCTTGATGTTACTAAACCACTCAAACTCGTGATTGATCTGCAAAAGGATGACAACAAAGTGAGTGCACATAATTCCACACACGTAAAAAAAAATCTAGTTAACAACAATGATGTGCATCAAAAATTGTCTAAGCATCGGGACAAACCTGGTAAGCCAAATTTTTTAACAAATTGTAGTTTAACAACCTTAGCTAGTCTTTTGGTGCCTTCCTTAAATTTATCCCCCACCTATGAATTTAGAGAATGGAATGAAACTAAATGAGACTTAAAAGTATTCCAGCAAACTTGGATAACTATTACCCATTTTCTCAACATACATCTATATTTGAGGACTATGCTTACTTACAAATGAAAAACCAGTGATATACCTCATCAAATGCTTGGAGTCTTGCTTTCCAAAAACCTGGATATATTCACACAGCGTCTTGACCTGGAAAAAAAGGTATCTGGAATTATCTGACTTAAAACAACAACAAATGGACTGCAAACGGACATCAAAATAAGTGACATACTCTAGTCCGATCACCAAAATAATGGGTCCAGCCTTTTTCACCAAAACTACCACAGGAAACACCAAAAACATCCCATAATGCCAACAACTACAGAAGTACCCGGTTCACCATCAAACTACCACCACCAACAACCACAATCAAAACATCACCAATCACTAACACCTGAATCAAGACCCATTGAGAAAACTAATGCATTTTAGTAATGGAAATTACCTACTTGCAAAGACCACCAATCGATTGTTCACTAAAAAGAAGAAGGAAACTAGCCAGTGTGCAATTCCCTGTCACAAAAACAAGCCTTAGAAACACGGTACTTAGGAAAATCATCTACACCAAAGACCACCACACTGTATGATACGTTTATATGGCCGAACACCATACTGGATGATACGATAATATGCTGAGCACTAACCCATAGTAAATTTTCATAAACTAGTCAATTCAAATTAGATCAATGTCCTAATAATTCAGCTACTTTAAAAGGACTAAATATTCATGGAACACTGTTAGACCTTAGGAATTAGGTTACAAAATTTAAGTCAGAAATCAAAATTAGGCCTTCTTAGTTTTGTTGTTTACCTCAATTGCTTTAATAGCATACTCAACCCAAATAGTGATGTTTAATTCAAAATGACACCTACTACAAACAGAACCTTCACTTCTTGTCAATTCTGACAATGAAATGACTCGTAATAGCATATATAGTGAAGTACAACTAAAGGACCTATTGAATTCACTATAGAACCACTCACTGAATTAAGGAAAGAAACTTCCTGATAAGCCACCACCGGTTGTATTGTACAAGAGAACCAAACAAAGATCAACCACATATGTAGCTGCACCAAAGACTGCAACAATTCAGAAAGTAGACAGGTTACTAGTGAACCATCCAATCTAATAACAGCAATATAAGGCAATCTAAGAACGAACAACAAACACTAAAAATTATAAAAAAACATATTAATCTCAATATTACTTGATTACAGAGCTCTAATAGGAAAGAAAACTACTTATTTCTATGAGGCCTTTGGTCAAACATGTATACTACACTATACTTAGTGATCTATATGCTCAATAAAATGCCCTATATTCAAAACAAGGTGACTTAAAGATAACAAACTAAACCAGATTAACCCATTCTTATCATCACCACCGGAAAAAATAAATAAAGATCCATCTTTAATAACTATCACCATCTTTAAGAAGTAAAGGATTTGATTTCAAAATTTTCAGGCGAAATCTAGCTAGATCTCAAAGTTCTCTGTTTGGAAAAGAGAAGAGGGGTTTTCTAGAAGAGTTAAGAATTGTCATCATAAATTTTTTATAAAACAGAGCCATAAGTCGCTCAATAAGATGGAATAATGTATAGTAGAGTTTCAAATGAGGAATCACCTGCATATCCCAATCACCCCACTCCATATACCCTGTAAGTTAATTTTTGAATGCCATACTCGACCACCCAGATGGAAAACCCAACCGAGGGCAGCTCCAACTGAAACTCCAATGATATAATAACAGCCAATGTTAATGTAAGCTACCGAGGGATTGCCATCCCGAGCCAACAACTACCTCGATAAATTGACACACAACATTAACTAGTATTAGAAACTATATGTGGAATTCATTCGTAGAGAAGATGCAGAATCTGAGTTATGTGTACCCGAGATAATAGGTTGAATCTTTGTTAAGGAGAATGGTGAAGGCCAGGAGGACTGCAAGGTCATCAACTTCTTTGAGGACGTCATTGCTCGTGGTGAAAATGGTTGCCAAATTCTCATGAAAATCATTAATAATGAACAAAAAAATATCGCTATTATCAAAGATGTTATTGCTGAAACTTGAGAAGAAAATTTGGCAGCTTTTCCATTCCCTACTTAAAGCTCATTTGCAACCCTTACTCTGATAGATAAACAACGTAACACACAAAATTAGAACCATTTAAGGCATTAGAAATTATCCTTTGCTACCATGTAGCTAATTCATTTGATTCAAAATGGTCAATTACCCAGTTGCAGTGAAGAAAGCAAGTGGAATCATCATCTCCCATCTCTTTATGCTCATACTGCATATCATCAAATATCATATTAATTTAAAAATCAAAATCGATACCAAAGGGTAAATCAACTTCAAGTTGAAGCTCGAGCACTCTTAAAATTTTAAATTTATATGCAAACTGACATTGATATCATTTTCCAGTTCCTATTTAGAAGCCAAGCATAAGAAGAGTACACACCGGTAGGTAAATCGACTTCAAGTTGAAGCTCGAGCACTCTTAAGATTTTACATTTATATGCAACTGACATTAATATCATTTTCCAGGTCCTAATTAGAAGCCAAGCATAAGAAGAATACACACCAGACAGTAAGAGGTGAGACTACAACCTCAACGTTGTCCAAGTTCCCAATCATCAAAACCAGTATTTTGTAGTACCAATTCTCCAAACTGTACATTTCCCATTATCCATCCACTAGTTCAACCAGTTGAGGGGTCTTCTTTTGGTTGAGGTCTCTAACAGATTTGGATCTGAACTTTTCAATAATTGTTGCATAACACACGACAAACGGAGCAGTTGTCCTGTATCTACAAAAACAAAATCAGCAAACCACCCTTAGTTCATAATAACCCAAACTTAAAGATCAAAGTAAGTTCATGCAAGATCGTCCTAAACCAATCACTTACCGGAACCTTCTTTTGTGTGACTACACATACCGAATCCTTTCCTCAGACTCCAATCGAAGTAATCCTTGAATATTTTACTGCCTTGAGCGTACACTCTATCATTAACAACAAAACATCCATCATCCAACTTTGGTTATATCAACAAACCCTAACTTTATGAATTTTCCTCAAATTTCATCACAAACCACCTAAAAAATAAAATCAATGACTAATTGATAGAATCTTATAAAAAACAAACCCATTACACAAAATTAGACACATCTTGCAATCTTATACTTATAATGAACCATGTGCTTAAACAAAACATACCTAAACCAATAAATCAAAGCAAAACAACATCAATAAGCCTCGTAACGAGCAAATTTCAAGTGAAACAATATGATTTTTGAATACCAAACTTTCATTAAATCTGATGAAAAAGATAACCAAATTGAAAAATCGAGAAAACAAGAGAATAAACAGATGAATAACATCCGAAAATCACCAAACAACTTTTCAATCAACCAAAATCAAAAAAATAAAATAAAAAAATTATGGTTTATACCTTCATCTGAAAATTAGGGTTTGTAGTTGATAGATCGAACTTTCTGATTTAGGGGTTTCGATTAGGATACATATCTTAAAAATAAATTGGTTTTTATTTGAGGTTTAAAAACGAATTCCGGGGTTTCTTCTCAGGTTGAATATAGGGTTTGGATTTCAACTAATTCGAATCTTCAATTGAACTTGCTATTGATGTTCATCCAAATCTCAATCTAAAATCTGTCTGAGAGAGTTGATGGGAGAATGGAATTTGTCCGAGTAAGAGAGTTGAGAGGAAAAAAAAGCTGAGAGGAAGAATAGAGTCTGAAGAAGAGAGAGAGATCGATCTAGATAAGAGAAAAAAAAAAAGATAAATACAAATATTAGAAACTCCTGAAAATAATACAATTTATAATAGCCGTAGGATCGCATCCTATATCAACGGTGCAAAAATTACTCAAAATTATTATGAGTTAATTTATAAATGATGCAACGGATATTTTATTTTGCAACGTATATTCTCGTTGCTCAGGATGCAACGTTAATATGCGTTGCACATCCTAAAATTGTGGCGTTGCAAAAACTAGGATATGGTGTAGTGGCCATTGGCACATGCCACCATGCTCGCTGGTAGCTTTCCCTACCAAGGCCACGGCCCTAACGGCCACGCATGCCATTGGCACATGCCAACATGCTCGCTGGTAGCTTTTCCTACCAAGGCCACGGCCCTAACGGCCATGCATGCCATTGGCACATGCCACCATGCTCGCTGATAGCTTTGCCTACCAAGACCACGCCCTAACGGCCACGCATGCCATTGGCACATGCCACCATGCTCGTTGGTAGCTTTCCCTACCAAGGCCACGGCCCTAACGGCCACGCATTCCATTGGCACATGCCAACATGCTCATTGGGTAACTTTTCCTACCAAGGCCACGGCCCTAACGGCCACGCATGCCATTGGCACATGCCACCATGCTCATTGGTAGCTTTCCCTACCAAGGCCACGGCCTAACGGCCACGCGCATGCCATTGGCACATGCCAACATGCTCAGGTAGCTTTTCCTACCAAGGCCACGGCCCTAACGGCCACGCATGCCATTGGCACATGCCAAACACACACGCTGGTAGCCTAACTTGCAAACCTTGCAACCTACCACCAGGGCATTCCGCACATGCCATTGGCACATGCCAAACACACACGCCGGTAGCCTAACTTGCAAACCGTGCAACCTATCACCAAGGCATTCCGCACATGCCATTGGCGCATGCCATTGGCGCATGCCAAACACACACGCTGGTAGCCTAACTTGCAAACCGTGCAACCTACCACCAAGGCATTCCGCACATGCCGTTGGCGCATACCAAACACACACGCTGGTAGCCTAACTTGCAAACCGTGCAACCTACCACCAAGGCATTCCGCACATGCCATTGGCACATGCCACGCGCGCCACTAGCAGCGCCACTTGCACTTAAGGTGCAACCAACACTCGAGATATCAACACAAACTGGGGGATGCTTTCCAGGGTTTTGGTTTGGCGGTCACAGCTTGCAGCTGATAGACACATTTTTGTGTCTGAATTTTCCTCAGTGTTGGTATTGTTGGAACTCGATTCTTGTACTAATATTGTGTTTTTATGTATTTTTAGGTATTTTTGAAATAAATATTTTTGGAAAATTCGGCTCGAAAAGTTGCTCGGAACACCCCTGAGGACATTTGATATTCGGACTCCCACATTGGATAAGGGGTAACCCAATTACTAAGGGGCACCCAATTGATATTCGCACCCCCAGCTGTTCGATAAGGGGTGACATTCTTCTTGGTTTGAAAATAAATTTTGGCGGGAAAAAAATATGTCACGCCTGGCAGACTTTGGTTGGATTTTTGGACGAGCTAGAAGGAGATTCAATGGCTGAAAATCATTGGGTATATTCCTTTGGGCCTAACAGGACTGGTATGGGTCTTCTTTTCGATCCAAATTGGCTGGAATTCCCACGAGAAGAAAACAGGGAACCATATATACGGTGAAGTTATTCTCGGGATTTCTTGTTATTCCGGGAAGATTCATCGTGGCCTGAGCGTGTTGACCCAATGTTTGATGAGTTGGAAGCGTGTTTGGAGGGGGTAGATTGCTGGCAGACGCGTGAAGGTGTTAATTTTGGGAATTATCTCCCGCGACTGAATGAGAAGATTTTTGAGAATACTCGGAGTTATGAGGGAGGATTCTCTTGCATGAGATGCTTTATAAGTTGTAGAGGATCATTAGAAGGGGGAGGGAGAGTTTGGGAGGATTTGGAACGCTACAGAGCCAAGAAAAATCGAGTTGCAGAGTTATTCTCTGCTGCTGCTGCTGCACCAAGAACACGAAGAACGGACCACCATATGCAGTCGTTCTTCTACAGTGTCTACGACACTTAATCGAGGGTCGTAATACGGAGGGGGGCAGACTTAAAAGAAGTAACGGTTTTATCATTCCTTGTAACAGTATTTTCAACACGTATAATCGTTGCAAAAACTCGATTTTCATTATTTTCTCCATTTCATCATTTGTACACCTCCTTTGAGCAATAAAAATGGATTTTGAGCGTGTTTCCAACATGATGAGCTAGAACCCATCACTGGGACGACGGAGGAAGACAAATTTCATACGTGGGTAATTTTAATTAATTCTTTATATGACTTTTGCATTTATTTTAAATTTTTTTATGATTTGAAAAAATTAGTTATCATTTTATTAGATGGGTCATGCTTGCTTAGATGTTTGATGGCCCATGCTTACGATTTATAACTAATGTTTGGAGAATCTACCTTGGCAAAAATAAGAGTCCTTGTTGTTTTGTTTATTGAGCGATAATTGTTAAAAGAATTAATATTTGAACCTTTCGTTATGAGTTTGGCCGAATCCTGAGTCCCAGCACATCTCTTCATCCTGTGACAATTTTTGTACATATTTTTCCGTTATTTTCTTTTATTAATTCTTAAAATCAATCTCGTCAAGTCCGAGTGAACGACAACCCTACTACCACTTTCTACAACATTATTGAGTCACATCAATTTTTGGCGCCGCCGACGCGGACTTGTGTATAGATTTGTTTTTAGTTTTTATGTTTATTTTTTTTTATTTTTGTTCCTTTTTACGCGTTTTGGTATTTTCTATTTGCTTTCAGATTTGGTGCGAAGCTTATGAGAAAGAAAAAGTTTTGAAAAGTAAAGCGAAGCCAAAGAAGGAAAGAAGAGAGAAAATCCAAAGGAGTAAAGAAGAAAATTTTGTATATAGTGTAATTAATTTTTTATTTATTTATTTTTAGAAACTGTAATTAGGTAATTATTTTTGTAATTTTTATTTTTATTTTTTTTGGACTTCTTAATTTTGGACTTTATTTTTGGACTTTTGGACATTTTTTTTTAAAACCCTAAGGAAGGGTTATTTAAATATAAACTGCACAGGGAAGGACGACGATTACGATATCGTCTCGGCCCCTCGGGTTCGTACATGACATAGGAGTCGTGGCCCGAGTCGACTTCAACGGTTCATCCCCCGTCTGGAACGGGAGGTAAGAATTCTAAACACCCGCGAATCCCCTGTCAGTGGGTTTACTGGATGATTTCGTGTGCATATATGTTGAGGTATTGAAAACGGCTGCTTTAAATTCCTAGTAAAGGGCAAGGACTGGCCATACAAGATAAGGGTTCGGATTTCATCACCGTTCTCTTCTTGCCCGCCTTAGGAAAACGAAACCAAACACGAACCTAACCCTAAAATTTTGACTAGAACGAGACATATAGGGTAACGAGCTTAATAGGAAAGTCGTTCGAAAAATATTGGTTACTCTTTTGAGCATACTTCGAAGTTCATGATGATTTCTATGAGTTGAATGCGTGACTGCGCCGCCTTGTAATGCGGTGAGGCCTTGGGTATCAAAGCTCCACGCAGCTTCCCTCGCCTCTATTCAACTTACTTAAACTCGGATTGATTCCAGAAGGGTTTGCTCAGATTGTAACGAACTCCCTTTCGAAGGATTAGAAGCTGGTCTAGAAAGCAATCTAAGTGGAGCCATCATGCTTTTTGTTTGCTAGAAATCAGCAGGTTTGCTGTGGTCGAGTCAGCCTTGTTTGTGTTTGTGTAGAATTCCCTTGCAGTTAGGATGTCAAACTGGTATAGCCAATACAACGAATATCCAACTGAACAATATGGACATTACTCTTTTTATGACCATAGTGTGAATAGTGGTTGGGAACGCCAATCTTTTGAAGGTTATGGGTCATACCATGGTGAGCCCAATTACTATACACACGTGCATCAGTCTTACGAGCAAAACGATCCTCCAATTTCTTTAGAAGAGTCTCTCAAGAGTTTCAATGAGTCAACACAGAAGTTTCACTTATTTATGAAAGAGACTTATAATATTCCGCTTCCGGAAGAGTCCGTAGAAGCGAGTCAACTAAGATTTCTCTAGAAGATTCCCTCAAGCAATTTACTGAGAGTACAAATAGGATTGTAGAAAAATTTGCTCAAGATAGTCTTAAATTCCAATATAGTGTTCCCAATACCACCCTTGAAAATAAGGACAGTTATTTACATAATCAAGATGACGAGGATAAAATTGGTAACACTACTTGTCTAGATGAGGTTCAACCATTTTCATATTATTATAATGATGATTATGATGAGGATAGTGTTGATGAAGAATTTGAAATCGAGAGGCATAGTGATCGAATTTGTTACTCCAATTGAGCTTAATGATAATAATATTTCTAGTTCAAATCCAAATAATTTTAACAATTATTCACCTATTCAAAAGGATGAGGATTTGACTAGAGATACCCCCGTTTTAGACGATGTAGTATTTCCTTTTGATTACGAAGCCAATGATGGTTTAGAGGAACGAGTATATTTTGAGTCTAGCGATTTAGAAACAATAGACTTAGAAAAAGAAAATGAACTCGTAGAGATGAGTGAGGATATACCGACTTAGAAGAATCAATTGACCATTTTCAGAATCGATGACCTTGAAATTAGGGAAGTTGTGACTAGTCTTTCTAGAGACACTGAAAACTCTAAGTTTGGGGGTGATTATCATTGTCCACGTGCCTTAACTCTTAGAAAGGTCCCTAACTTGGGACTTGACATATGTGCCTCAACCATTTTAAAATATTATCTTCATACACTTTTTCCTGAACCTAGTTATGTCCATAAAGAAGTTCAGTTGTTAGAAACCCATCCTCTGGTTGATGTGGTTAACCCGTGCTATGATACCACGATTGACTTTGTTTTCCCACCAAAAACCTTCCTTCCAATTGTGGGAACGTATATGTTTCGAGATGTGTCAATTATTAAGTTTTGAGACTAAACCTAATTACTTTAAGATATTAGGGTCGACACATTTGCTTAAGGAAGACCACCAATCTTATTGTGGTCAGCTGTGTAAGTCAAAACTGATTGACTTAGAGGATCCACAAGTATTCAGGTTATTATTATGTGCTTCCAAGTTTTTATTTGAGTTTTTCCAGACTCTAGAACCTGAACATTCGGATCTAACTCATAAGGAAACGCAACCCATGAAAATATGTTATCTAGACCCTTTTATAGAGCCTGAACCCGAACTACAACTAGATGTAGTTGTCTTAAACAAAACAATATATAAGGGTGTGTTGGATATCTTCCTGGTCTGTGGCAGTTTCCTCTTCTTGTGGTTAGCACTTTTTGATCCAGATGACCCGCAGTTATTCCGACTGTTGCTATATGATTCTTCGAGGTGACTAATCCTTTCCAATGTCTGGCTGAAGACTTTAAACTTAGCACTTCTTGGGAGGTAACCCATGCTCTTGCAAACACGGTAATATCTTTCCTTACTCTTAAAGTGGTGACAGTTTCTCATTGTTCATGCTTTTAATTTCATCTTTAGAACATTGAGGACAATGTTAGATTTAAGTTTGGGGGTATGGAAGAAACTTTTTGTTAGTTGCAATAAATAAACTCCAGAGCCTAGAAATTTATGCTTATTAAGGTCGGCACTAACCAATCTAAGTGGATGGAAGCATTTTGGTTGTAGGGAGTTGAGGAACCAATCTGATTAGATGGCAACATCTAAAGAGTCTATTCATAAAAGTACGAGCTCGGGTGTTAGAAATAACATGATAGTTTCACCATATCTCGTTGAGTCCTTTTCACTTATGTTTTTATTTTGTTCTTTGTAAACTATGTTTCTCTAAGTGATTAGGTGGGGCCCACGAATCAAGTTGTTACCAATGATAGGGTGAATTAGAGTGATTGAGATACCAAAAAAAAAAAAAAAAAAAAAAATGAAAAAAAAAAAAAAAAAAAATGAAAAAAAAAAAATGAGACCAGACCATCGACCAACCGGAATAAATTCAATAAAGTCGACCACCGGAACCCTTGTATATGCCGATTGTGTTGACCTAGAGTTAGGATTATCGACCACCGGTTCCCTTGTATATGCCAAAGTGTTGATATTAGTCGACTAGTATCTCAGTCCATTAGGATAGGTTCATTTTGGCGAGGCCTTCGATGAATATGGGAAACACCGTTCACTTAGTAAACATCAAAACCATCTATGTTTTTCTCTATATCCATCTTCTTGATCTATCCATGTGATTAGTTTTGACTCCGGGTATTGATGTCCATAGTGCGACTATCTGAGTAGAGCTCAGTGACTTATATATGAATTTTAGTATGCTTGAGTGCAAACTCGTGTACAGCAATTGGAATTTCGCATCGGGGTACTTCCTCCTGTAGTCAATAAGTATGCCAACCAAGGAGATTCTTTAGTGCCTTCCAAGGTTACGTGTAGATAGCTAGGTCCTGGAGTAAAGGTTTTGTGGGTACACCTCCTGGTAAACCCTCCGGAGACAACACTCCGCCACTAGGGCCACCTAGGGGTTCAAATGATTTTTATTTTCTAGAATAAATTTGCTCGAGGACTAGCAAATAATCGGTTTGGGGGTATTTGATAGACACATTTTTGTGTCCGAATTGTCCTCGGTGTTGGTATTGTTGGAACTCGATTCTTGTACTAATATTGTGTTTTTATGTATTTTTAGGTATTTTTGGAAATAAATATTTTTGGAAAATTCGGCTCGAAAAGTTGCTCGGAACATCCCCTGAGGACATTTGATATTTGGACTCCCACATTGGATAAGGGTAACCCAATTACTAAGGCAGCCAATTGATATTCGCACCCCAGTGTTGGATAAGGGGTGACCTTCTTCTTGGTTTGAAAATAAATTTTGGCGGGAAAAAAAATATGTCACGCCAGCAGACTTTGGTTGGATTTTTGACGAGCTAGAAGGAGATTCAATGGCCAAAATCATTGGGTATATTCCTTTGGGCCTAACAGATGGTATGGGTCTTCTTTTTCGATCCAAATTGGCTGGAATTCCCACGAGAAGAAAACAGGGAACCATATATACGGTGAAGTTATTCTCGGATTTCTTGTTATTCCGGAAGATTCATCGTGGCACTGGCGTGTTGACCCAATGTTTGATGAGTTGGAAGCGTGTTTGGAGGGGTTAGATTGCCGCACGCGTGAAGGTGTTAATTTTGGGAATTATCTCCCGATGGAGCATGAGAAGATTTTTGAGAATACTCGGAGTTATGAGGGAGGATTCTCTTGCATGAGATGCTTTATAAGTTGTAGAGGATCATTAGAAGGGGGAGGGAGAGTTTGGGAGGATTTGGAACGCTACAGAGCCAAGAAAAATCGAGTTGCAGAGTTATTCTCTGTTGCTGCTGCTGCACCAAGAACACGAAGAACGGACCACCATAGGCAGTCGTTCTTTTACAGTGTCTACGACACTTAATCGAGGGTCGTAATACGGAGGGGGCAGACTTAAAAGAAGTAACGGTTTTATCATTCCTTGTAACAGTATTTGCAACACGTATAATCGTTGCAAAAACTCGATTTTCATTATTTTCTCCATTTCATCATTTGTACACCTCCTTTGAGCAATAAAAATGGATTTTGAGCGTGTTTCCAACATGATGAGCTAGAACCCATCACTGGGACGACGGAGGAAGCCGAGTTTCATACGTGGGTAATTTTAATTAATTCTTTATATGACTTTTGCATTTATTTTAAATTGTTTTATGATTTGAAAAAATTAGTTATCATTTTATTAAATGGGTCATGCTTGCTTAGATGTTTGATGGCCCATGCTTACGATTTATAACTAATGTTTGGAGAATCTACCTTGGCAAAAATAAGAGTCCTTGTTGTTTTGTTTATTGAGTGATAATTGTTAAAAGAATTAATATTTGAACCTTTCGTTATGAGTTTGGCCGAATCCTGAGTCCCATCACATCTCTTCATCCTGTGACAATTTTTGTATATATTTTTCTGTTATTTTCTTTTATTAATTCTTAAAATCAATCTCGTCAAGTCCGAGTGAACGACAACCCTACTACCACTTTCTACAACATTATTGAGTCACATCAGCAGCGTACACTACGCTCACATTAAGAAAGCGTGAAAAGGAATAAAGCGGTCAAGTAAATGAGGAAATAATGGTGAAAACGTTTTCACCCATAAACACCTTGCGGTTACCACCTCCTCTCATTAATTCACCCTTTACTCTCTTCCTTCATGAGGCCAGGGTACGTTTCAATCTCGACTTGTATAAATAGGTCTTACCTATTTCCACCAGACGACAAGTCTCGGTCAGGAGAAAATACTACTCTCTCGAGAAGGCAACTTTGCAAGCTCTCCCAAAAGCTTTCATCTCTTGCAAGCTTCCCAAGCTTCTACTTTCGATACAAGTCGAGATACTACTCTCCCCAGAATTATTCTGGTCTCAACACCTTTCTTTGCTTCCCTCCCCAAATCAACCCTTCTCCTCCACTTTGTGACCGAAGCAAGTCTGGAACGGCCATTTCTTGGTTTAGGCCGGACTTGTACAGATTGGTCTCTCGAATCTATAAATTGCTCACGTGCAGCACATTTGCTTAGGGTTTGAACCAGTTTCTCACTCACCTACCGAAATTACCGAAATCGGCAGAAACGATTTTTACCCATAAACAATTGGCGACCACAATGGAGGTTCGATCTTTCGGTTACAATGTCAACTTTCAACCATCGATCTCATTCTTCGACCCAGACGTCAAGATGGTAGAGGAAGGCAATCCACTCCGACTCAGTTACTCGACGGCTGATTATAAGTCATGACATGACAAGGGGCGGCCGGGGACTTCTCACAAAGAAGCAAAACGATCCGCCCGGGGATTAACGACACAGTTATCCGACAACTCAGCGACGATTCGGAAGATTGGGGACTTCCCATGACTATTCTGAGAAACCGAGTAAGTCTTATCTAGACAAAAAAAAAATATGTGGTTTGCTTTTTCAAGTTATGATAAAACCGATAGCCATGTTATGTTTCATCCCATATCATCTACCAACATACGGTTCCATGGTTTTCCTGGGATGTTTGCGTCACTTTCAATCATAACTAAAACAATCAACTCCTAAACAATTCAATCCAAAAAGAATAACCCAAACTGTCAAGGTAACATTTATCTATCAACCCAAGAAATCCAGGAAGACAAAAAACCATAAACCAGGCGCTTTGTTTGCCTTTCAAAAAAAAAATTTCACCTACCCGTACATACCTACTTTGCACAATAATAATTACCTGTCACTATTAGCAGACGTTACTACAGTGACATTTGAAGAATTATTTATGATGAAGTATTTCCACAAGTTTATGAAAGGTATACCTATGGCTACGGTTTACACCAGCACAAGAAAACAATAAAACAAATTGAAAGAGAAACATTTGGAGTACATAGCTGGAATATGCTTGCCCACTTTATCACTACCACGCTACCGCTAACACCATGACGTGATAACAAAGCTACGAGGTAAAAAGGGGAGCCAACCCATTTCATAAGCATAACACCTTTTGGAATTTGAATAAGGAAAGGATTTCCTGTTTGAGCTACGTATGGGAAGAAGCCAATGGTCCACACCATACCGAAATCCAAGCCAGCGTCCATGCCTAACCAGCGTCCACGCCAAGTCAGCGCCCATTCCAAGATGATCCAGCGCCTACCAGATGCGTTCCCCAGATGCGCTTACCTGATGCGCTTGCCAGACGCGCATGCCAGAAACGCTTGCCAGACGCGCTTGCCAGACGCGCTTACCAGACGCACATGCCGCACGCGCATGCCGGCCCACAGATGCCACACTTTGTGATAACAGTTTGCATCCTTCCAGCGCTAACATCTTGCGCCCTTCCAAAGCCCACCATCCTCGCCCTTTGAAACAGCGCCATGGCTCCAAAGACTTCGTGATCAAAACCGTGTCATCTCTGCACAATACACTTACGATCACGGAACAGAGCCACTTCCGCCACCCCAACGGTTTTCAAGCATGGAAGCTCCAATCGTCACTAGAGACGCTACTCCACCATCGGGGCAAGATACTTTGGAAGATCCTAAAGAAGCGACATCCTTTTAGCACCGTTGATTTGATGAAAAGACAAAAGATACTTCAACAGACGCGCATTTATAGATGAATAGGCTCGCGTTGCTCTTGAACGCCCGATAGAAGGGGATAAGCAATCCAATTTCGTCACACGGAAGATCGGGAAAGACTTCTCCAAAATCGAAAGCAAGGGAAATCAACAACTCTTACGAGTTCACGGAGACACTTCTTCCGCACAATGGAAACTTCGACCACAAAGTCGTACGGTCTATGATGAAACAATTATGTGAGATTCTATATTTCTCAAGGCGTAAGCGTCAAGAAATATTTGCACCCTTCAACCGCACTTGCATCGGGAAAGCGGCGTTTCCAGCCCGAGGAAAGCCGTTCCCAAACCCCAACCTCTCCTAGAAAGCACGATCGATAGATGTAACCGGGGACTCTAACCTCTTTCTCTCTTGAGGGATGTCGAGTTTGACGAACGTGATGCGACCTCCCACTTCAAAATGGTAGCCGTCAAGGCTCGAGAGTTGCAAGATGTCATTTCAACGTTCTCTCCAGTAGCTCGCATCAACGTTCTCTCCAGAGGTAGCTACACATCAACATTCTCCAGCAGCGGCTTCGCTTCAACGTTCGCTTCAACGCCACTCCTTCCCGCAAAGGGTCGTGCCGCCACACTCCTCATATCAAGGAACATAGTCACAGCCAACCAATCTTCGTAGTCATGGACACCTTTTAATCCATCTCGCCAAAACTCGTGATCATGGACAGTTTGCTCGCTTACGCATCCAGCCAATCCTTTTACTTCCACGGAAGCCCATAGAACATCAGTCAACCTACTTTGTTACCACGACAATGTAGTTTCTCCTGATTACATCTCCTACCAAGAACTGTTGCCCCTCATTCGTTGATACCAGCCAGAGCTTCACCGCAGCAGCAATTACTACAAAGATGGAAACACGTAAACCATACTTGAGGACGGAAGATATACATGGGATCCCTTCACTTTCAAAGCTCCGAAGACACAAAAGATACCAAAAATCCTTACCCACAACAAGGTACTCTACTCTTCAAGGGTGCGGCAAGAATATCATCACCTCTCTCTGTCTAGAAGACGCCTTCAACACTTTGCGAGGCCGCGGAGGATCCCGAGCCTGCACTATCAGAATATGTCATCATGTAATTTCGAGCATCCCAGTGTCACATCCAAAGAAGATACATCGGCACCGAAGTTTTCTCCCAAATGGGAAGGGCCGTACATAATCACTAAAGCGTATGACAGTGGTTACTACAAGATTATCAAAGAAGATGGGAAAAGCTAGAGACAGTCATCAACGAAAAGTGGCTTAAGGCATACTACGCCTAATCACTTCCCCGCAACATGCTTCATCAAAAATTCCTACTCTTCAAGTCTCGAGTTAAATCTTCAATCCTCTCGAGACTCCAAGGCCAAAGTTTTCTCCTCTTCCGGAAGATGGTTTACGTGGCGGGAATCACACCAAAAGAATACCAGCTCTGTCGACTTTCACAATATTGAGACGATACCGCAACCAGCTGATATTAAACTCCAAGGATTCACAGGTGGACACCATGTTCTCCCACCTTTGAATGGCTAACTCTGCGGCGGCACGGATGGACGTATTCTCCATCTCAGCAATCATTGGCAAAAGACAGGTTCACTACGGAAACCAAGGCGGACGAACATCACTTCATCAACGCTCCCGGTAGCGATATGGCCGCATGTCTTCCATATCCTCGTATAAAGGACCACGAATTCTTTCCGCACCAGAAACCGCTAACATTCCGATAATTGGAGGAGAGACACCTCATACGAGTCCCAAACGCACGAACCCGCATAGGGGTATTCATGACAAGAGAGCCCTAAATCAGCGTTCTCCAAGTCTCAGCAGTCAACAAGGTTGGATTTGAAGGGAGGGGAACGACTAGGTCATCCCCGTCGATAACACTAACGAATGCTCCAACAGGATATCTCTGCACAAAAGGAAAATTTTCCATTCATCAAACAAGCGGTAAAGCGTACGTCGGTCCACCAAAAAAAGAATAAAACATACCGGTATGATTTTCTTAACCCGAATAACCTTTGTTGGGATGCTCTGCCCAGTCGGACCTCGTGCCTTCACCTGGAGAACTGGATGGTTAGAAGATGGTTCGCCTCTCGTGCGACATGACAAAGAGATAAACTCAACAAGAAGAACCATTTCTCGAACGAGGGAGATGATGCAATTACGTTGGGTATGAATACAGAACCTTAAAAAAGGAAAGGAAGCAATGAGGGACATAACGCTTCCAGATTTTAGCATGGACAATGCCCTGATCGAAGCCGCGCGCGTGAAGGAATGCAAAACAAGGAAACTTTGCTATTTGTAGAAACACCTACTCCCTCCTTGTTTACACCGGTCTCGCCATCTAGTGCAATCATCTTCCCCACCTTGCGCCGGTCCCGCCAGCTAGCACGCTCAGTTTCCCAACTCATGCCCAACTTCCCAACGTCGCCCAAGTTGCACCGGTCCCACCAATTGCGCCGACTTCCCAATGGCCGCCCAAGTCACGCTGTGAAGCACGCACGGCTTTCTACACCTTGCGCCCGGTCCCACCAGCTAGCACACTCAGTTCCCAACTCACGCCCGGCTTCCCAACGTCGCCCAAGTTGCACCGGCCCCACCAATTGCACCGACTTCCCAATGGCCGCCCAAGTCACGCCCTGCAAGCAAGCACGACTTCCACACCTTGCGCCGTGCGGGTCCCACCGGCTAGCACTGTCAGTTTCCCAACTCACGCCAACTTCCCAACGTCGCCCAAGCTGCACCTGCACCCCACCCAGTTGTGCCAGCCTCCCGATTAGTGCAAAACTACCGAGAGGCAAGGATTCCAAATCCTATTTATAAAAGGTCGAGACAAGCCTCCTCAATTCTCTTTACGGTTTTACGTTGATAATTTGTCACCATCTTATGCTTACCTCGCAACAAAGCCCTGTTCCGAGCTAGCGAGGGGACTTAATGTTGATGGTGGTTTTTAAACAAGGGGTAAAATCGTAAAACCCCATGACCTAGTGTTACCCGCAACACATTAACTAAGAGCATTTAACTCAGGTGTAAATAATTAATAGGGGTATTTTTTCAAAATACCGGATTAGGGTTTTCGACCCAGAACCCTAATTCCAAAACCAAGCCGCACACTGCGCACCATGGCAACAATGCCAAACCAAGCCGCACACTGCGCACCATGGCAACAATGCCAAACCAAGCCGCACACTGCGCACCATGGCAACAATGCCGAACCAAGCCGCACACACCGCGCACCATGGCAACAATGCCAAACCAAGCCGCACACTGCCCACCATGGAAACAATGCCAAACCAAGCCGCACACTGCGCACCATGGCAGCGACGCCAAAACCAAACTACATATCGCACTCATTGGCAACCATGCCAAACTAAGCCGCTATGCCATTGGCACATGCCAAACATAGCGCCCTAGGCTTGCAAAACGTGTAACTAGGTCAACATGGCCGTACGTGCCATTGTCACATGCCAACACGTACCACAAGCCATATTTCCAAGCCGCTATGCCATTGGCGCATGCCAAATATAGCGCCCTAGGCTTACAAACCATGCAACCCGGGCCAAGTCGGCCACGCATGCCATTGGCACATGCCAACATGCTCGCTGGTAGCTTTTCCTACCAAGGCCACGGCCCTAACGGCCACGCATGCCATTGGCACATGCCACCATGCTCGCTGGTAGCTTTCTGATGTGATTTTTTATGTTGTTGTAGAAAGTGGTAGTAAGGTTGTCGTTCACTAAGACTTGTAAAGATTTGGTTTCAGAAAATACTAAAAACAAAGAAAATATATACAAAAGTTTTGTCACAAATATCGAGAGAACTGGGACTTCGGATTCCACCATAAAATTCATTCATGCGATTCATATATTTATTCTAGACAATTATAGCTCAATAATAATAAAATATTGACTCTATGTTTTGCCAGGGTAGATTTTTGAAAAGATTAATTGTAAATCACAAGCATGACGCATCAAAAGTACTAAAACTAAGCATACGTCATCAAACGAAATCACAACTAATTAGTGAAAATCATAAAATAATTAAATCAAGTGCAAGTAGTCATGAAAGAATTAAATATAATTACCACACGAATGAAAGATGGCTTCCTCCGTCATCCCAGTGTTGGGGTTTAGCTCCTCATATCAAAAACACGCTCAAAATAATAACGCATGGCTGAATAGGTGTTTTATTGAAGAGAAATCGAGTTTGTAATGTATATAATTGTTCTGAGAACTCACGATTACAAAGAACCCTAACAGAGTCATTGCAAACTAATAATAATTGTTGGAAAATTGTTGGAAAATTGTTGCAAAGCTGTTGAGTTTGAAAGTTTAGGTCACGGTTTCGCAAGGATTGGTTTTGAGTGTTGTTGTCTGCTCTTCTTCAACCTCTCGCTCGTTCTGATGATGATCGTCTCGCAATTCCTCCAAACCCTCCGACTTCACCTCTCGTCCGGTCCCCAAGGTCTCGACCCTTCTCCGGAACTCGAATGCCCCCTATATAGCAAACGAGCGCCTCTTATTCTCCAAATAATCTTCCCTTTCTTTCACCGGAAGTCTTGGGAATGTTTCCTTCTTTTTTCGATTCTTTACGCGTCTGCTTGAGTTTCCTTGTATACTAAAACTTCTCTCGATAGATACAAATCTTTACGAGAATATATCTTCTCTTGACATGCACGTAAATTCCATGTATACCCGAGAAATTCTTTTCACGCTGTCACGACGAGATTATATGGATACTTCATTATTTTCGGATTATAATCCAACTACGACTGTTTTGATAAACCAAGCCCAAACCAATCCAAAACCATTTAATTCCGTGAACAAAACTCTCCAAATCTTTCTCCGGGAGTTTCGCAGAAACACCATTCTTCATCTCCTCTGTTTTATCGTGAAATGAATATCCTGGCCCAAATTCCTCCAATACGACACTTGTTCCAGCCTGTTAACTCCATTCAAGTCCATCCCGACGAGTATTTGTGATTGAATCTCATTCGATCCGTCCAAATTTTTGCATCCTAACTCGCCGGTTGCTTCCCGCAAAACTGAATTTAAACAGAGAAGAAGGTGGTGTCCCCTTAACAGGCTCGGGTGTACCGATAGCAATTTGGCTACCCCTTAGTAATTTGGTCACCCCTTATCCAAAATGGGGGTCCGAATAGTAACTTTCTCACACGAGCCCAAAACCACTTTTCGAGCCAATTTTTCCCGCAAAAGTTTATTTCTCCAAAAACACATACAAAAACATAAAAAGCCATAATAAATACAAAATCGAGCACTAACAATATATACAATTGAGATTATATCAGACACAAAAATGTGTCTATCAAATACCCCCAAACTTATTATTTGCTAGTCCCGAGCATATCAAATCTACAAAATAAAATCCTAACTCACTGTCGCAGGCATCGTCGATTGCATTTAGCGTAAGCAATAAGCCTTTAAACCCCTAGGTGGCCCTAGTGGCCGAGTTATAGTCTCGGGAGGGTTTACCAGAGGTGTACCCACAAAACCTTTACTCTCCATACCTTAGCTATTTACGCAGAACCTTGGAAGGCACTAAAGAATCTCCTTGGTTGGCATACTTATTGACTACAGGAGGAAGTACCCTGATGCGAAATTCCAATTGTTGTACACGAGTTTGCACTCAGCATAATAAAATTCATAAATAAGTCACAAAGCTCTACTCAGATAGTCACACTATGGACATCAATACCCGAGTCAAACTAATCACATGGATAGATCAAGAAGATGGATATAAAGAAAAACATAGATGGTTTTGATGTTTACTAAGTGATCGATGTTTCCCATATCGTCTCAAGGCCTCCGCCAAAATGAACCTATCCTAATGGATCGAGATACTAGTCGACTAATATCAACACACCGGCATATACAAGGGAACCAAGTGGTCGATAATCCTAATTCTAGGTCAACACAACCGGCATATACTGGGGTTCCAGTGGTCGACTTTATTGAATTTATTCCGGTTGGTCTGATGGTCTGGTCTCACTTTCTTCTTTTTTTCTTTTTTCTTTCTCTTTTTTTTTTTTTTTTTTGTTTTTTTTCAACTTTTTTTTTTTTTTTTTTTTTTTTTTTTCACTTCACCTTTTTTTTTTTTTTTTTTTTGTATCTCAATCACTCTAATTCACCCTAGCATTGGTAACAACTTGATTCGTGGGCCCCACCTAATCACTTAGAGAAACATAGTTTAAAAACAAAACAAAATAAAAACAGAAGTGAAAAGGACTCAACGAGATTGGTGAAACTATCATGTTATTTCTAACACCTGAGCTCTGTGCTTTTATGAATAGACTCTTTAGATGTTGCCATCTAATCAGATTGGTTCCTCAACTCCTACAACCAAAATGCTTCCATCCACTTAGATTGGTTAGTGCCATCCTTAGTAAACATAAATATCTAGGCTCTGGAGTTTATTTATCGCAACTAACAGTTTCTCCCATACCCCCAAACTTAAATCTAACATTGTCCTCAATGTTCTAAAGATAAAATTAAACGCATGAACAAGGAGAAACTGTTACCATTTGAAGTAAAAGAGTTAAGGAAAGATATTACCGTGTCGCATGAATATTGGGTTACCTCCCAAGAAGTGCTAAGTTTATCGTCTTCGACCAGGACTAACAAGGGATTAGTCACCTCATAAAATCATAAAGTAATAGCCGAAAAATCTGTGGGTCATCAAAACCAAATAGAGCTATCATAAATAAAAGGAATCTCCAACTTGCCAAGAAAAGTAACAAATAAAGCACTCCCTTGTCTAGTTCCTGTTTAAGACAACTACATATAGTTGTGGTTCAGGTTCTATAACTGGGTCCAAATAAAATATTTTCATGGGTTGGAATTCCTCAAAGCTAAGATCCGATTCAGGTATTAGAGTATGGAAAAACTCAAGTAAAAACTTAGAAGCACATAATAATAACCTAAATAACTGTGGATCCTTAAAGTCAATCAGTTTTGACTCACTCAATTGACCACGATGAAACTGGCGGTCAATTTTAGGCAAATGTGTCGATTCTAATTTCTTAAAGTACTTAGGTTTAGTCTCAAAACTCAATAATTGACACATCTGAAACATATACGTTCCCACAATTGGTTGAAAAATATTTGGTGGGAAAACAAAATCAATCTGGGTATCATAGCCTGAATAAACCACATCAACCAGAGGATGGGTTTCTAATAACTGAACTTCCTTATGGACATCACTAGGTTCAGGAAAACGTGTATGAAGATAATCTTGTAAAATGGTTGAGGCCACTACGGGAAAAACAGTAATCTACAAGCCCAAAAATCAGTTGTCGTACATCTACGACAACGTTTTTCCATAGGTTGCATAAGGGGGGGGTTGTAGAAGGCCCTCAAATATTCACAACTCTTAGCAAGAGTCGTAAACATAGTTGTCGTTTACTTTTGTACGACG
This sequence comes from Papaver armeniacum, assembly GCA_023531295.1. Lineage (NCBI taxonomy): Eukaryota > Viridiplantae > Streptophyta > Magnoliopsida > Ranunculales > Papaveraceae > Papaver > Papaver armeniacum. The sequence continues at coordinate 355,995 of JAJJWW010016007.1, read as the reverse complement.
CTTGCTTCAATTGTGAACGTCCTTCGAAATTTCCTCTTAATGCTAACACAACTCTTATCTTGGAATTTGACAACAGTGCTTAAGTGTTGTATGTCAGTTATTTGACAACGATGGTTCGTAGTTGTATTTTACTTCTTTGACAACTATGGTTATGCTTGTAATGCGTTTCTTCGACACCCGGATCGAGTTGTATATCGTTTCTTCGACAACCCAGGTTAGAGTTGTATCTTTGTTTCTTCGACAATCTGTTTAGAGTTGTATGTCATTTCTTCGATAAGCGTGGTTTGAGTTGTATGTCATTTCTTCGACAAGTCTCTGGTTATAGTTGTATTAACTTTCTTTGACAATCTTTCATAGTAGTTGTGGTTATTTTTTTCATTTTTTGAAAAAAAATATTAAAATTGCTCGAGTAACATTCAATCAAATTATACCAAAGATTCATTCAAAATGTGACATCATCCAAAATGTGACAGCATCCAAACTTTTAAACAAGTTTTACATCATTCACAACCTTGAATGAATCATTCAAAATATCCAGACCACAGAGCAACAACCAAAAAAAAAAAAGTAAGTTTCTTAAACTCTGTCAAAATAAAGATCAAGTCAGGTGGCTAGCCAAGCACTATAAATTCCTTGCCCCATGTGATGAAATTTCCTACTGACTTGAATGATAGTCTGACACTCACTTTGGTTTCCACTGGCAGACAAGAGCATCATCCACAAAAGAAGTTTTCACACCTACCTTGTATGCTCCAAAACCTATTGGCCTTCCATGGACACTTTTCTTTGGATCCGTTTCAAAGAATAAATGCGTCGGCAACAATCTCTCCATCAACGTACCAACTAAGCAACTTGCAAGGGGTATCCTTCTCTGGCACTCCCACTGGATTTTGCACCACATTTACTCTGCTCAATGGGCTTCCATTTTCACGGACCATGCTAGTGCTAGCATTGTTGTTGCTGGCATTTCCAGACTACAGAAAAAAATAGAAAATACCACATGTAAACAGACTTACTTTTGGACTGGCCTGTTTTTACATGTAAACATGTAAAAATACAAAATACAACGAAAAATTGCAAGTGCGAAACATGCAAATAGACTTACTTTAGGACTGGCCTTTTGCAAGTGTGATCCAACATGGCAGCAGACACATCTCGAGGACCGTTCCTATACAAATACCAAAACGACAATATAAGGGGCAAGTTTGAACTCATAAACTGAGAAAAGAAAACTAAATCAATAATAAGATTCTAACCTCTAACATATTAAGTCTTTCATTCATTTCCAACATAGTTTCTCGACACTCGTTGACGATCTTCTTATAATGGGACTTGACAGCCATCTTTGTCTTTGTTACTCCAAACCCTACTCCTTTGAGTCGACCTGGTTTGTCATCACCAAGAGCTTTGACAAGAATATTGTCTGTTAAAGATGATCCAACAGCATCATCATTCTCTTCTTGGGCTCTTGCAATTTTCTCCTGCATTTAGTCACATTTATAAATCAGTCGAACACATATATAAACAAAAACAAAGAAAGAAGTGTTTTGAGTACTCACTAAAGCCTCAACAACACCCGGATTTGGTTCCTTTCCTTCCTTTTGCTTACGACTCGTTTTCCACATTTCCACTACGTCAATCTCTTCAGTTGTCTTCTTTTCCTTTTGCTGTAAACAACAGACAAATCCAGCTACTTAAAAAAACTACAAATAGGTTTAATCAATCATTACTAACACACATATGAATTTAAGTAAGTTTTGTAGAACATACCATAGCCTCCTCCAGTCGAGCGAAACCTTGTCTACTGATTGTGTGTGGGGTGGTATGCTTCCTCCGAATTTCCTGCATTTTGAGTCTATTCGCCTAAAAAAGTAACGGAATATATGCTGTTAAGTAACAAAACATCACCAACAACATTGACTGTCCAAAGAATTAATATAAAAGATAACACGATATAAACACTTACTCGGAATTCCTCCAGCAAACATTTGTTACGAAAACTTCCCACTCATTATCTGACATGTTCTGTGGTTTAAGTGCTTTAATCTTCTTCTCTCTTTCTTCTTCTTCTAACTCATCAAGGGCGAGTATCTTACCAGCTTTCCTAGACCTAGCCTCTTTAAGATAACAACCCATCTTCCCATAATAATAATCTTTGTAAAGATCATCAACAATGAACCTCATCTGCAAATAACAGTGAAAGAGTTGAGATTAAGATTGAAGGTTAAAAGATCTAAAGAGGTGAAGAGTTGAAGAGCTAAGAAATTACCTTAATAATCTTCCATATATTATCTTTGGCATCTTTAGGGACCCCTCTCCAATCCTTGCAAGTTAATGAAATGTTTCGCCTAACTAAAACTCCCAACACACTTGCAAGTTGCACTGGAGCGCGCTACCAATGGGTTGATCCTTACTGTTAAAGCTAACAGTGGATTTGTGTGTTGGGTCCTCTGTTAGCCCAAGTGAAGACATCCGTGATGGGCCACGTGGAACATACTTTCTCTTCTCTTTCCCTTTCGAAACCTAAGCGTTTTAAGCAAAAGAGTTATTAAACAAGGATTGAAAAACTAAAATAAAGAAACAACTTAAAGCAGCAACATAAGGAGTTATACCTCATCTTTTGTTTCCTTTTCATTCTCCGTGATGTCATTGTCACCAAAATTATCAGTTTCCTTGTCTCCACCTTCCCCCTCTTCAGCATCTTCATCTTCATCTACATCTTCATCTTCATCATCATCTTCAACCATATCAGCGAAGGTATCATTCGGATTCCTGAGTTGTACATTGGGACATGGGACTGTTGATTGGTACAATTTTCGCCTCACTGTATTTTGCTTCTCAATAACTTCCTTAGATGTGGAACGTAATGGTTGAGATGATCCTGATGTGGACTGCAATGGTTGAGATGCTGCGATACTTTCCAGTTCAGCTAAGCTTTTCCGTTTCCCAAGTGATGACCGTGTTGCAGCACTCTTCTCAGCAGTAGGTGATGACCTGTTCTTAAACCTAGGTGATGACCGTCTAGGTGTCTTTTCAGGCTCAGTTGGTGGTTCAGTTGGATTCTTTTCAATTGCAGGTTGCTCCAAAATCTTCCTCTTCTTAGGAGTTGTTTTCTTGTTATAAGACTTTGTCTGCTCCAGACTCTTCTTCTTTGGGGATGGGACTGCCTTAGTCTTGGCAGCCTTGCTTACCTGCAACATAAAATGCAGAACCCAGATAAAATGATAACACGATGATGCAGACAACTTGAACAGATGCGGCAATGTAATGGAGAAACTAAAAATTATAGCTGGAAGTAAAGAACTAAGTTACAAGATATATACGCATATGAATTCACATCTCCGTATCTACAGAAGCTACTTTCAAGATAAGTAAGCACATACCACTTATAAATTTTAAACACTGAACCATAAAGATAGGCATGCACTTACTTTATTCTTTGCCTTCGCAGACAACTCGGTCCTCGCCATTTTTAAACACGTACAACTACAAAAAACAGGTTCAAAATTAGAAACAATCACTGCAGCTTTTAACAAATGCAAAATGCTATGGCCTTGGGTTTAAGCTCTCTTTAAACCCAAGGCCATGAGAAGTAAGAACCAAGAGGAGGGCCAAACAAATAATTTCTACTAATTTGTATTATAAGGAATGATGCTGATTGGAACAAAAAGATCATCATGGAAAGATTAACATGCATTGTTTACATAGCAATGAATCCTATACTAAATTAGCACTATGCAGAGTATTCATTTTAAGATTTTACTTAGAATACTAACTCAGAAAGCTCAGAAAGTTTAGCAGCAGAAAAAGATTTCATAATTAGTTTCATTTGACAGAGGACCACCACTACCCATTAACAAATCAGATTTCATAAAACTATAAACATCCACCAACAATTATTAAACTCTCATAATTCAACAAACTCATTGACTTTTGTTCCACATTTCAACTAGTACTAGTATATTGATCTTTATTGAAGTACATACAGTCAAAAAAGATCATTTTCAGTCTCCGATGGACAACCATCAATACCAGAACGACCAATAACAACCTAATTAAGTATCAAAACATGTATCATCTAGTAAACTTAGAATCTCTGAACAGGGGCTGAAACAGGGGTTGAAACAAACTGACATGACATTTTATCATTACTACAGGTATGATGATGAACTTAACAACTGAGCTACATAGTGATTTCCTCCTGTTTGTGATTATGTGTCATGTAACTTCGCTTAATGCATGTATTTTATTTTGAACTTGTAAATTTTAAAGCATGGAAACAAACAACAGTAAGATCAAATTTCTTCAATCCATGCCAAAGCAAACCAGTTTTGTAGAAGAAATCAAAGCGACTTTAAAGGGAAAAATAAAATTAGAACTTGAATTAAGGGAAAAATCAAATTAGATCTCTAAAAACCAATAATTTTGGGTTTAGGGAAAATCAAAATTAACAGAAAATTAACAAGAAATTAAACTAAAATTAACAAAAATATTAACGGTAAAGTCAAAATTAAAAACCCATAATTTTGGGTTTGGGGAAAAATTAAAAACCAATAATTTTGGGTTTAGGGAAAAACTCAGCAAAAAAAACAAAAACCCTAGTTTCAAAAAAAAAAAAAAAAAATCAACTAGAACTCTAAATCATACATAAATCATACTCTAAATCATAAATAAATCAAACAAAACGGAAGAAAATAAACCCTAATCAGGAAATTTATACCTGAGATTGAGATTTAAATCAGAAATCGGCGGAGGTTTTGAGGTGAGGTTGATATCCTTTTGGGTTTGATTTCTTATTGCTTGGGTTTGTTTTGTTATTGCTTGATTGGGTTGGGTTTGATTGAAACCCTAGTTGCGGTTTTTCTTCCGAGAGACGAGAGAGAAAGAAGAGAAACAAATGAAAAAGGAAAGTGAATGAAAATCGTTTAAGGAAGGTAATTTTTTTTTTGGTAAGGATGGCGACACGTGATGTGATCTGTGGCCGTTAAAAGAACGTTTTCTTCTGAAACCGTTAGATTAAAAATTCTAGTAGGATGTGCCCAAATTTAGGCGGGGTGTTTGGGGGGAAAACACATAATCCGTATGAGTTTATCTATAGCCGTTAGATCAAATTTTAGACAATCCCATTGGTTTAAAAATTGCATACGGATTGAGAAATTTAGTTAAACCAAACACAGCTTCCAACCGTTAGATTGGCCATGATTTAGTTTCCCTAAATTTGGTTCGTTGGATTAGAAATAATTACCATAAAACCATTGTAACACATAATATTTATATGTTTATTCCTTATACGATCGAACCCTGAACCCTAAGTGTATGTCAGAAGTGGTTCTAACTCTAAGTATTTTCTTTACCAATAATATTTACCTTACAGTATCCTTATTAGTGCATACAATATTTCCTCCATATGTAGCTACCAAATAGTAAATAAATAAATATTATTTCTGGATAGCTACATTAATTTATTTGTTGAGTTATTTTTTCCAAGAAAATATTGAGTATCTTCTACATCTCTAAAAATAGAATTTTTTATTTATTTTTTTGTTTTATCAAATTAATAATATTGAAACCCATATTCAATTTTGTCCATTAGAGCATCTCCAATGGTGTCTCAGAAATCGTAAAAGTGGAGCTCATGTGTCGCTTCTAAATCTAAATGTGTTTATACCTTATACGATCGAACCCTGAACCCCAAGTGTACATCTTAAATGGTTCTAACTCTAAATTTAGCTGAATATATGGCAAAAACTCGTAAAAGTAAAGCTCCTGTGTCGCTTCTAACTATAAATGTGTTTATACCTTATACGATCGAACCCTTAACCCTAAGTGTACGTCTTAAGTGGTTCTAACTCTAAATTTAGCTGAATATATCTCAAAAACTCGTAAAAGTGGAGTTCATTTGTCACTTCTAACTATAAATGTGTTTATACCTTATACGATCGAACCCTTAACCCCAAGTGTACGTCTTAAATGGTTCTAACTCTAAATTTAGCTGAATATATGGAAAAAACTCGTAAAAGTAAAGCTCCTGTGTCGCTTCTAAATCTAAATGTGTTTATACCTTATACGATCGAACCCTGAACCCCAAGTGTACATCTTAAATGGTTCTAACTCTAAATTTAGTCAATATATGGCAAAAACTCAGTAAAGTAAAGCTCTGTGTCGCTTCTAACTATAAATGTGTTTATACCTTATACGATCGAACCCTTAACCCTAAGTGTACGTCTTAAGTGGTTCTAACTCTAAATTTAGTCTGAATATATCTAGAAAAACTCGTAAAAGTGGAGTTCATTTGTCACTTCTAACTATAAATGTGTTTATACCTTATACGATCGAACCCTTAACCCCAAGTGTACGTCTTAAATGGTTCTAACTCTAAATTTAGTGAATATATGGCAAAAACTCGTAAAAGTAAAGCTCCTGTGTCGCTTCTAACTATAAATGTGTTTATACCTTATACGATCGAACCCTTAACCCCAAGTGTACGTCTTAAATGGTTCTAACTCTAAATTTAGCTGAATATATGGCAAAAACTCGTAAAAGTAAAGCTCCTGTGTCGCTTCTAACTATAAATGTGTTTATACCTTATACGATCGAACCCTTAACCCCAAGTGTACGTCTTAAATGGTTCTAACTCTACATTTAGCTGAATATATGGCAAAAACTCGTAAAAGTAAAGCTCTGTGTCGCTTCTAAATCTAAATGTGTTTATACCTTATACGATCGAACCACAACCCCAAGTGTACATCTTAAATGGTTCTAACTCTAAATTTAGTCAATATATGGCAAAAACTCAGAAAAGTAAAGCTCTGTGTGTCGCTTCTAACTATAAATGTGTTTATACCTTATACGATCGAACCCTTAACCCTAAGTGTACGTCTTAAGTGGTTCTAACTCTAAATTTAGCTTGAATATATCTGAAAAACTCGTAAAAGTGGAGTTCATTTGTCACTTCTAACTATAAATGTGTTTATACCTTATACGATCGAACCCTTAACCCCAAGTGTACGTCTTAAATGGTTCTAACTCTAAATTTAGCTGAATATATGGCAAAAACTCGTAAAAGTAAAGCTCCTGTGTCGCTTCTAACTATAAATGTGTTTATACCTTATACGATCGAACCCTTAACCCTAAGTGTACGTCTTAAGTGGTTCTAACTCTAAATTTAGCTGAATATATCTGAAAAACTCGTAAAAGTGGAGCTCATTTGCTAGGTTACCAACCAAAAACTTTGTATGATTATTTTCCTTTTTTAATATATTTTTTTATTAATAATTTTCAACAATTTCTTTATAATATTTCATAAATATATAATAAAGTTTACAAAATAACTCATGCAGAGCTTTTGGTTGGTAACCTTGCAACAAGCTGGGCTCCAACTCCTCTTTGAATTGCAACACCTAGTCTATAAAAAATAAAACTACCTAAGCCGCTACTGGCATCATTGCTCACCAAACAATTTTGTAGACGCTTGAAAGGAGAGACGCCTGTGACATCCATACAAACATCTTGCCCATTATGTCGATGACAACATCACGAACAACATCATGGCGAAACTTATACCCAATATCCTTAGAACAATGAAGCGCATGATCACCAAAGATGTCCATAGTTTTGCTACAACTTGGACATGAACTATTCTCAACGAACATAGGAATACCAAGGCGATAACATAGCACAGCTCAAAATTGTCTAGGCCCAAGGCATTGATTAAGCCCACTAATAGGTACCGCCAAAAGGTAGTCTTCTGTATCACATACATAGAGCTTTCGCCCATTACTGTGGTCACTTGTGTTTTGCTAACTAAAAAATATTTATAGGTTAAAATGCAAATTCGTCAAGGCATATCAGTATCACATACAAGAGAGTGGTTGGCATATGGTCCTTTAGAAAACCGTGTATCATATAAAGGCTTGCAAATAAATGGATCAAGGTTTATTACGAAGGATGTTCAAAGAGTCACACAAAATAGTGGTGTTTCAATTGAATCAAAATCTTTAGTTGAAGGACGGTCACAAATGAGTGGTTTCTATGGTGTTTTAGATCAAATTCTCGTGTTGGACTATAATCATATGTTTCAAATTCCCATATTCAAATGTGACTGGGCTCACACCTATTTTGGTGTCAAGTTAGAAAAAGGCTTTACATTGGTCAACTTACGTCAAGATAAGAACCAATTTGAGAATGATCCATTCATTTTAGCGTCACAAGCCCTAGCAAGTTTTCTATTCTCGAGTCGGATACATCGAATTGGTTTGTGATGTTGAAACCACCTCCTAGGGGTTTCCATGAATTAGAGGAATACAATGAAATTGAAGACACAAGTTGTCAACCAAGTGGAACCTTTAACTCTTGCCTTGCAAATGGATGACCTGACCGAGAGTTATGCAAGAGCCGATGTTGAACCTATCTTAGTGGTTCCGACAAAGAAGAAGAAGAATAAGAAAAAGAAAAAGAAGTGCCACTGATGGTGGGTTTACTCTAATCATTTCTATTGTTTTTCTTTTTTTTTTTTTTTTTTTTTTTTTTTTTTTTTTTTTCCTTTCATTCTGCTTCTGATTGTATTTTTGTGTTTCAACGGGGAATAGGTGAAATGGGTGCAGCAGGATCAACTGAAGAAGAACCAAGAATGCAACTGTCAGTAGTGTATTGTCTTTTTATGTATGGTTTTTAACTAAATTATGTAGTACAGTTGATGTTGGGTGACTTTTAATATTGTTTGTATGATCTGTTTCTTTTTATGTTGTTGGTATGATATGTTGTCTGTTTCTCTTGAGAGAAACCCCCTTTTTAACTCCGCCATTGAAATGATTTATCATTTCATTGCCGGTCTCAAGCCCGGATAAAGGAGGAGAGAAAAGGGGATTGTGGAATGGACTGGAGCAATTATTGTATCATTTACTTTAGTCCATTCTGGCAAGTTGTTTCGCTGAATTTCTATGGCTTATATTTCTTTCCATTTCCTGTCCTTTTTCTCATGTTCTTGTTTCCGCTTTTGCTCTTCTTGGTACATTACTGAGTTATTGTCTTTCCGTGATTATAGAAATCGATTTGTTATGTATACAATAAAAATATTTGTTTGTTATGATCAACAATGCCTTGTATGTTCGAGCAAAGTGGCGCATTTGATGGTCTTTTTTTTAAGGCTCAGTTTGAATTTTACTTATATATAAAAGTAGATGCAAAATAGAATCAGTTATCTAAACGTGGAAGGGTGGTTGGAATACACCAGATGGACACGGGATGTTCAGGTTCGAGTCTCCCGAGCCTCATACACTTTTTTTTTTTTTTTTTTTTTACAACTCTTATAAGGGTTGTGATATTAATAATAAAAAAATATAACAAAATTACCAATATTGGGAGGAAAGAATGATGGTTGATAACTTGTGCTAACACCCGCAGGGCTTGTGCTCGAATCTCTCCAACATCACTTTTTCAAATGATATTTTTTTATCTTCAACAACACTTATAAGTGTTGTTACACGGTTATTCACTAATGATATTTTTTTTATCTTCAACAACACTTATAAGTGTTGTTATACGGTTATTCACTACCTTAACGAGATGAGTTATTAAAGTGTAAAGGTGGTCACTACTCTTTTCACAAAAACGTTGTGATATTGATTTTCGTCACGACTCTTTGTTCCTCTTTGGTCCTAAGAGTTGGACGTTTTTATACTTTGACAACTTTTGTTTGACAAAGGTTGTCAAACATACCACCTTTCACAACCTTAAATATACGAGTTGTGAAGTTACAGTTGTAGATTACTGTTTTTTCCCGTAGTGGGCACATATGTCAAGTCCCAAGTGAGGGACCTTTCTAAGAGTTAAAGCACATGGAGAATGATAATCACCCCCAAACTCGAGTTTTCGGTGTCTCTAGAAAGACTAGTCACAACTTCCCTAATTTCAAGGTCATCTCGATTCACGAAAATGGTCAATTGATTCTTCTAAGTCGGGTTCATCCTCACTCATCTCTACGAGTTCATTTTCTTTTCTAAGACTAATGTTTCTAAATCGCTAGACTCTAAAACAATATTCTCGGAAGAAACTCGTTTCTCTAAACCATCATCGGCTTCGTAATCATAAGGAAAAACTACATCGTCTAAAACGGTGGAATCTCTAGTCAAATCCTCGTCCTTTTGAATAGGTGAATAATTATTAAAATTATTTGGAATTGAACTAGAAATAATATTATCATTGTAAAGCTCAATTGGAGTAACAAATTCCTGATCACTATGCCTATTTATTTCAAATTCTTCATCAACACTATCCTCATCATAATCATCATTATAATAACATGAAAATGGTTGAACCTTATCTAAAGTAGTGTTACCAATTCTAACCTCGTCATCCTGATTATGCAAATAACTATCCTCATTTTCAAAGGTACTATTGGAAACACTATATTGGAAATTAAGACTATCTTGAGCATTTCTTTCCCAGCCTCTAACAAGATTTTCCGAGTCGACTCACATGACTTCTGATTGTATCTAGGAAAGAAGGTTCACACGTTTCATTGCTTTCGTCCATAACTAAGTTATTCATTTCTGCTAACTTACGTGTCGCCTCAGCTAACTTACGTGTTGACTCTAGTAGAGAGGAATTTTGCTCGTACGACCAGTTGGCATGTGGATAGTAATTGGGCTCATCATGGTATGAGCCATAACCTTGAAAAGGCTGATGTTCCCAACCACTATTCACACTATGGTCAAAGTAGTAACGTCCGATTTGAAACTCGATCGGATATTCGTTGTATTGGCTATTATTATACCAGTTCGACATTCTATTCGCAGGGGTGTGAGTTGCCACAAAAAATAAAACCCACTAACGGGGATTCGTGGGTGGATAGAGTCTTACCTCCGTACAGACGGGCGATGAACCGTTGAAGTCGACTCGGGCCACCGACTCTCGATGTCGATGTGTACGAACCGAGGGGCCGAGACAAGATCGTAATCTCGTCCTTCCCTCGCAAAACAGTTTATATTTAATCTCAACCCTTCCTTAGGGTTTTAAAAATAATGTCCAAGTCCAAAAATAAAGTCCAAAAAGTGTCCGAAAATAAAAAGAAAAATTACAAAAATACAACCTATTTACGTTTCTAAAAGAAATAAAGTCTAAATAAAATAAATATGTACAAAATCTTCTTCACGCCCTGGATTCCTCTTTTCTTTCCTTCTTTGGCGATGCTTTCCTTTTATAGCACTTTTTATTTCCTTGTAGCTTCGCTCCAAATCTGAAAAGAATCAAAAGAATACCAAAGGCGTAAAAAAGAACAAAAAATAAAAATAAACCTAAATACAAGTCCGCGTCGGCGGCGCCAAAAATTGATGTGATTTTTTATGTTGTTGTAGAAAGTGGTAGTAAGGTTGTCGTTCACTCAGACTTGTAAAGATTTGGTTTCGAAAAAATACTAAAAACAAAGAAAATATATACAAAAGTTTTGTCACAAATATCGAGAGAACTCGGGACTTCGGATTCCACCATAAAATTCATTCATGCGATTCATATATTTATTCTAGACAATTATAGCTCAAATAATAATAAAATATTGACTCTATGTTTTGCCAAGGTAGATTTTTGAAAAGATTAATTGTAAATCACAAGCATGACGCATCAAAAGTATTAAAACTAAGCATACGTCATCAAACGAAATCACAACTAATTAGTGAAAATCATAAAATAATTAAATCAAGTGCAAGTAGTCATGAAAGAATTAAATATAATTACCACACGTATGAAAGATGGGTTCCTCCGTCATCCCAGTGTTGGGGTTTAGCTCCTCATATCAAAAACACGCTCAAAATAATAACGCATGGCTGAATAGGTGTTTTAATCTCAATTGTATATTTTGTTAGTGCTCGATTTTGTGTTTATTATGAGTTTTTGTGTCTTTGTAGGTGTTTTTGGAGAAATAAACATGTGCGGAGAAATTGGCTCGAAAAGTGGTATTTGCGCTCATGGGAGAAAATTACTATTCGGACCCCTCATTTGGATAAGGGGCATCTCAATTACTAAGGGGTATTCCACTGATAAGGGGTACCCTAATTGCTATTTACACCTCATTGCTATTTGCACCCGAAAATTATTGTTTCCGCCCCAATTGCTAAAAGGACTCCACTCGTCGGATAGGGGAGGTCATCCCCTTCATTTTGAATTAAGAAAATTGGCGGGAAAAGTTATTCTTTCACGGGCAGATTAGGGTTCGAAATTTGGAAGGTGTTTAACGAGATTCAATCGTTGTTTTGGTTTGGGATAATCCTATTGGAGTATAACAGTAGCCGTTATGGGTGATTTGTTCGACTGCAATTGGCTTTATCATCGAGACCAAGCTACACAGAGGCGGGAAGAATAATATTCACCCGAGGACTCCCGAGTTGGATTTAGACGAGATTTATTCATGGATTTTCTTCGGACCAAGTTAGTATGGGCACTGTTAGCTCGAGTCGGGGTTCGTACATGTTTGAGACTCGATAAAGAAAGAAGTTTACACGACTAGAGTAAAACAGGGAGGTGGAGAGTATATTGGGTATTTTTGGTTTATGAAGGAAGGTACGCGTAAAGATAAGGAGAGAATATATTCTCTGGCGGATTGTTGCTATCTTTAAGAGAGTTTCCATTCAACAGGGGAGTTTGAAGCCAAGCGAGAGACGCGGGAAGAGAGTTTCATAAGGAAATAAAGGCCGTAGCTTTAGGTGAAAGAAAAGGGAGATTTAATCGAGTTTAATCGGTCCTTGACGTGTATAAATAGATTGTTTCGAAACTACAGAGGGGGTCGGGAGTTTTGGGGGCCGAGCAGAGGGTTTGGAGGAGCTACAGAGATCAACAGAAGGAGTTGCAGAGCTGCAGCAGCAGCAGGTGGAGGAGAAGAAGAAGACGAAGAACAGACTTTCAAAGTCTGTCGCAGAAGCTGTCTCGAAACAACGACAGAGACAAACAAGTATCGTTGTTCAACAAATCTTAAAAATTCAGTAATGTGACGTCTGTAACACCATTACAAACGTTACAAATCTCTTTTATATAATTTCTTCAATAAAACACCTTTTTGAGCTATGTTTCTATCTTTTGGGTGCGTTTTGAGCATGAGGAGCTAAACCCCAACACTGGGATGACGGAGGAAGCCATATTTCATGCGTGTGGTAATTATATTTAATTCTTATATGACTTCTTGCACTTGATTTAATTGTTTTATGATTTTCACTAATTAGTTGTGATTTCGTTTGATGACGTATGCTTAGTTTTAGTACTTTTGATGCGTCATGCTTGTGATTTACAATTAATCTTTTAAAAATCTACCTTGGTAAAGAAACAGAGTCAATATTTTATTATTATTTGAGCTATAATTGTCTAGAATAAATATATGAATCCCATGAATGAATTTTATGGTGAAATCCGAAGTCCCAGTTCTCTCGATATTTCGTGACAAACTTGTGTATATATTTTCTTTGTTTTTAGTATTTTCTTAAATCGAGTCTTTACAAGTCTGAGTGAACGACAACCTTACTACCACTTTCTACAACATTATTGAGTCACATCAATTTTTAAGCCGCGACGCGGGACTTGTATTTAGATTTTTTTTTTTTTTTTTTTTTATTTTATTTTTTCTCTTTACGCCTTTGGTATTGTTTGATTCTTTTCAGATTTGGAGCGAAGCTACAAGGAGACAAAAAGTGCTATAAAAGGAAAGCATCGCCAAAGAAGGAAAGAAAAGAGGAATCCGAAAGGAGTGAAGAGGAAGATTTTGTACATATTTATTTTATTTATTTTTATTTTTAGAAACTGTAAATAGGGTTGTATTTTTGTAATTTTCTTTTTATTTTTGGACACTTTTTGGACTTTATTTTTGGACTTGGACATTATTTTTGAAACCCTAAGGAAGGGTTAAAAATTAAATATAAACTGTTTGCAGGGAAGGACGACAGTTACGATACTGTCTCAGCCCCTCGGGTTCGTACATCGACATCGGAGTCGGTGGCCCGAGTCGACTTCAACGGTTCATCGCCCGTCTGCACGGGAGGTAAGACTCTATCCACCCACGAATCCCTGTCGTGGGTTTTATTTTTGTGTGACAACTCACACCCCCGCGAATAGAATGTCGAACTGGTATAATAATAGCCAATACAACAAATATCCGACTGAGTTTCAAACTGGACGTTACTACTTTAACCATAATTTGAATAGTGGTTGGGAACATCAGCCTTTTGAAGGTTATGGTCCATACCATGGTGAGCCCAATTACTATCCTTATTCCCACCGGTCGTACGAGCAAAATTCCTCTCTACTAGAGTCAACACGTAAGTTAGCTGAGGCGACACGTAAGTTAGCAGAAATGAATAACTTAGTTATGGACGAAAGCAATGAAACGTGTGAACCTTCTTTCCTAGATAAAATTAGGAAGTCATGTGAATCGACTCAGAAAATGCTGTTAGAGGCCCAGGAAAGAACTGCTCAAGATAGACTTAATTTCCAATATAGTGTTTCCAATAGTACCTTTGAAAATGATGATAGTTATTTGCATAATCAAGATGATGAGGTTAGAATTGGTAACACTACATGTTTAGATGAGGTTCAACCATTTTCATGTTATTACAATGATGATTATGATGAGGATAGTGTTGATGAAGAATTTGAAATAAGTAGGCATAGTGATCAGGAATTTTTTACTCCAATTGAGCTTTACAATGATAATATTTCTGGTTCAAATTCAAATAATTTTAATAATTATTCACCTATTCAAAAGGACGAGGATTTGACTAGAGATACCACCGTTTTAGACGATGTAGTATTTCCTTATGATTACGAAGTCGATTATGGTTTTGAGGAACGAGTTTATTCTGAGAACATTGTTTTAGAGTCTAACGATTTGAAACATTAGTCTTAGACAAAGAAGATGAACTCGTAGAGCTTTCAAATATGATGAGTGAGGATGCACCTTCCGATTATAACTTAGAAGAAGCAATTGACCATTTTCAGGATTCCGATGATCTAGAAATTAGGGAAATTGTAGATAGTCTATCTAGAGACACCCAAAAATCTGAGTTTGGGGGTGATTATCATTCTCCCTGTGCTTTACCTTTAGCTCATGCAGAGATCCCTCACTTGGGACTTGATATATGTGCCTCAACCATTGTGCCAGATTGCCTTCATACTAGTTCTCCAGAACCTAGTGATGTTCATAGGGAAGTTCAGTTGTTAGAAACCCATCCTTTGGTTGATGTGGTTTATCCAGGCTATGATACCCAGATTGACTTTGTTTTCCCACCAAATATTTTTCAACCAATTGTGGGAATGTATGAGTTTAAAATGTGTCAGTTATTAAGTTCTGAGACTAAACCTAAGTACTTTAGGAGAATAGAAATGACGCATTTGCTTAAGATTGACCACCACTTTCATCGTGGTCAATTATGTGAGTCAAACCTGATTAACTTTAAGGATCCGCAGTTATTTAGGTTATTATTATGTGCTTATAAGTTTTTACTTGAGTATTTTCAGACTCTAATACCTGAATCGGATCTTAGCTATGAGGAAATGCTGCCCATGAAAATATTTTATTTAGACCCAGTTATAGAACCTGAACCTGAACCACAGCTAGATGTAGTTGTCTTAAACAGAAACTAGACAAGGGTGTGCATTATTTGTTAATTTTCTTGGCATGTTGCAGATTCCTTTTACTTGTGATAGCTTTATTTGGTTTTGATGACCCACGAAATTCCTGCTATTACTTTATGATTCTATAAGGTGACTAATCCTTTGTTAGTCTGGCTGAAGACGTTAAACTTAGCACTTCTTGGGAGGTAACCCAATATTCATGCGACACGGTATATCTTTCCTTTACTCTTTTACTTCAAATGGTAACAATTTCTCCTTGTTCATGCTTTTAATTTTATCTTTAGAACATTGAGGACAATGTTAGATTTAAGTTTGGGGGTATGGGAGAAACTTTTAGTTGCATTAATAAACTCCAGAGCCTAGAAATTTATGTTTATTTAGGATGGCACTAACCAATCTAAGTGGATGGAAGCATTTTGGTTGTAGGAGTTGAGGAACCAATCGATTAGATGGAAACATCTAAAGAGTCTATTCATAAAAGCACGAGCTCAAGTGTTAGAAATAACATGATAGTATCACCATATCTCGTTGAGTCCTTTTCACTTCTGTTTTTATTTTATTTTGTTTTTAAACTATGTTTCTCTAAGTGATTAGGTGGGGCTCACGAATCAAGTTGTTACCAATGCTAGGGTGAATTAGAGTGATTGAGATACAAAAAAAAAAAAAAAAAAAAAAAAGTTAAAAAAATAAAAAAAAATTTGAAAAGAAAAAAAAAAGAAAAAAAAAAAAAGAAAAAGAAAAAGAAGACTAGACCAATTAGACCAAACGTAATAAAATTAACACTTGGGAATAGCAATATGTGTGTGTTTTCCCTGTCTCCGTCGCCTAAACAAGCGTGGAATGCAGGATCCACGGGAACTATCATGTAATCTGCTGACAAGAAGCATGCGCTTGGATCCAAAAGATCTAATCATGCGAGTTAAAAAAAAAATAAAAATAAAAAATATTAATGTTCAGTGAATAAATCGACCGGGTTCCCTTGTATATGCCGACGTGTTGATCTAGAATTAGGATTGTCGACCACTTTGGTTCCCTTGTATATGCCAGTTGTGTTGATATTAGTCAGACCAAGTATCTCGGTCCATTAGGATAGGTTCATTTTGGCGGTGGCCTTGACGATATGGGAAACATCGATCACTTAGTAAACATCAAAACCATCTATGTTTTTCTCTATTTCCATCTTCTTGATCTATCCATGTGATTAGTTTTGACTCCGGGTATTGATGTCCATAGTGTGACTATCTGAGTAGAGCCTTGTGACTTATATATGAATTTTAGTATGCTGAGTGCAAACTCGTGTACAACAATTGGAATTTCGCATCAGTATGCCAACCAAGGAGATTCTTCAGTGCCTTCCAAGGTTTTGCGTAGATAATTAGGGTCTGGAGTATAAAGGTTTTGTGGGTACACCTCTGGTAAACTCTCCCGAGACTATAACTCGGCCACTAGGGCCACCTAGGGGTTTAAAGGCTTATTGCATACGCTAAATGCAATCGACGATGCCTGCGACAATGAGTTAGGATTTTATTTGATTTTCTCGAGGACGAGCAAATAATAAGTTTGGGGGTATTTGATAGACACATTTTTGTGTCTAATTTAATCTCAATTGTATATTTTGTTAGTGCTCGATTTTGTGTTTATTATGAGTTTTTGTGTCTTTGTAGGTGTTTTTGGAGAAATAAACATGTGCGGAGAAATTGGCTCGAAAAGTGGTATTTGCGCTCATGGGAGAAAATTACTATTCGGACCCCTCATTTGGATAAGGGGCATCTCAATTACTAAGGGGTATTCCACTGATAAGGGGTACCCTAATTGCTATTTACACCTCATGGCTATTTGCACCCCAGAAATTATTGTTTCCGCCCCGATTGCTAAAAGGACTCCACTGTCGGATAGGGGGAGGTCATCCCCTTCATTTTGAATTAAGAAAATTGGCGGGAAAAGTTATTCTTTCACGGCAGATTAGGGTTCGAAATTTGGAAGGTGTTTAACGAGATTCAATCGTTGTTTTGGTTTGGGATAATCCTATTGGAGTATAACAGAGTCATGGGTGATTTGTTCGACTGAGAATGGCTTTATCATCGAGACCAAGCTACTACGGAGGCGGGAAGAATAATATTCACCCGAGGACTCCCGAGTTGGATTTAGACGAGATTTATTCATGGATTTTCTTCGGACCAAGTTAGTATGGGCACATTAGCTCGAGTCGGGGGTTCGTACATGTTTGAGACTCGATAAAGAAAGAAGTTTACACGGACTAGAGTAAAACGGGAGGTGGAGAGTATATTGGGTATTTTTGGTTTATGAAGGAAGGTACGCGTAAAGATAAGGAGAGAATATATTCTATGGCGGATTGTTGCTATCTTTAAGAGAGTTTCCATTCAACAGGGGAGTTTGAAGCCAAGCAGAGACGCGTGAAGAGAGTTTCATAAGGAAATAAAGGCCGTAGCTTTAGGTGAAAGAAAAGGGAGATTTAATCGAGTTTAATCGGTCCTTGACGTGTATAAATAGATTGTTTCGAAACTACAGAGGGGGTCGGGAGTTTTGGGGGCCGAGCAGAGGGTTTGGAGGAGCTACGAGAGATCAAAAGAAAGGAGTTGCGGAGCTGCAGCAGCAGCAGGTGGGAGGAGAAGAAGAAGACGAAGAACAGACTTTCAAAGTCCATCGCGGAGCCGTCTCGAAACAACGACAGAGACAAACAAGTATCGTTGTTCAAAAGTCTTAAAAATCTGTAATAGTGACGTCTGTAACACCATTACAAATAACAAATCTCTGTTTTATATAATTTCTTCAATAAAACACCTTTTTGAGCTATGTTTCTATCTTTTGGGTGCGTTTTGAGCATGAGGAGCTAAACCCCAACACTGGGATGATGGAGGAAGCCATATTTCATGCGTGTGGTAATTATATTTAATTCTTATATGACTTCTTGCACTTGATTTAATTGTTTTATGATTTTCACTAATTAGTTGTGATTTCGTTTGATGACGTATGCTTAGTTTTAGTACTTTTGATGCGTCATGCTTGTGATTTACAATTAATCTTTTAAAAATCTACCTTGGCAAAGAAACAAGTCAATATTTTATTATTATTTGAGCTATAATTGTCTAGAATAAATATATGAATCGCATGAATGAATTTTATGGTGAAATCAAGTCCTGGTTCTCTCGATATTTCGTGACAAACTTGTGTATATATTTTCTTTGTTTTTAGTATTTTCTTAAATCGAGTCTTTACAAGTCTGAGTGAACGACAACCTTACTACCACTTTCTACAACATTATTGAGTCACATCATCACCCCTTATCCAAAATGGGGGGTCCGAATAGTAACTTTCTCACACGAGCCCAAAAACCACTTTTCGAGCCAATTTTCCCGCAAAAGTTTATTTCTCCAAAAACACCTACAAAAACATAAAAAGCCATAATAAATACAAAATCGAGCACTAACAATATATACAATTGAGATTATATCAGACACAAAAATGTGTCTATCAAATACCCCCAAACTTATTATTTGCTAGTCCCGAGCATATCAAATCTACAAAATAAAATCCTAACTCACCTGTCGCAGCATCGTCGATTGCATTTAGCGTATGCAATAAGCCTTTAAACCCCTAGGTGGCCCTAGTGGCCGAGTTATAGTCTCGGGAGGGTTTACCAGAGGTGTACCCACAAAACCTTTACTCTCCAGACCTTAGCTATTTACGCAGAACCTTGGAAGGCACTAAAGAATCTCCTTGGTTGGCATACTTATTGACTACAGGAGGAAGTACCCTGATTCGAAATTCCAATTGCTGTACACGAGTTTGCACTCAGCATACTAAAATTCATAAATAAGTCACAAAGCTCTACTCAGATAGTCACACTATGGACATCAATACCCGGAGTCAAAACTAATCACATGGATAGATCAAGAAGATGGATATAAAGAAAAACATAGATGGTTTTGATGTTTACTAAGTGATCGATGTTTCCCATATCTCGTCCGAAGGCCTCCGCCAAAATGAACCTATCCTAATGGACTGAGATACTAGTTCGACTAATATCAACACACCGGCATATACAAGGGAACCAAAGGGTCGATAATCCTAATTCTAGGTCAACACAACTGGCATATACAAGGGTTCCAAATGGTCGACTTTATTGAATTTATTCCGGTTGGTCGATGGTCTCGGTCTCACTTTCTTCTTTTTTTTTTTTTCTTTCTTTTTTTTTTTTTTTTTTTTTTTTTGTTTTTTTTTCAACTTTTTTTTTCTTTTTCACTTTTTTTTTTTTTTTTTTTCACTTCACCTTTTTTTTTTTTTTTTGTATCTCAATCACTCTAATTCACCCTAGCATTGGTAACAACTTGATTCGTGGGCCCCACCTAATCACTTAGAGAAACATAGTTTAAAAACAAAACAAAATAAAAACAGAAGTGAAAAGGACTCAACGAGATTGGTGAAACTATCATGTTATTTCTAACACCCGAGCTCGTGCTTTTATGAATAGACTCTTTAGATGTTGCCATCTAATCGATTGGTTCCTCAACTCCTACAACCAAAATGCTTCCATCCACTTAGATTGGTTAGTGCCATCCTTAGTAAACATAAATATCTAGGCTCGAGTTTATTTATCGCAACTAACAGTTTCTCCCATACCCCCAAACTTAAATCTAACATTGTCCTCAATGTTCTAAAGATAAAATTAAACGCATGAACAAGGAGAAACTCATACCATTTGAAGTAAAAGAGTTAAGGAAAGATATTACCGTGTCGCATGAATATTGGGTTACCTCCCAAGAAGTGCTAAGTTTATCGTCTTCACCAAGACTAACAAGGGATTAGTCACCTCATAAAATCATAAAGTAATAGCCGAAAAATCTGTGGGTCATCAAAACCAAATAGAGCTATCATAAATAAAAGGAATCTCCAACTTGCCAAGAAAAGTAACAAATAAAGCACTCCCTTGTCTAGTTTCCTGTTTAAGACAACTACATATAGTTGTGGTTCAGGTTCTATAACTGGGTCCAAATAAAATATTTTCATGGGTTGGAATTCCTCAAAGCTAAGATCCGATTCAGGTATTAGAGTATGGAAAAACTCAAGTAAAAACTTAGAAGCACATAATAATAACCTAAATAACTGTGGATCCTTAAAGTCAATCAGTTTTGACTCACTCAATTGACCACGATGAAACTGGCGGTCAATTTTAGGCAAATGTGTCGATTCTAATTTCTTAAAGTACTTAGGTTTAGTCTCAAAACTCAATAATTGACACATCTGAAACATATACGTTCCCACAATTGGTTGAAAAATATTTGGTGGGAAAACAAAATCAATCTGGGTATCATAGCCCAATAAACCACATCAACCAGAGGATGGGTTTCTAATAACTGAACTTCCTTATGGACATCACTAGGTTCAGGAAACGTGTATGAAGATAATCTTGTAAAATGGTTGAGGCACATATGTCAAGTCCCAAGTGAGGGACCTTTCTAAGAGTTAAAGCACATGGAGAATGATAATCACCCCCAAACTCAGAGTTTTCAGTGTCTCTAGAAAGACTAGTCACAACTTCCCTAATTTCAAGGTCATCTGATTCCCCGAAAATGGTCAATTGATTCTTCTAAGTCGGGTTCATCCTCACTCATCTCTACGAGTTCATTTTCTTTGTCTAAGACTAATGTTTCTAAATCACTAGACTCTAAAACAATATTCTCAGAAGAAACTCGTTTCTCTAAACCATCATCGGCTTCGTAATCATAAGGAAAAAACTACATCGTCTAAAACGGTGGAATCTCTAGTCAAATCCTCGTCCTTTTGAATAGGTGAATAATTATTAAAATTATTTGGAATTGAACTAGAAATAATATTATCATTGTAAAGCTCAATTGGAGTAACAAATTCCTGATCACTATGCCTATTTATTTCAAATTCTTCATCAACACTATCCTCATCATAATCATCATTATAATAACATGAAAATGGTTGAACCTTATCTAAAGTAGTGTTTCCAATTCTAACCTCGTCATCCCGATTATGCAAATAACTATCCTCATTTTCAAAGGTACTATTGGAAACACTATATTGGAAATTAAGACTATCTTGAGCATTTCTTTCCCGGGCCTCTAACAAAGATTTTCTCGAGTCGACTCACATGACTTCCGATTGTATCTAGGAAAGAAGGTTCACACGTTTCATTGCTTTCGTCCATAACTAAGTTATTCATTTCTCGCTAACTTACGTGTCGCCTCGGCTAACTTACGTGTTGACTCTAGTAGAGAGGAATTTTGCTCGTACGACCAGGTTGGCATGTGGATAGTAATTGGGCTCATCATGGTATGAGCCATAACCTGAAAAGGCTGATGTTCCCAACCAATATTCACACTATGGTCAAAGTAGTAACGTCCAGTTTGAAACTCGCCGGATATTCGTTGTATTGGCTATTATTATACCAGTTCGACATTCTATTCGCAGGGTGTGAGTTGCCACACAAAATAAAACCCACTAACAGGGGATTCGTGGGTGGATAGAGTCTTACCTCCCGTACTAGACGGGCGATGAACCGTTGAAGTCGACTCGGGCCACCGACTCCGATGTCGGTGTACGAACCCGAGGGGCCGAGACAAGATCGTAATCTGGCTCGTCCTTCCTATAAAAGTTTATATTTAATCTCAACCCTTCCTTAGGGTTTTAAAAATAATGTCCAAGTCCAAAAATAAAGTCCAAAAAGTGTCCGAAAATAAAAAGAAAAATTACAAAAATACAACCTATTTACGCTTCTAAAAAGAAATAAAGTCTAAATAAAATAAATATGTACAAAATCTTCTTCACGCCCTGGATTCCTCTTTTCTTTCCTTCTTTGGCGGTGCTTTCCTTTTATAGCACTTTTTCTTTCCTTGTAGCTTCGCTCCAAATCTGAAAAGAATCAAAAGAATACCAAAGGCGTAAAAAAGAACAAAAAATAAAAATAAACCTAAATACAAGTCCGCGTCGGCGGCGCCAAAAATTGATGTGATTTTTTATGTTGTTGTAGAAAGTGGTAGTAAGGTTTTCGTTCACTCAGACTTGTAAAGATTTGGTTTCAGAAAATACTAAAAACAAAGAAAATATATACAAAAGTTTTGTCACAAATATCGAGAGAACTGGGACTTCGGATTCCACCATAAAATTCATTCATGCGATTCATATATTTATTCTAGACAATTATAGCTCAAATAATAATAAAATATTGACTCTATGTTTTGCCAAGGTAGATTTTTGAAAAGATTAATTATAAATCACAAGCATGACGCATCAAAAGTACTAAAACTAAGCATACGTCATCAAACGAAATCACAACTAATTAGTGAAAATCATAAAATAATTAAATCAAGTGCAAGTAGTCATGAAAGAATTAAATATAATTACCACACGTATGAAAGATGGCTTCCTCCGTCATCCCAGTGTTGGGGTTTAGCTCCTCATATCAAAAACACGCTCAAAATAATAACGCATGGTCAATAGGTGTTTTATTGAAGAGAAATCGAGTTTGTAACAGATATAATTGTTCTGAGAACTCACAGTTACAAAGAACCCTAACAGAGCTGTTGCAAACTAATAATAATTGTTGGAAAATTGTTGGAAAATTGTTGCAAAGCTGTTGAGTTTGAAAGTTTAGGTCACGGTTTCGCGACTGGTTTTGAGTGATGTTGTCTGTTCTTCTTCAACCTCTCGCCTGCTGATGATGATCGTCTCTGCAATTCCTCCAAACCCTCCGACTTCACCTCTGTCCGGTCCCCCAAGGTCTCGACCCTTCTCCTGGAACTCGAATGCCCCCTTATATAGGAAACAGCGCCTCTTATTCTCCAAATAATCTTCCTTTCTTTCACCGGAAGTCTTGGGAATGGTTCCTTCTTTTTTCGATTCTTTACGCGTCTGCTGAGTTTCCTTGTATACTAAAACTTCCTCTGATAGATACAAATCTTTACGAGAATATATCTTCTCTTCACTAGCATGTAAATTCCATGTATACCCGAGAAATTCTTTTCACGCTTTATCACGACGAGATTATATGGATACCTCATTATTTTCGGGTTATAATCCAACTACGACTGTTTTGATAAACCAAGCCCAAACCAATCCAAAACCATTTAATTCCGTGAACAAAACTCTCCAAATCTTTCTCCAGGAGTTTCGCAGAAACACCATTCTTCATCTCCTCTGTTTTATCGTGAAATGAATATCCGGCCCAAATTCCTCCAATACGACACTTGTTCCATCCCCGTTAACTCCATTCAAGTCCATCCCGACGAGTATTTGTGATTGAATCTCATTCGATCACGTCCAAATTTTGCATCCTAACTCTGCCTGTTGCTTCCGCCAAAACTGAATTTAAACAGAGAAGAAGGTGGTGTCCCCTTAACGAGGCTCGGGTGTGCCGATAGCAATTTGGCTACCCCTTAGTAATTTGGTCACCCCTTATCCAAAATGGGGGTCCGAATAGTAACTTTCTCACACGAGCCCGAAAACCACTTTTCGAGCCAATTTTCCCGCAAAAGTTTATTTCTCCAAAAACACCTACAAAAACATAAAAAGCCATAATAAATACAAAATCGAGCACTAACAATATATACAATTGAGATTATATCAGACACAAAAATGTGTCTATCAAATACCCCCAAACTTATTATTTGCTAGTCCCGAGCAAATCAAATCTACAAAATAAAATCCTAACTCACTTTATCGCAGGCATCGTCGATTGCATTTAGCGTATGCAATAAGCCTTTAAACCCCTAGGTGGCCCTAGTGGCCGAGTTATAGTCTCGGGAGGGTTTACCGGAGGTGTACCCACAAAACCTTTACTCTCCAGGACCTTAGCTATTTACGCGAGACCTTGGAAGGCACTAAAGAATCTCCTTGGTTGGCATACTTATTGACTACGGGAGGAAGTACCACGATGCGAAATTCCAATTCTTTGTACACGAGTTTGCACTCGGATACTAAAATTCATAAATAAGTCACAAAGCTCTACTCGGATAGTCACACTATGGACATCAATACCCGAGTCAAAACTAATCACATGGATAGATCAAGAAGATGGATATAAAGAAAAACATAGATGGTTTTGATGTTTACTAAGTGATCGATGTTTCCCATATCATCCGAAGGCCTCCGCCAAAATGAACCTATCCTAATGGACCGAGATACTAGTCGACTAATATCAACACACTTTGGCATATACAAGGGAACCGGTGGTCGATAATCCTAATTCTAGGTCAACACAACTGGCATATACAAGGGTTCCAGTGGTCGACTTTATTGAATTTATTCCGGTTGGTCTGATGGTCCGGTCTCACTTTCTTCTTTTTTTTTTTTTTTTTCTTTTTTTTTTTTTTTTTTTTTGTTTTTTTTTCAACTTTTTTTTTTTTCACTTTTTTTTTTTTTTTCACTTCACCTTTTTTTTTTTTTTTTTTTTGTATCTCAATCACTCTAATTCACCCTAGCATTGGTAACAACTTGATTCGTGGGCCCCACCTAATCACTTAGAGAAACATAGTTTAAAAACAAAACAAAATAAAAACAGAAGTGAAAAGGACTCAACGAGATTGGTGAAACTATCATGTTATTTCTAACACCTGAGCTCTGTGCTTTTATGAATAGACTCTTTAGATGTTGCCATCTAATCAGATTGGTTCCTCAACTCCTACAACCAAAATGCTTCCATCCACTTAGATTGGTTAGTGCCATCCTTAGTAAACATAAATATCTAGGCTCTGGAGTTTATTTATCGCAACTAACAGTTTCTCCCATACCCCCAAACTTAAATCTAACATTGTCCTCAATGTTCTAAAGATAAAATTAAACGCATGAACAAGGAGAAACTGTTACCATTTGAAGTAAAAGAGTTAAGGAAAGGTATTACCGTGTCGCATGAATATTGGGTTACCTCCCAAGAAGTGCTAAGTTTATCGTCTTCAGCCAGACTAACAAGGGATTAGTCACCTCATAAAATCATAAAGTAATAGCCGAAAAATCTGTGGGTCATCAAAACCAAATAGAGCTATCATAAATAAAAGGAATCTCCAACTTGCCAAGAAAAGTAACAAATAAAGCACTCCCTTGTCTAGTTTCCTGTTTAAGACAACTACATATAGTTGTGGTTCAGGTTCTATAACTGGGTCCAAATAAAATATTTTCATGGGTTGGAATTCCTCAAAGCTAAGATCCGATTCAGGTATTAGAGTATGGAAAAACTCAAGTAAAAACTTAGAAGCACATAATAATAACCTAAATAATCAGGATCCTTAAAGTCAATCAGTTTTGACTCACTCAATTGACCACGATGAAACTGGCGGTCAATTTTAGGCAAATGTGTCGATTCTAATTTCTTAAAGTACTTAGGTTTAGTCTCAAAACTCAATAATTGACACATCTGAAACATATACGTTCCCACAATTGGTTGAAAAATATTTGGTGGGAAAACAAAATCAATCTGGGTATCATAGCTTTGAATAAACCACATCAACCGGAGGATGGGTTTCTAATAACTGAACTTCCTTATGGACATCACTAGGTTCAGGAAAACGTGTATGAAGATAATCTTGTAAAATGGTTGAGGCACATATGTCAAGTCCCAAGTGAGGGACCTTTCTAAGAGTTAAAGCACATGGAGAATGATAATCACCCCCAAACTCGAGTTTTCGGTGTCTCTAGAAAGACTAGTCACAACTTCCCTAATTTCAAGGTCATCTCATTCTGAAAATGGTCAATTGATTCTTCTAAGTCGGGTTCATCCTCACTCATCTCTACGAGTTCATTTTCTTTGTCTAAGACTAATGTTTCTAAATCGCTAGACTCTAAAACAATATTCTCAGAAGAAACTCGTTTCTCTAAACCATCATCGGCTTCGTAATCATAAGGAAAAACTACATCGTCTAAAACGGTGGAATCTCTAGTCAAATCCTCGTCCTTTTGAATAGGTGAATAATTATTAAAATTATTTGGAATTGAACTAGAAATAATATTATCATTGTAAAGCTCAATTGGAGTAACAAATTCTGATCACTATGCCTATTTATTTCAAATTCTTCATCAGCACTATCCTCATCATAATCATCATTATAATAACATGAAAATGGTTGAACCTTATCTAAAGTAGTGTTACCAATTCTAACCTCGTCATCCTGATTATGCAAATAACTATCCTCATTTTCAAAGGTACTATTGGAAACACTATATTGGAAATTAAGACTATCTTGAGCATTTCTTTCTGGGCCTCTAACAAACATTTTCGAGTCGACTCACATGACTTCGATTGTATCTAGGAAAGAAGGTTCACACGTTTCATTGCTTTCGTCCATAACTAAGTTATTCATTTCTCGCTAACTTACGTGTCGCCTCGGCTAACTTACGTGTTGACTCTAGTAGAGAGGAATTTTGCTCGTATGCGACCAGTTGGCATGTGGATAGTAATTGGGCTCATCATGGTATGAGCCATAACCTTGAAAAGGCTGATGTTCCCAACCACTATTCACACTATGGTCAAAGTAGTAACGTCCGGTTTGAAACTCGATCGGATATTCGTTGTATTGGCTATTATTATACCGGGTCGACATTCTATTCGCATGGGTGTGAGTTGCCACACAAAATAAAACCCACTAACAGGGATTCGTGGGTGGATAGAGTCTTACCTCCCGTACCCAGACGGGCGATGAACCGTTGAAGTCGACTCGGGCCACCGACTCCGATGTCGAAACGAACCCGAGGGGCCGAGACAGAGATCGTAATCGTCGTCCTTCCCCTCGCAAATAGTTTATATTTAATCTCAACCCTTCCTTAGGGTTTTAAAAATAATGTCCAAGTCCAAAAATAAAGTCCAAAAAGTGTCCAGAAAATAAAAAGAAAAATTACAAAAATACAACCTATTTACGGTTTCTAAAAAGAAATAAAGTCTAAATAAAATAAATATGTACAAAATCTTCTTCACGCCTGGATTCCTCTTTTCTTTCCTTCTTTGGCGATGCTTTCCTTTTATAGCACTTTTTCTTTCCTTGTAGCTTCGCTCCAAATCGAAAAGAATCAAAAGAATACCAAAGGCGTAAAAAGAACAAAAAATAAAAATAAACCTAAATACAAGTCCGCGTCGGCGCGCAAAAATTGATGTGATTTTTTATGTTGTTGTAGAAAGTGGTAGTAAGGTTGTCGTTCACTCGGACTTGTAAAGATTTGGTTTCGAAAAATACTAAAAACAAAGAAAATATATACAAAAGTTTTGTCACAAATATCGAGAGAAGCTGGGACTTCGGATTCCACCATAAAATTCATTCATGCGATTCATATATTTATTCTAGACAATTATAGCTCAAATAATAATAAAATATTGACTCTATGTTTTGCCAAGGTAGATTTTTGAAAAGATTAATTGTAAATCACAAGCATGACGCATCAAAAGTACTAAAACTAAGCATACGTCATCAAACGAAATCACAACTAATTAGTGAAAATCATAAAATAATTAAATCAAGTGCAAGTAGTCATGAAAGAATTAAATATAATTACCACACGTATGAAAGATGGCTTCCTCCGTCATCCCAGTGTTGGGGTTTAGCTCCTCATATCAAAAACACGCTCAAAATAATAACGCATGGTCAATAGGTGTTTTATTGAAGAGAAATCGAGTTTGTAACGTATATAATTGTTCTGAACTCACGATTACAAAGAACCCTAACAGAGCTGTTGCAAACTAATAATAATTGTTGGAAAATTGTTGGAAAATTGTTGCAAAGCTGTTGAGTTTGAAAGTTTAGGTCACGGTTTTACGACTGGTTTTGAGTGATGTTGTCTTTCTTCTTCAACCTCTCGCTCGATGATGATCGTCTCTGCAATTCCTCCAAACCCTCCGACTTCACCTCTGTCCGGTCCCCAAGGTCTCGACCCTTCTCCCGGAACTCGAATGCCCCACTATATAGCAAACAGGCGCCTCTTATTCTCCAAATAATCTTCCCTTTCTTTCACCGGAAGTCTTGGGAATGGTTCCTTCTTTTTTTTCGATTCTTTACGCGTCTGCTTTGAGTTTCCTTGTATACTAAAACTTCCCTCGATAGATACAAATCTTTCGAGAATATATCTTCTCTTCAGCCGCATGTAAATTCCATGTATACCCGAGAAATTCTTTTCACGTCACGACGAGATTATATGGATACTTCATTATTTTCGGGTTATAATCCAACTACGACTGTTTTGATAAACCAAGCCCAAACCAATCCAAAACCATTTAATTCCGTGAACAAAACTCTCCAAATCTTTCTCCGGGAGTTTCGCAGAAACACCATTCTTCATCTCCTCTGTTTTATCGTGAAATGAATATCCGGCCCAAATTCCTCCAATACGACACTTGTTCCAGCCCTGTTAACTCCATTCAAGTCCATCCCGACGAGTATTTGTGATTGAATCTTATTCAGTCACGTCCAAATTTTGCATCCTAACTCGCGGTTGCTTCCCGCCAAAACCGAATTTAAACGAGAGAAGAAGGTGGTGTCCCCTTAACGAGCTCGGGTGTGCCGATAGCAATTTGGCTACCCCTTAGTAATTTGGTCACCCCTTATCCAAAATGGGGGGTCCGAATAGTAACTTTCTCACACGAGCCCAAAAACCACTTTTCGAGCCAATTTTCCCGCAAAAGTTTATTTCTCCAAAAACAACTACAAAAACATAAAAAGCCATAATAAATACAAAATCGAGCACTAACAATATATACAATTGAGATTATATCAGACACAAAAATGTGTCTATCAAATACCCCCAAACTTATTATTTGCTAGTCCCGAGCAAATCAAATCTACAAAATAAAATCCTAACTCACTGTTGCAGGCATCGTCGATTGCATTTAGCGTATGCAATAAGCCTTTAAACCCCTAGGTGGCCCTAGTGGCCGAGTTATAGTCTCGGGAGGGTTTACCAGAGGTGTACCCACAAAACCTTTACTCTCCAGACCTTAGCTATTTACGCAGAACCTTGGAAGGCACTAAAGAATCTCCTTGGTTGGCATACTTATTGACTACGGGAGGAAGTACCACGATGCGAAATTCCAATTCTTTGTACACGAGTTTGCACTCGAAGATACTAAAATTCATAAATAAGTCACAAAGCTCTACTCGAGATAGTCACACTATGGACATCAATACCCTAGTCAAAACTAATCACATGGATAGATCAAGAAGATGGATATAAAGAAAAACATAGATGGTTTTGATGTTTACTAAGTGATCGATGTTTCCCATATCTGTCTGAAGGCCTCCGCCAAAATGAACCTATCCTAATGGACTGAGATACTAGTCTGAATAATATCAACACACTGGCATATACAAGGGAACCAGTGGTCGATAATCCTAATTCTAGGTCAACACAACTGGCATATACAAGGGTACCAGTGGTCGACTTTATTGAATTTATTCCGGTTGGTCAGATGGTCTCTGGTCTCACTTTCTTCTTTTTTTTTTTTTTCTTTCTCTTTTTTTTTTTTTTTTTTTTTTTTTTTTTTTTTCAACTTTTTTTTTTTTTTTTCAATTCACCTTTTTTTTTTTTTTTTTTTTGTATCTCAATCACTCTAATTCACCCTAGCATTGGTAACAACTTGATTCGTGGGCCCCACCTAATCACTTAGAGAAACATTGTTTAAAAACAAAACAAAATAAAAACAGTGAAAAGGACTCAACGAGATTGGTGAAACTATCATGTTATTTCTAACACCCGAGCTCGTGCTTTTATGAATAGACTCTTTAGATGTTGCCATCTAATCGATTGGTTCCTCAACTCCTACAACCAAAATGCTTCCATCCACTTAGATTGGTTAGTGCCATCCTTAGTAAACATAAATATCTAGGCTCTGGAGTTTATTTATCGCAACTAACAGTTTCTCCCATACCCCCAAACTTAAATCTAACATTGTCCTCAATGTTCTAAAGATAAAATTAAACGCATGAACAAGGAGAAACCGTTACCATTTGAAGTAAAAGAGTTAAGGAAAGATATTACCGTGTCGTATGAATATTGGGTTACCTCCCAAGAAGTGCTAAGTTTATCGTCTTGACCCAGGACTAACAAGGGATTAGTCACCTCATAAAATCATAAAGTAATAGCCGAAAAATCATGGGTCATCAAAACCAAATAGAGCTATCATAAATAAAAGGAATCTCCAACTTGCCAAGAAAAGTAACAAATAAAGCACTCCCTTGTCTAGTTTCTGTTTAAGACAACTACATATAGTTGTGGTTCGGGTTCTATAACTTAGGTCCAAATAAAATATTTTCATGGGTTGGAATTCCTCAAAGCTAAGATCCGATTCAGGTATTAGAGTATGGAAAAACTCAAGTAAAAACTTAGAAGCACATAATAATAACCTAAATAACTGTGGATCCTTAAAGTCAATCAGTTTTGACTCACTCAATTGACCACGATGAAACTGGCGGTCAATTTTAGGCAAATGTGTCGTTTCTAATTTCTTAAAGTACTTAGGTTTAGTCTCAAAACTCAATAATTGACACATCTCAAAACATATACGTTCCCACAATTGGTTGAAAAATATTTGGTGGGAAAACAAAATCAATCTGGGTATCATAGCCTTGAATAAACCACATCAACCGGAGGATGGGTTTCTAATAACCTGAACTTCCTTATGGACATCACTAGGTTCGGAAAACGTGTATGAAGATAATCTTGTAAAATGGTTGAGGCACATATGTCAAGTCCCAAGTGAGGGAACTTTCTAAGAGTTAAAGCACATGGAGAATGATAATCACCCCCAAACTCGAGTTTTCGGTGTCTCTAGAAAGACTAGTCACAACTTCCTAATTTCAAGGTCATCTGATTCTGAAAATGGTCAATTGATTCTTCTAAGTCGGGTTCATCCTCACTCATCTCTACGAGTTCATTTTCTTTGTCTAAGACTAATGTTTCTAAATCGCTAGACTCTAAAACAATATTCTCGAAGAAACTCGTTTCTCTAAACCATCATCGGCTTCGTAATCATAAGGAAAAACTACATCGTCTAAAACGGTGGAATCTCTAGTCAAATCCTCGTCCTTTTGAATAGGTGAATAATTATTAAAATTATTTGGAATTGAACTAGAAATAATATTATCATTGTAAAGCTCAATTGGAGTAACAAATTCCTGATCACTATGCCTATTTATTTCAAATTCTTCATCAACACTATCCTCATCATAATCATCATTATAATAACATGAAAATGGTTGAACCTTATCTAAAGTAGTGTTACCAATTCTAACCTCGTCATCCTGATTATGCAAATAACTATCCTCATTTTCAAAGGTACTATTGGAAACACTATATTGGAAATTAAGACTATCTTGAGCATTTCTTTCCTGGGCCTCTAACAACATTTTCTGAGTCGACTCACATGACTTCCTGATTGTATCTAGGAAAGAAGGTTCACACGTTTCATTGCTTTCATCCATAACTAAGTTATTCATTTCTGCTAACTTACGTGTCGCCTCAGCTAACTTACGTGTTGACTCTAGTAGAGAGGAATTTTGCTCGTACGACTAGTTGGCATGTGGATAGTAATTGGGCTCATCATGGTATGAACCATAACCTTGAAAAGGCTGATGTTCCCAACCACTATTCACACTATGGTCAAAGTAGTAACGTCCAGTTTGAAACTCAGTCGGATATTCGTTGTATTGGCTATTATTATACCAGTTCGACATTCTATTCGCAGGGGTGTGAGTTGCCACACAAAATAAAACCCACTAACAGGGGATTCGTGGGTGGATAGAGTCTTACCTCCCGTACCAGACGGGCGATGAACCGTTGAAGTCGACTCAGGCCACCGACTCCGATGTCAGTGTACGAACCCGAGGGGCCGAGACAGTATCGTAACTGTCGTCCTTCCCTGCAAACATTTTATATTTAATCTCAACCCTTCCTTAGGGTTTTAAAAATAATGTCCAAGTCCAAAAATAAAGTCCAAAAAGTGTCCGAAAATAAAAAGAAAAATTACAAAAATACAACCTATTTACAGTTTCTAAAAAGAAATAAAGTCTAAATAAAATAAATATGTACAAAATCTTCTTCACGCCCTGGATTCCTCTTTTCTTTCCTTCTTTGGCGATGCTTTCCTTTTATAGCACTTTTTCTTTCCTTGTAGCTTCGCTCCAAATCTGAAAAGAATCAAAAGAATACCAAAGGCGTAAAAAAGAACAAAAAATAAAAATAAACCTAAATACAAGTCCGCGTCGGCGGCGCCAAAAATTGATGTGATTTTTTATGTTGTTGTAGAAAGTGGTAGTAAGGTTGTCGTTCACTCAGACTTGTAAAGATTTGGTTTCAGAAAATACTAAAAACAAAGAAAATATATACAAAAGTTTTGTCACAAATATCGAGAGAACTGGGACTTCGGATTCCACCATAAAATTCATTCATGCGATTCATATATTTATTCTAGACAATTATAGCTCAAATAATAATAAAATATTGACTCTATGTTTTGCCAAGGTAGATTTTTGAAAAGATTAATTGTAAATCACAAGCATGACGCATCAAAAGTACTAAAACTAAGCATACGTCATCAAACGAAATCACAACTAATTAGTGAAAATCATAAAATAATTAAATCAAGTGCAAGTAGTCATGAAAGAATTAAATATAATTACCACACGTATGAAAGATGGCTTCCTCCGTCATCCCAGTGTTGGGGTTTAGCTCCTCATATCAAAAACACGCTCAAAATAATAACGCATGGCTGAATAGGTGTTTTATTGAAGAGAAATCGAGTTTGTAACAGATATAATTGTTACAGAACTCACAGTTACAAAGAACCCTAACAGAGCTGTTGCAAACTAATAATAATTGTTGGAAAATTGTTGGAAAATTGTTGCAAAGCTGTTGAGTTTGAAAGTTTAGGTCACGGTTTCTGCGACTGGTTTTGAGTGCTGTTGTCTGTTCTTCTTCAACCTCTCGCCTGCTGATGATGATCGTCTCTGCAATTCCTCCAAACCCTCCGACTTCACCTCTGTCCGGTCCCCCAAGGTCTCGACCCTTCTCCTGGAACTCGAATGCCCCCCTATATAGCAAACAGCGCCTCTTATTCTCCAAATAATCTTCCCTTTCTTTCACCGGAAGTCTTGGGAATGGTTCCTTCTTTTTTTTCGATTCTTTACGCGTCTGCTGAGTTTCCTTGTATACTAAAACTTCCCTCTGATAGATACAAATCTTTCTGAGAATATATCTTCTCTTCAGCCGCATGTAAATTCCATGTATACCCGAGAAATTCTTTTCACGCTGTCACGACGAGATTATATGGATACTTCATTATTTTCGGGTTATAATCCAACTACCTGACCTGTTTTGATAAACCAAGCCCAAACCAATCCAAAACCATTTAATTCCGTGAACAAAACTCTCCAAATCTTTCTCCAGGAGTTTCGCAGGAAACACCATTCTTCATCTCCTCTGTTTTATCGTGAAATGAATATCCGGCCCAAATTCCTCCAATACGACACTTGTTCCAGCCCTGTTAACTCCATTCAAGTCCATCCCGACGAGTATTTGTGATTGAATCTCATTCAGTCACGTCCAAATTTTGCATCCTAACTCTGCCAGTTGCTTCCCGCCAAAACTGAATTTAAACAGAGAAGAAGGTGGTGTCCCCTTAACAGGCTCAGGTGTGCCGATAGCAATTTGGCTACCCCTTAGTAATTTGGTCACCCCTTATCCAAAATGGGGGTCCGAATAGTAACTTTCTCACACGAGCCCAAAAACCACTTTTCGAGCCAATTTTCCCGCAAAAGTTTATTTCTCCAAAAACACCTACAAAAACATAAAAAGCCATAATAAATACAAAATCGAGCACTAACAATATATACAATTGAGATTATATCAGACACAAAAATGTGTCTATCAAATACCCCCAAACTTATTATTTGCTAGTCCCGAGCAAATCAAATCTACAAAATAAAATCCTAACTCACTGTCGAGGCATCGTCGATTGCATTTAGCGTATGCAATAAGCCTTTAAACCCCTAGGTGGCCCTAGTGGCCGAGTTATAGTCTCGGGAGGGTTTACCGAGAGGTGTACCCACAAAACCTTTACTCTCCGGACCTTAGCTATTTACGCAGACCCTTGGAAGGCACTAAAGAATCTCCTTGGTTGGCAAACTTATTGACTACAGGAGGAAGTACCCCGATGCGAAATTCCAATTCTTTGTACACGAGTTTGCACTCGCATACTAAAATTCATAAATAAGTCACAAAGCTCTACTCGAGATAGTCACACTATGGACATCAATACCGGAGTCAAAACTAATCACATGGATAGATCAAGAAGATGGATATAAAGAAAAACATAGATGGTTTTGATGTTTACTAAGTGATCGATGTTTCCCATATCTCTCAAGGCCTCACGCCAAAATGAACCTATCCTAATGGACTGAGATACTAGTCGACTAATATCAACACACCGGCATATACAAGGGAACCAGTGGTCGATAATCCTAATTCTAGGTCAACACAATCGGCATATACAAGGGTTCCAGTGGTCGACTTTATTGAATTTATTCCTATTGGTCGGATGGTCTCGGTCTCACTTTCTTATTTTTTTTCTTTTTTCTTTCTCTTTTTTTTTTTTTTTTTTTTTTTCAACTTTTTTTTCTTTCACTTTTTTTCTTTTTTTTTTTTTTTTCAAATTTTTTTTTTTTTTTTTTGTATCTCAATCACTCTAATTCACCCTAGCATTGGTAACAACTTGATTCGTGGGCCCCACCTAATCACTTAGAGAAACATAGTTTAAAAACAAAACAAAATAAAAACAGAGTGAAAAGGACTCAACGAGATTGGTGAAACTATCATGTTATTTCTAACACCTCGAGCTCTGTGCTTTTATGAATAGACTCTTTAGATGTTGCCATCTAATCAGTTGGTTCCTCAACTCCTACAACCAAAATGCTTCCATCCACTTAGATTGGTTAGTGCCATCCTTAGTAAACATAAATATCTAGGCTCGGAGTTTATTTATCGCAACTAACAGTTTCTCCCATACCCCCAAACTTAAATCTAACATTGTCCTCAATGTTCTAAAGATGAAATTAAACGCATGAACAAGGAGAAATCATTACCATTTGAAGTAAAAGAGTTAAGGAAAGATATTACCGTGTCGCATGAATATTGGGTTACCTCCCAAGAAGTGCTAAGTTTATCGTCTTCACCCGGACTAACAAGGGATTAGTCACCTCATAAAAT
Source organism: Papaver armeniacum (assembly GCA_023531295.1). Classification (NCBI taxonomy): domain Eukaryota; kingdom Viridiplantae; phylum Streptophyta; class Magnoliopsida; order Ranunculales; family Papaveraceae; genus Papaver; species Papaver armeniacum. The sequence continues at coordinate 320,166 of JAJJWW010016007.1, read as the reverse complement.
CATAAAGTAATAGCCGAAAAAATCATGGGTCATCAAAACCAAATAGAGCTATCATAAATAAAAGGAATCTCCAACTTGCCAAGAAAAGTAACAAATAAAGCACTCCTTGTCTAGTTTCTGTTTAAGACAACTACATATAGTTGTGGTTCGAGTTCTATAACTCAAGGTCCAAATAAAATATTTTCATGGGGTTGGAATTCCTCAAAGCTAAGATCCGATTCGAGGTATTAGAGTATGGAAAAACTCAAGTAAAAACTTAGAAGCACATAATAATAACCTAAATAATCATGGATCCTTAAAGTCAATCGATTTTGACTCACTCAATTGACCACGATGAAACTGGCGGTCAATTTTAGGCAAATGTGTCGATTCTAATTTCCTAAAGTACTTAGGTTTAGTCTCAAAACTCAATAATTGACACATCTGAAACATATACGTTCCCACAATTGGTTGAAAAATATTTGGTGGGAAAACAAAATCAATCTGGGTATCATAGCCTGAATAAACCACATCAACCAGAGGATGGGTTTCTAATAACTGAACTTCCTTATGGACATCACTAGGTTCAGGAAAACGTGTATGAAGATAATCTTGTAAAATGGTTGAGGCACATATGTCAAGTCCCAAGTGAGGGACCTTTCTAAGAGTTAAAGCACATGGAGAATGATAATCACCCCCAAACTCGTAGTTTTCGTGTCTCTAGAAAGACTAGTCACAACTTCCCTAATTTCAAGGTCATCTCGATTCCCCGAAAATGGTCAATTGATTCTTCTAAGTCGGGTTCATCCTCACTCATCTCTACGAGTTCATTTTCTTTGTATAAGACTAATGTTTCTAAATCGCTAGACTCTAAAACAATATTCTCAGAAGAAACTCGTTTCTAAACCATCATCGGCTTCGTAATCATAAGGAAAAACTACATCGTCTAAAACGGTGGAATCTCTAGTCAAATCCTCGTCCTTTTGAATAGGTGAATAATTATTAAAATTATTTGGAATTGAACTAGAAATAATATTATCATTGTAAAGCTCAATTGGAGTAACAAATTCCTGATCACTATGCCTATTTATTTCAAATTCTTTCATCAACACTATCCTCATCATAATCATCATTATAATAACATGAAAATGGTTGAACCTTATCTAAAGTAGTGTTACCAATTCTAACCTCGTCATCCTGATTATGCAAATAACTATCCTCATTTTCAAAGGTACTATTGGAAACACTATATTGGAAATTAAGACTATCTTGAGCATTTCTTTCCCGGGCCTCTAACAGCATTTTCTGAGTCGACTCACATGACTTCCTGATTGTATCTAGGAAAGAAGGTTCACATGTTTCATTGCTTTCGTCCATAACTAAGTTATTCATTTCTGCTAACTTACGTGTCGCCTCAGCTAACTTATGTGTTGACTCTAGTAGAGAGGAATTTTGCTCGTACGACCAGTTGGCATGTGGATAATAATTGGGCTCATCATGGTATGAGCCATAACCTTGAAAAGGCTGATGTTCCCAACCACTATTCACACTATGGTCAAAGTAGTAACGTCCAGTTTGAAACTCAGTCGGATATTCGTTGTATTGGCTATTATTATACCAGTTCGACATTCTATTCGCAGGGGTGTGAGTTGCCACACAAAATAAAACCCACTAACAGGGGATTCGTGGGTGGATAGAGTCTTACCTCCCGTACCAGACGGGCGATGAACCGTTGAAGTCGACTCAGGCCACCGACTCCGATGTCAGTGTACGAACCCGAGGGGCCGAGACAGTATCGTAACTGTCGTCCTTCCCTGCAAATAGTTTATATTTAATCTCAACCCTTCCTTAGGGTTTTAAAAATAATGTCCAAGTACAAAAATAAAGTCCAAAAAGTGTCCGAAAATAAAAAGAAAAATTACAAAAATACAACCTATTTACAGTTTCTAAAAAGAAATAAAGTCTAAATAAAATAAATATGTACAAAATCTTCTTCACGCCCTGGATTCCTCTTTTCTTTCCTTCTTTGGCGATGCTTTCCTTTTATAGAACTTTTTCTTTCCTTGTAGCTTCGCTCCAAATCTGAAAAGAATCAAAAGAATACCAAAGGCGTAAAAGAACAAAAAATAAAAATAAACCTAAATACAAGTCCGCTGCGTCGAGCGCGCCAAAAATTGATGTGATTTTTTATGTTGTTGTAGAAAGTGGTAGTAAGGTTGTCGTTCACTCGGACTTGTAAAGATTTGGTTTTAGGAAAATACTAAAAACAAAGAAAATATATACAAAAGTTTTGTCACAAATATCGAGAGAACTGGGACTTGGATTCCACCATAAAATTCATTCATGCGATTCATATATTTATTCTAGACAATTATAGCTCAAATAATAATAAAATATTGACTCTATGTTTTGCCAAGGTAGATTTTTGAAAAGATTAATTGTAAATCACAAGCATGACGCATCAAAAGTACTAAAACTAAGCATACGTCATCAAACGAAATCACAACTAATTAGTGAAAATCATAAAATAATTAAATCAAGTGCAAGTAGTCATGAAAGAATTAAATATAATTACCACACGTATGAAAGATGGCTTCCTCCGTCATCCCGGTGTTGGGGTTTAGCTCCTCATATCAAAAACACGCTCAAAATAATAACGCATGGCTGAATAGGTGTTTTATTGAAGAGAAATCGAGTTTGTAACAGATATAATTGTTACGGAACTCACAAGTTACAAAGAACCCTAACAGAGCTGTTGCAAACTAATAATAATTGTTGGAAAATTGTTGCAAAGTCATTGAGTTTGAAAGTTTAGGTCACGGTTTCTCGCGATCGGTTTTGAGTGTTGTTGTCCTGCTCTTCTTCAACCTCTCGCCTTCTTCAATGATGATCGTCTCTCGCAATTCCTCCAAACCCTCCGACTTCACCTCTGTCCGGTCCCCCAAGGTCTCGACCCTTCTCCGGAACTCGAATGCCCCCTATATAGCAAACAGCGCCTCTTATTCTCCAAATAATCTTCCCTTTCTTTCACCTAAGTCTTGGGAATGGTTCCTTCTTTTTTCGATTCTTTACGCGTCTGCTTGAGTTTCCTTGTATACTAAAACTTCCCTCCGATAGATACAAATCTTTCGAGAATATATCTTCTCTTCAACCGCATGTAAATTCCATGTATACCCGAGAAATTCTTTTCACGCTGTCATGTCAATGACGAGATTATATGGATACTTCATTATTTTCGGGTTATAATCCAACTACCCGACCTGTTTTGATAAACCAAGCCCAAACCAATCCAAAACCATTTAATTCCGTGAACAAAACTCTCCAAATCTTTCTCCGTGAGTTTCGCAGAAACACCATTCTTCATCTCCTCTGTTTTATCGTGAAATGAATATCCGGCCCAAATTCCTCCAATACGACACTTGTTCCAGCCCTTTAACTCCATTCAAGTCCATCCCGACGAGTATTTGTGATTGAATCTCATTCAGTCACGTCCAAATTTTGCATCCTAACTCGCCATTTGCTTCCCGCCAAAACTGAATTTAAACAGAGAAGAAGGTGGTGTCCCCTTAACGAGGCTCGGGTGTGCCGATAGAAATTTGGCTACCCTTAGTAATTTGGTCACCCCTTATCCAAAATAGGGGGTCCGAATAGTAATTTTCTCCCACGAGCGCAAAAACCACTTTTCGAGCCAATTTTCCCGCAAATGTTTATTTCTCCAAAAACACCTACAAAAACATAAAAAGCCATAATAAATACAAAATCGAGCACTAAACAATATATACAATTGAGATTATATCGTACACAAAAATGTGTCTATCAAATACCCCCAAACTTATTATTTGCTAGTCCCGAGCAAATCAAATCTACAAAATAAAATCCTAACTCACTGTCATCGCAGCATCGTCGATTGCATTTAGCGTATGCAATAAGCCTTTAAACCCCTAGGTGGCCCTAGTGGCCGAGTTATAGTCTCGGGAGGGTTTACCGAGGTGTACCCACAAAACCTTTACTCTCCGGACCTTAGCTATTTACGCGTAACCTTGGAAGGCACTAAAGAATCTCCTTGGTTGGCATACTTATTGACTACAGGAGGAAGTACCCCGATTCGAAATTCCAATTGTCATTGTACAGAGTTTGCACTCGGATACTAAAATTCATAAATAAGTCACAAAGCTCTACTCGTATAGTCACACTATGGACATCAATACCCGGAGTCAAAACTAATCACATGGATAGATCAAGAAGATGGATATAAAGAAAAACATAGATGGTTTTGATGTTTACTAAGTGATCGATGTTTCCATATCTCTGTCAAGGCCTCCGCCAAAATGAACCTATCCTAATGGACCGAGATACTAGTTCGACTAATATCAACACACTCGGCATATACAAGGGAACCAGTGGTCGATAATCCTAATTCTAGGTCAACACAACTGGCATATACAAGGGTTCCAGTGGTCGACTTTATTGAATTTATTCCGTTGGTCGATGGTCCTGTCTCACTTTCTTCTTTTTCTTTTTCTTTCTCTTTTTCTTTTTTTTTTTTTTTTTTTTTTTTCAACTTTTTTTTCTTTTTCACTTTTTTTTTTTTATTTTTTTTTATTTTTTTTGTATCTCAATCACTCTAATTCACCCTAGCATTGGTAACAACTTGATTCGTGGGCCCCACCTAATCACTTAGAGAAACATAGTTTAAAAACAAAACAAAATAAAAACAGAAGTGAAAAGGACTCAACGAGATTGGTGAAACTATCATGTTATTTCTAACACCCGAGCTCGTGCTTTTATGAATAGACTCTTTAGATGTTGCCATCTAATCGATTGGTTCCTCAACTCCTACAACCAAAATGCTTCCATCCACTTAGATTGGTTAGTGCCATCCTTAGTAAACATAAATATCTAGGCTCTGGAGTTTATTTATCGCAACTAACAGTTTCTCCCATACCCCCAAACTTAAATCTAACATTGTCCTCAATGTTCTAAAGATAAAATTAAACGCATGAACAAGGAGAAACTGTTACCATTTGAAGTAAAAGAGTTAAGGAAAGATATTACCGTGTCGCATGAATATTGGGTTACCTCCCAAGAAGTGCTAAGTTTATCGTCTTCAGCCAGACCAACAAGGGATTAGTCACCTCATAAAATCATAAAGTAATAGCCGAAAAATCTGGTCATCAAAACCAAATAGAGCTATCATAAATAAAAGGAATCTCCAACTTGCCAAGAAAAGTAACAAATAAAGCACTCCCTTGTCTAGTTTCCTGTTTAAGACAACTACATATAGTTGTGGTTCAGGTTCAGGTTCTATAACTGGGTCCAAATAAAATATTTTCATGGGTTGGAATTCCTCAAAGCTAAGATCCGATTCAGGTATTAGAGTATGGAAAAACTCAAGTAAAAACTTAGAAGCACATAATAATAACCTAAATAACTGTGGATCCTTAAAGTCAATCGGTTTGACTCACTCAATTGACCACGATGAAACTGGCGGTCAATTTTAGGCAAATGTGTCGATTCTAATTTCCTAAAGTACTTAGGTTTAGTCTCAAAACTCAATAATTGACACATCTGAAACATATACGTTCCCACAATTGGTTGAAAAATATTTGGTGGGAAAACAAAATCAACTGGGTATCATAGCTTTGAATAAACCACATCAACCCGAGAGGATGGGTTTCTAATAACCGAACTTCCTTATGGACATCACTAGGTTCAGAAAACGTGTATGAAGATAATCTTGTAAAATGGTTGAGGCACATATGTCAAGTCCCAAGTGAGGGAACTTTCTAAGAGTTAAAGCACATGGAGAATGATAATCACCCCCAAACTCGTAGTTTTCGGTGTCTCTAGAAAGACTAGTCACAACTTCCCTAATTTCAAGGTCATCTCGATTCTGAAAATGGTCAATTGATTCTTCTAAGTCGGGTTCATCCTCACTCATCTCTACGAGTTCATTTTCTTTGTCTAAGACTAATGTTTCTAAATCGCTAGACTCTAAAACAATATTCTCAGAAGAAACTCGTTTCTCTAAACCATCATCGGCTTCGTAATCATAAGGAAAAACTACATCGTCTAAAACGGTGGAATCTCTAGTCAAATCCTCGTCCTTTTGAATAGGTGAATAATTATTAAAATTATTTGGAATTGAACTAGAAATAATATTATCATTGTAAAGCTCAATTGGAGTAACAAATTCCTGATCACTATGCCTATTTATTTCAAATTCTTCATCAACACTATCCTCATCATAATCATCATTATAATAACATGAAAATGGTTGAACCTTATCTAAAGTAGTGTTACCAATTCTAACCTCGTCATCCCGATTATGCAAATAACTATCCTCATTTTCAAAGGTACTATTGGAAACACTATATTGGAAATTAAGACTATCTTGAGCATTTCTTTCTGGGCCTCTAACAAACATTTTCTCGAGTCGACTCACATGACTTCCGATTGTATCTAGGAAATAAGGTTCACACGTTTCATTGCTTTCATCCATAACTAAGTTATTCATTTCTCGCTAACTTACGTGTCGCCTCGGCCTAACTTACGTGTTGACTCTAGTAGAGAGGAATTTTGCTCGTACGACCGGTTGGCATGTGGATAGTAATTGGGCTCATCATGGTATGAGCCATAACCTTGAAAAGGATGATGTTCCCAACCACTATTCACACTATGGTCAAAGTAGTAACGTCCGGTTTGAAACTCGATCGGATATTCGTTGTATTGGCTATTATTATACCATTCGACATTCTATTCGCAGGGGTGTGAGTTGCCACACAAAATAAAACCCACTAACAGGGATTCGTGGGTGGATAGAGTCTTACCTCCCGTACATGAGACGGGCGATGAACCGTTGAAGTCGACTCGGGCCACCGACTCCGATGTCGGTTAATACGAACCCGAGGCCGAGACAAGATCGTAACCGTCGTCCTTCCCTGCAAATAGTTTATATTTAATCTCAACCCTTCCTTAGGGTTTTAAAAATAATGTCCAAGTACAAAAATAAAGTCCAAAAAGTGTCCGAAAATAAAAAGAAAAATTACAAAAATACAACCTATTTACAGGCCTAAAAAGAAATAAAGTCTAAATAAAATAAATATGTACAAAATCTTCTTCACGCCCGGATTCCTCTTTTCTTTCCTTCTTTGGCGATGCTTTCCTTTTATAGAACTTTTTCTTTCCTTGTAGCTTCGCTCCAAATCTGAAAAGAATCAAAAGAATACCAAAGGCGTAAAAAAGAACAAAAAATAAAAATAAACCTAAATACAAGTCCGCGTCGGCGCGCAAAAATTGATGTGATTTTTTATGTTGTTGTAGAAAGTGGTAGTAAGGTTGTCGTTCACTCGGACTTGTAAAGATTTGGTTTTGTAAAATACTAAAAACAAAGAAAATATATACAAAAGTTTTGTCACAAATATCGAGAGAACTGGGACTTGGATTCCACCATAAAATTCATTCATGCGATTCATATATTTATTCTAGACAATTATAGCTCAAATAATAATAAAATATTGACTCTATGTTTTGCCAAGGTAGATTTTTGAAAAGATTAATTGTAAATCACAAGCATGACGCATCAAAAGTACTAAAACTAAGCATACGTCATCAAACGAAATCACAACTAATTAGTGAAAATCATAAAATAATTAAATCAAGTGCAAGTAGTCATGAAAGAATTAAATATAATTACCACACGTATGAAAGATGGCTTCCTCCGTCATCCCGTGTGGGGGTTTAGCTCCTCATATCAAAAACACGCTCAAAATAATAACGCATGGCTGAATAGGTGTTTTATTGAAGAGAAATCGAGTTTGTAAATGAGATATAATTGTTACAGAACTCACAAGCACAAAGAACCCTAACAGAGCTGTTGCAAACTAATAATAATTGTTGGAAAATTGTTGGAAAATTGTTGCAAAGCTGTTGAGTTTGAAAGTTTAGGTCACGGTTTCTCAAGGATCGGTTTTGAGTGTTGTTGTCTGTTTCTTCAACCTCTCGCCCGCCGATGATGATCGTCTCTGCAATTCCTCCAAACCCTCCGACTTCACCTCTGTCCTGGTCCCCCAAGGTCTCGACCCTTCTCCTGGAACTCGAATGCCCCCTATAGCAAATGCCGCCTCTTATTCTCCAAATAATCTTCCCTTTCTTTCACCGAAGTCTTGGGAATGGTTCCTTCTTTTTTTTTCGATTCTTTACGCGTCTGCCGAAGTTTCCTTGTATACTAAAACTTCCCTCTCGATAGATACAAATCTTTCTCGAGAATATATCTTCTCTTCAACGCATGTAAATTCCATGTATACCCGAGAAATTCTTTTCACGCTGTCACGACGAGATTATATGGATACTTCATTATTTTTAGGGTTATAATCCAACTACCTGACTGTTTTTGATAAACCAAGCCCAAACCAATCCAAAACCATTTAATTCCGTGAACAAAACTCTCCAAATCTTTCTCCGGAGTTTCGCAGAAACACCATTCTTCATCTCCTCTGTTTTATCGTGAAATGAATATCCGGCCCAAATTCCTCCAATACGACACTTGTTCCAGCCCTGTTAACTCCATTCAAGTCCATCCCGACGAGTATTTGTGATTGAATCTCATTCAATCACGTCCAAATTTTGCATCCTAACTCGCCGCTTGCTTCCCTTAAAACCGAATTTAAACAGAAGAAGGTGGTGTCCCCTTAACAGGCTCAGGTGTGCCGATAGCAATTTGGCTACCCCTTAGTAATTTGGTCACCCCTTATCCAAAATGGGGGTCCGAATAGTAACTTTCTCACACGAGCCCAAAAACCACTTTTCGAGCCAATTTTCCCGCAAATGTTTATTTCTCCAAAAACACCTACAAAAACATAAAAAGCCATAATAAATACAAAATCGAGCACTAACAATATATACAATTGAGATTATATCAGACACAAAAATGTGTCTATCAAATACCCCCAAACTTATTATTTGCTAGTCCCGAGCAAATCAAATCTACAAAATAAAATCCTAACTCACTGTCGCAGGCATCGTCGATTGCATTTAGCGTATGCAATAAGCCTTTAAACCCCTAGGTGGCCCTAGTGGCCGAGTTATAGTCTCGGGAGGGTTTACCAGAGGTGTACCCACAAAACCTTTACTCTCCAGACCTTAGCTATTTACGCAGAACCTTGGAAGGCACTAAAGAATCTCCTTGGTTGGCATACTTATTGACTACGGGAGGAAGTACCCCGATTCGAAATTCCAATTGTTTGTACACGAGTTTGCACTCAAAGATACTAAAATTCATAAATAAGTCACAAAGCTCTACTCGAGATAGTCACACTATGGACATCAATACCCGAGTCAAAACTAATCACATGGATAGATCAAGAAGATGGATATAAAGAAAAACATAGATGGTTTTGATGTTTACTAAGTGATCGATGTTTCCCATATCTCTGTCAAGGCCTCCGCCAAAATGAACCTATCCTAATGGACCGAGATACTGGTCTGGACTAATATCAACACACTGGCATATACAAGGGAACCAGTGGTCGATAATCCTAATTCTAGGTCAACACAACTGGCATATACAAGGGTTCCAGTGGTCGACTTTATTGAATTTATTCCGGTTGGTCAGATGGTCTGGTCTCACTTTCTTCTTTTTTTCTTTTTTCTTTCTCTTTTTCTTTTTTTTTTTTTTTGTTTTTTTTTTAAACTTTTTTTCTTTTTCACTTTTTTTTTTTTTCACTTCACCTTTTTTTTTTTTTTTTTTTTTTGTATCTCAATCACTCTAATTCACCCTAGCATTGGTAACAACTTGATTCGTGGGCCCCACCTAATCACTTAGAGAAACATAGTTTAAAAACAAAACAAAATAAAAACAAGTGAAAAGGACTCAACGAGATTGGTGAAACTATCATGTTATTTCTAACACCCGAGCTCGTGCTTTTATGAATAGACTCTTTAGATGTTGCCATCTAATCAGATTGGTTCCTCAACTCCTACAACCAAAATGCTTCCATCCACTTAGATTGGTTAGTGCCATCCTTAGTAAACATAAATATCTAGGCTCTGGAGTTTATTTATCGCAACTAAAAAGTTTCTCCTATACCCCCAAACTTAAATCTGACATTGTCCTCAATGTTCTAAAGATAAAATTAAACGCATGAACAAGGAGAAATCATGTACCATTTGAAGTAAAAGAGTTAAGGAAAGATATTACCGTGTCGCATGAATATTGGGTTACCTCCCAAGAAGTGCTAAGTTTATCGTCTTCAGCCAGACTAACAAGGGATTAGTCACCTCATAAAATCATAAAGTAATAGCCGAAAAATCTGTGGGTCATCAAAACCAAATAGAGCTATCATAAATAAAAGGAATCTCCAACTTGCCAAGAAAAGTAACAAATAAAGCACTCCCTTGTCTAGTTTCTGTTTAAGACAACTACATATAGTTGTGGTTCGTGTTCTATAACCGGTCCAAATAAAATATTTTCATGGGTTGGAATTCCTCAAAGCTAAGATCCGATTCAGGTATTAGAGTATGGAAAAACTCAAGTAAAAACTTAGAAGCACATAATAATAACCTAAATAACTGTGGATCCTTAAAGTCAATCAGTTTTGACTCACTCAATTGACCACGATGAAACTGGCGGTCAATTTTAGGCAAATGTGTCGATTCTAATTTCCTAAAGTACTTAGGTTTAGTCTCAAAACTCAATAATTGACACATCTGAAACATATACGTTCCCACAATTGGTTGAAAAATATTTGGTGGGAAAACAAAATCAATCTGGTATCATAGCCTTGAATAAACCACATCAACCAGAGGATGGGTTTCTAATAACTGAACTTCCTTATGGACATCACTAGGTTCGTAAAAACGTGTATGAAGATAATCTTGTAAAATGGTTGAGGCACATATGTCAAGTCCCAAGTGAGGGAACTTTCTAAGAGTTAAAGCACATGGAGAATGATAATCACCCCCAAACTCAGAGTTTTCAGTGTCTCTAGAAAGACTAGTCACAACTTCCCTAATTTCAAGGTCATCTCGATTCACGAAAATGGTCAATTGATTCTTCTAAGTCGGGTTCATCCTCACTCATCTCTACGAGTTCATTTTCTTTGTCTAAGACTAATGTTTCTAAATCGCTAGACTCTAAAACAATATTCTCAGAAGAAACTCGTTTCTCTAAACCATCATCGGCTTCGTAATCATAAGGAAAAACTACATCGTCTAAAACGGTGGAATCTCTAGTCAAATCCTCGTCCTTTTGAATAGGTGAATAATTATTAAAATTATTTGGAATTGAACTAGAAATAATATTATCATTGTAAAGCTCAATTGGAGTAACAAATTCCTGATCACTATGCCTATTTATTTCAAATTCTTCATCAACACTATCCTCATCATAATCATCATTATAATAACATGAAAATGGTTGAACCTTATCTAAAGTAGTGTTACCAATTCTAACCTCGTCATCCTGATTATGCAAATAACTATCCTCATTTTCAAAGGTACTATTGGAAACACTATATTGGAAATTAAGACTATCTTGAGCATTTCTTTCCTGGGCCTCTAACAGCATTTTCTGAGTCGACTCACATGACTTCCTGATTGTATCTAGGAAATAAGGTTCACACGTTTCATTGCTTTCATCCATAACTAAGTTATTCATTTCTCGCTAACTTACGTGTCGCCTCCCGCCTAACTTACGTGTTGACTCTAGTAGAGAGGAATTTTGCTCGTACGACCGGTTGGCATGTGGATAGTAATTGGGCTCATCATGGTATGAGCCATAACCTTGAAAAGGATGATGTTCCCAACCACTATTCACACTATGGTCAAAGTAGTAACGTCCGTTTGAAACTCATCGGATATTCGTTGTATTGGCTATTATTATACCAAATTCGACATTCTATTCGCAGGGGTGTGAGTTGCCACACAAAAATAAAACCCACTAACAGGGATTCGTGGGTGGATAGAGTCTTACCTCCCGTACTGACGGGCGATGAACCGTTGAAGTCGACTCTCGTGCCACCGACTCCCGATGTCGGGCAGTACGAACCCGAGGGGCCGAGACAGTATCGTAACTGTCGTCCTTCCCTGCAAACAGTTTATATTTAATTTTAACCCTTCCTTAGGGTTTTAAAAATAATGTCCAGTCCAAAAAAAAATAAAGTCCAAAAAGTGTCCGAAAATAAAAAGAAAAATTACAAAAATACAACCTATTTCCAACATTTCTAAAAAGAAATAAAGTCTAAATAAAATAAATATGTACAAAATCTTCTTCACGCCCTGGATTCCTCTTTTATTTCCTTCTTTGGCGATGCTTTCCTTTTATAGCACTTTTTCTTTCCTTGTAGCTTCGCTCCAAATCTGAAAAGAATCAAAAGAATACCAAAGGCGTAAAAAAGAACAAAAAATAAAAATAAACCTAAATACAAGTCCGCGTCGGCGGCGCCAAAAATTGATGTGATTTCTTATGTTGTTGTAGAAAGTGGTAGTAATGTTGTCGTTCACTCAGACTTGTAAAGATTTGGTTTCAGAAAATACTAAAAACAAAGAAAATATATACAAAAGTTTTGTCACAAATATCGAGAGAACTGGACTTCGGATTCCACCATAAAATTCATTCATGCGATTCATATATTTATTCTAGACAATTATAGCTCAAATAATAATAAAATATTGACTCTATGTTTTGCCAAGGTAGATTTTTGAAAAGATTAATTGTAAATCACAAGCATGACGCATCAAAAGTACTAAAACTAAGCATACGTCATCAAACGAAATCACAACTAATTAGTGAAAATCATAAAATAATTAAATCAAGTGCAAGTAGTCATGAAAGAATTAAATATAATTACCACACGTATGAAAGATGGCTTCCTCCGTCATCCCAGTGTTGGGGTTTAGCTCCTCATATCAAAAACACGCTCAAAATAATAACGCATGGCTGAATAGGTGTTTTATTGAAGAGAAATCGAGTTTGTAACAGATATAATTGTTACGAACTCACAGTTACAAAGAACCCTAACAGAGTCATTTGCAAACTAATAATAATTGTTGGAAAATTGTTGGAAAATTGTTGCAAAGCTGTTGAGTTTGAAAGTTTAGGTCACGGTTTCGCGATCGGTTTTGAGTGTCTTTGTCCTGCTCTTCTTCAACCTCTCGCCCGCGATGATGATCGTCTCGCAATTCCTCCAAACCCTCCGACTTCACCTCTCCGTCCGGTCCCCCAAGGTCTCGACCCTTCTCCCGGAACTCGAATGCCCCCTATATAGCAAACAGCGCCTCTTATTCTCCAAATAATCTTCCCTTTCTTTCACCTAAGTCTTGGGAATGGTTCCTTCTTTTTTCGATTCTTTACGCGTCTGTCGAGTTTCCTTGTATACTAAAACTTCCTCCGATAGATACAAATCTTTCGAGAATATATCTTCTCTTGACCCGCATGTAAATTCCATGTATACCCGAGAAATTCTTTTCACGCTGTCACGACGAGATTATATGGATACTTCATTATTTTCGGGTTATAATCCAACTACCCGACTGTTTTGATAAACCAAGCCCAAACCAATCCAAAACCATTTAATTCCGTGAACAAAACTCTCCAAATCTTTCTCCAGGAGTTTCGCAGAAACACCATTCTTCATCTCCTCTGTTTTATCGTGAAATGAATATCCGGCCCAAATTCCTCCAATACGACACTTGTTCCAGCCTTTCCCGTTAACTCCATTCAAGTCCATCCCGACGAGTATTTGTGATTGAATCTCATTCTACCACGTCCAAATTTTGCATCCTAACTCGCCGCTTGCTTCCCAAAAAACTGAATTTAAACAGAGAAGAAGGTGGTGTCCCCTTTAACAGGCTCGGGTGTGCCGATAGCAATTTGGCTACCCCTTAGTAATTTGGTCACCCCTTATCCAAAATGGGGTCCGAATAGTAACTTTCTCACACGAGCCCAAAACCACTTTTCGAGCCAATTTTCCCGCAAATGTTTATTTCTCCAAAAACACCTACAAAAACATAAAAAGCCATAATAAATACAAAATCGAGCACTAACAATATATACAATTGAGATTATATCAGACACAAAAATGTGTCTATCAAATACCCCCAAACTTATTATTTGCTAGTCCCGAGCAAATCAAATCTACAAAATAAAATCCTAACTCACTTTATCGCAGCATCGTCGATTGCATTTAGCGTATGCAATAAGCCTTTAAACCCCTAGGTGGCCCTAGTGGCCGAGTTATAGTCTCGGGAGGGTTTACCAGAGGTGTACCCACAAAACCTTTACTCTCCAGACCTTAGCTATTTACGCAGAACCTTGGAAGGCACTAAAGAATCTCCTTGGTTGGCATACTTATTGACTACAGGAGGAAGTACCCTGATGCGAAATTCCAATTGTTGTACACGAGTTTGCACTCGGATACTAAAATTCATAAATAAGTCACAAAGCTCTACTCGAGATAGTCACACTATGGACATCAATACCCGAGTCAAAACTAATCACATGGATAGATCAAGAAGATGGATATAAAGAAAAACATAGATGGTTTTGATGTTTACTAAGTGATCGATGTTTCCCATATCTCTGTCAAGGCCTCCGCCAAAATGAACCTATCCTAATGGACTGAGATACTAGTCGACTAATATCAACACACTTGGCATATACAAGGGAACCAGTGGTCGATAATCCTAATTCTAGGTCAACACAACTGGCATATACAAGGGTTCCAGTGGTCGACTTTATTGAATTTATTCCGGTTGGTCAGATGGTCTGGTCTCACTTTCTTCTTTTTTTCCTTTTTCTTTCTCTTTTTTTTTTTTTTTTTTTTTTTTTTTTCAACTTTTTTTTTCTTTTTCACTTTTTTTTTTTTTTTTTTTTTTTTTTTTCACTTTTTTTTTTTTTTTTTTTTTGTATCTCAATCACTCTAATTCACCATAGCATTGGTAACAACTTGATTCGTGGGCCCCACCTAATCACTTAGAGAAACATAGTTTAAAAACAAAACAAAATAAAAACAGAAGTGAAAAGGACTCAACGAGATTGGTGAAACTATCATGTTATTTCTAACACCTGAGCTCTGTGCTTTTATGAATAGACTCTTTAGATGTTGCCATCTAATCGATTGGTTCCTCAACTCCTACAACCAAAATGCTTCCATCCACTTAGATTGGTTAGTGCCATCCTTAGTAAACATAAATATCTAGGCTCTGGAGTTTATTTATCGCAACTAACAGTTTCTCCCATACCCCAAACTTAAATCTAACATTGTCCTCAATGTTCTAAAGATGAAATTAAACGCATGAACAAGGAGAAACTGTACCATTTGAAGTAAAAGAGTTAAGGAAAGATATTACCGTGTCGCATGAATATTGGGTTACCTCCCAAGAAGTGCTAAGTTTATCGTCTTCACCAGGACTAACAAGGGATTAGTCACCTCATAAAATCATAAAGTAATAGCCGAAAAATCATGGGTCATCAAAACCAAATAGAGCTATCATAAATAAAAGGAATCTCCAACTTGCCAAGAAAAGTAACAAATAAAGCACTCCCTTGTCTAGTTTCTGTTTAAGACAACTACATATAGTTGTGGTTCGTGTTCTATAATCTGGGTCCAAATAAAATATTTTCATGGGTTGGAATTCCTCAAAGCTAAGATCCGATTCAGGTATTAGAGTATGGAAAAACTCAAGTAAAAACTTAGAAACACATAATAATAACCTAAATAACTGTGGATCCTTAAAGTCAATCAGTTTTGACTCACTCAATTGACCACGATGAAACTGGCGGTCAATTTTAGGCAAATGTGTCGATTCTAATTTCTTAAAGTACTTAGGTTTAGTCTCAAAACTCAATAATTGACACATCTGAAACATATACGTTACCACAATTGGTTGAAAAATATTTGGTGGGAAAACAAAATCAATCTGGGTATCATAGCCTGAATAAACCACATCAACCAGAGGATGGGTTTCTAATAACTGAACTTCCTTATGGACATCACTAGGTTCAGGAAAACGTGTATGAAGATAATCTTGTAAAATGGTTGAGGCACATATGTCAAGTCCCAAGTGAGGGAACTTTCTAAGAGTTAAAGCACATGGAGAATGATAATCACCCCCAAACTCGAGTTTTCAAGTGTCTCTAGAAAGACTAGTCACAACTTCCCTAATTTCAAGGTCATCCGATTCACGAAAATGGTCAATTGATTCTTCTAAGTCGGGTTCATCCTCACTCATCTCTACGAGTTCATTTTCTTTGTCTAAGACTAATGTTTCTAAATCGCTAGACTCTAAAACAATATTCTCGGAAAGAAACTCGTTTCTCTAAACCATCATCGGCTTCGTAATCATAAGGAAAAACTACATCGTCTAAAACGGTGGAATCTCTAGTCAAATCCTCGTCCTTTTGAATAGGTGAATAATTATTAAAATTATTTGGAATTGAACTAGAAATAATATTATCATTGTAAAGCTCAATTGGAGTAACAAATTCCTGATCACTATGCCTATTTATTTCAAATTCTTCATCAACACTATCCTCATCATAATCATCATTATAATAACATGAAAATGGTTGAACCTTATCTAAAGTAGTGTTACCAATTCTAACCTCGTCATCCTGATTATGCAAATAACTATCCTCATTTTCAAAGGTACTATTGGAAACACTATATTGGAAATTAAGACTATCTTGAGCATTTCTTTCCTGGGCCTCTAACAGCATTTTCTGAGTCGACTCACATGACTTCCTGATTGTATCTAGGAAAGAAGGTTCACACGTTTCATTGCTTTCATCCATAACTAAGTTATTCATTTCTGCTAACTTACGTGTCGCCTCAGCTAACTTACGTGTTGACTCTAGTAGAGAGGAATTTTGCTCGTACGACCAGTTGGCATGTGGATAGTAATTGGGCTCATCATGGTATGAGCCATAACCTTGAAAAGGCTGATGTTCCCAACCACTATTCACACTATGGTCAAAGTAGTAACGTCCAGTTTGAAACTCAGTCGGATATTCGTTGTATTGGCTATTATTATACCAGTTCGACATTCTATTCGCAGGGGTGTGAGTTGCCACACAAAATAAAACCCACTAACAGGGGATTCGTGGGTGGATAGAGTCTTACCTCCGTGCAGACGGGCGATGAACCGTTGAAGTCGACTCGGGCCACCGACTCCGATGTCGATTGTACGAACCCGAGGGGCCGAGACAAGATCGTAACCGCTCGTCCTTCCCCGCAAACAGCTTTATATTTAATCTCAACCCTTCCTTAGGGTTTTAAATATAAAGTCCAAGTCCAAAATAAAGTCCAAAAAGTGTCCAAAAATAAAAAGAAAAATTACAAAAATACAACCTATTTACAGTTTCTAAAAAGAAATAAAGTCTAAATAAAATAAATATGTACAAAATCTTCTTCACGCCCTGGATTCCTCTTTTCTTTCCTTCTTTGGCGATGCTTTCCTTTTATAGCACTTTTTCTTTCCTTGTAGCTTCGCTCCAAATCAAAAGAATCAAAAGAATACCAAAGGCGTAAAAAGAACAAAAAATAAAAATAAACCTAAATACAAGTCCATGTCAAGGGCGCCAAAAATTGATGTGATTTTTTATGTTGTTGTAGAAAGTGGTAGTAATGTTGTCGTTCACTCAGACTTGTAAAGATTTGGTTTCAGAAAATACTAAAAACAAAGAAAATATATACAAAAGTTTTGTCACAAATATCGAGAGAACTGGGACTTCGGATTCCACCATAAAATTCATTTATGCGATTCATATATTTATTCTAGACAATTATAGCTCAAATAATAATAAAATATTGACTCTATGTTTTGCCAAGGTAGATTTTTGAAAAGATTAATTGTAAATCACAAGCATGACGCATCAAAAGTACTAAAACTAAGCATACGTCATCAAACGAAATCACAACTAATTAGTGAAAATCATAAAATAATTAAATCAAGTGCAAGTAGTCATGAAAGAATTAAATATAATTACCACACGTATGAAAGATGGCTTCCTCCGTCATCCCAAAGTGTTGGGGTTTAGCTCCTCATATCAAAAACACGCTCAAAATAATAACGCATGGCTGAATAGGTGTTTTATTGAAGAGAAATCGAGTTTGTAACAGATATAATTGTTCTGTAACTCACATAGTTACAAAGAACCCTAACAGAGCTGTTGCAAACTAATAATAATTGTTGGAAAATTGTTGGAAAATTGTTGCAAAGTCATTGAGTTTGAAAGTTTAGGTCACGGTTTCGCGACCGGTTTTGAGTGCCGTTGTCCGTTCTTCTTCAACCTCTCGCCCGCTGATGATGATCGTCTCCCAATTCCCTCCAAACCCTCCGACTTCACCTCCGTCCGGTCCCCCAAGGTCTCGACCCTTCTCCCGGAACTCGAATGCCCCCTATATAGCAAACATCGCCTCTTATTCTCCAAATAATCTTCCCTTTGTTTCACCTAAGTCTTGGGAATGGTTCCTTCTTTTTTCGATTCTTTACGCGCGTCACGAGTTTCCTTGTATACTAAAACTTCCTCTCGATAGATACAAATCTTTCGAGAATATATCTTCTCTTCAGCCGCACGTAAATTCCATGTATACCCGAGAAATTCTTTTCACGCTGTCACGACGAGATTATATGGATACTTCATTATTTTCGGGTTATAATCCAACTACCCGACTGTTTTGATAAACCAAGCCCAAACCAATCCAAAACCATTTAATTCCGTGAACAAAACTCTCCAAATCTTTCTCCGTGAGTTTCGCAGAAACACCATTCTTCATCTCCTCTGTTTTATCGTGAAATGAATATCCGTCCCAAATTCCTCCAATACGACACTTGTTCCAGCCCCGTTAACTCCATTCAAGTCCATCCCGACGAGTATTTGTGATTGAATCTCATTCTACCACGTCCAAATTTTGCATCCTAACTCCCGCCGCTTTGCTTCCCGCCAAAACTCGAATTTAAACAGAGAAGAAGGTGGTGTCCCCTTAACAGGCTCGAAGTGCCGATAGCAATTTGGCTACCCCTTAGTAATTTGGTCACCCCTTATCCAAAATGGGGGTCCGAATAGTAACTTTCTCACACGATCCCAAAACCACTTTTCGAGCCAATTTTCCCGCAAAAGTTTATTTCTCCAAAAACACCTACAAAAACATAAAAAGCCATAATAAATACAAAATCGAGCACTAACAATATATACAATTGAGATTATATCAGACACAAAAATGTGTCTATCACTTTCCCTACCAAGGCCACGGCCCTAACGGCCACGCATGCCATTGGCACATGCCAACATGCTCGCTGGTAGCTTTTCCTACCAAGGCCACGGCCCTAACGGCCACGCATGCCATTGGCACATGCCACCATGCTCGCTGGTAGCTTTCCCTACCAAGGCCACAGCCCTAATGGCCACGCATGCCATTGGCACATGCCAACATGCTCGCTGGTAGCTTTTCCTACCTGTAGTAGCAGGAAATCCCACACTACACCCCTTACTCAATTTTGCTTAATTAATCCATTGAAAGATGTAAGATTAAGAATATTTATAGATTGAGTCCATGAAATGTTTACACAGGAAAATAGAGTTACACTTAGAAATTAAAGCACTCTTAAACTTTCTCTCTCCTATTGACTTGCTTAGCAATTCTAAAAAAATCCCCCTACAAATGATTCACTTAGCCCTTTATATAGGGTAATACATAGTGGATGACAACTAGCTATCCTTTATTTTCGGGAATGTCCCCGAAGTGTCGCAAATGCACAAACATTCGTTCTCGCGACACTCCTCAACCCTCGCCAGGTTTCATGTCTTTTTTATGTTTTGCTTGTCGTTATTCATTGCGTCGTTTATTTTAGCTATCTACGACTGCCTCGCGACGTCGTCGTTTATTAATCCCGCGAGCCATGTTCGTTGCGATATTATGATCCTACATCTTGCCTCTTTTTCCTTGAATATTGCTTGAAGAGCGATCTTTAAGGAAAAATCTGTTGTTGTAGTAATCTTTGGTCTTTGTTGATGAAGGAACGAGCGGAAGAATACTGGACTTGAAAAGTACGTACTTGCCTCTATTCTTTTGTGAAGTTCCGAAGCTTCTTTGAGATGTATATGTAGTATCGTCTCCTGTCTCTCCTCATATTTCTCCTCCCGAAGGAAAAGTATCATGAGAGTGATTCTTTTGATTTGTCACGACGGCTTATCTTTATCTCTGCTTTCGCTTTGTACTTTTACACGGATTTTGACACGTCTCTTTCAACCGCTTATTCTTGACCGTTCATGTCTCTTCTCGCATTAAATGACCTCGTTTTTCTCGAGGATCTTTTTCCCTATATATAGTTTCTTTTCTTCTCCTTTTCATTCTTTAGTTTCTCTCTGCAACTTCTCTTTGATTCTCTTCTTCCGCAATTTGCGCTTCTGCTACTGCAAATCTCTTCGTCTTTTCTAACACTGATCTTAATCTCCAACCTCCCATTCATTCCCATACTGATAATGGCCTCTATGAGTCGTGCATACAAGTCTTCTTTTGAAGAAGTTAAACAGAAATTGATAGAGACGGGTTTTACTCACAACCATTCCCAATCAAGAACCTTCATCTATTCTTTTTCTGCAAAAATTGTTTTATGATCA
This sequence comes from Papaver armeniacum, assembly GCA_023531295.1. Taxonomy (NCBI): domain Eukaryota; kingdom Viridiplantae; phylum Streptophyta; class Magnoliopsida; order Ranunculales; family Papaveraceae; genus Papaver; species Papaver armeniacum. Next base: position 299,567 of record JAJJWW010016007.1, on the reverse strand, counting down.
TCATTGTGATGATCAAAAAATTATTGTCTCGCTGGGTCAGCTTCTCGCAGGACTTCCCATCCCCTTATACAATCCTGAGATGCCTTTATTTTATGAAATCTTGGCCCATGAAAAGTTCTCTCGGGCTGTTTATCAATTAAGTGGCGATTGCATTCGCCTGATGCTTGAGTTCGCGAACCGCGGTTCTGGCAAAGGATCTTTATACCCTAATTCTGTCAGAAACCCCAAATTCGCAGACTTGGAAATAGCTGCTGAGAAGTACACTGTAGAAAACTTTTTTGAAAATTATGCAGTGATAACTATGGTGAATGTGAAATCTCGCTGGGGCATTCGCCTGAAGAAAAAGGATAATGTCCCTGAAGATAAATTACTCATGCAAGATATTGATTGGCACCCAGGCAATAATACTTCTCCTCGTCATTCCAAAGATGAGAAATGGTGGGTTGTACCCTTGATCTTAAATGGCCCTTACATCGCGGGCTCGCATATTCTTCCTGCAAATCTCGTAGGATATCATCCTTGGGAATTCAAATGGCCTGAGAAGACGAAGGAGGTATGTTTCCTACTTCAAATTTTGCTTTCGCAACTTTCTTTCTATCATTGCTTTGAGTTTGTGAAATCTTTCGGATAACCGATTAAGAAGGAGCTACAAGAAGGATCCGTCGGAGGATACTCGACATTGCTTCGATCGCTTACAAGTGAAGTAAGAAACATTTCCTTTCTTTTTATTTAAAATAATATTGTTGCCTCTGTTTCTTATCCTTACGCGTACGCGAAGGTTGGAGTTGAAGAAGCTTTAGCTGCGAAGAATAGAAATAAGGGTAAAACTGTCGCTCGCAAAGATAAATCTTCCGCTCCATTATCTAAGAAGCGAAAGGCTCTGAGCCTTCTCTTCTCGCCTCGGTTCAAGCTCAATCTTCTCGATGAGGATGATCATGATTCGAATCCTTCTCTCACTAAGGAGATTCCGTCGACCGGCTCTCCTATGGATCGATTATCTAGCATTTTCTCGGACTCTTTCCAAGGAATGGGAGATGCTCCCCTAGCTTCCTTTGTGGAGCTCTCGCAAACGTGTGTAATGCTACTTTACTAGAGGGCAATAATTCTTTCAATGGAGCCTCTAGAATTGTGTCTCCCGACTTCTTGAATGCACTTGGATCTTTGGTACGCATATAATCGTATTTCCCTGTTAATTTTAAATTTTTAAGTATATATATATACTAATAATGTTTCTATCTTCCTTCATAGGTTGGAAGGACTTCTTTTGTAGTTGCCTCGGATCTCGAGAGAAGACGCAACAATCTTGAAAAGAAGAACTCGCAATCGAACAAGAGGATTCGAGAATTAGAAATTGGAAGGCTGCGTCATCTCGCGATAAAGACGAGAGAATTCAAAAATTAAACACCGAACTTGACTCCCAAAGGGATAGGGTGTCCACTCTTCAGAACGCTAACCAGCAACTTTATGGTATGAAATTTTACTTCCTTTTATTACTTGTATTTTATCGGTCGCATGTTGTTACCTAACTTATTACTTTCGCAGATGTATATAATCTCTCCGATGAGGCTATTCTTCTCCATACATTCCCTGAACCTATGGATAATAACCTTCTTCTCGCTCATCTCAACAACTCTTTAAGTAGTTCATCGAACAAAATTAACTCCCTTTCATTAAATGAACTCCAGGACTGCCATCGCCTTTTAGAAATTGAACATAGATCCGGTTTAAGTGCTGCCAACCAATTTAAACAAATGTTTCTCGAATCTCATAAAGAAATCAAGATTTTGAGGAAGAAAATTAGTGACCATATAGATGACAAAGATCGCATTGCTAACAATGGTGCACAAGCATTAGTAACATTTCAAAAATCTCTTCTGAACTACAAATTCAGCCGAGATGAATTGCTTCGCAGAATTCCTTGCTTAGTGAGCGAGAAGACCAAATTCGTTCACTCCTTGTTATAAATAGTGACGATGAATTCGCCCTGGCTGCGAGAGTTTTAGATAATGCCGTAAATAACCTAGGTGTTGATGTTAGTCTTCACGCCAGCATACTTCCTTGGTTAAGGATATGATATCCGACGTAGAAGGTTGCTTATTATACCTTGTCGTTTCTTACTTCTGTAGTATTGCTTGTAAATTATTAACTTGTTGCTATTTATTTGCAGAATCTGAGAAGAGGCTTCAGGTTAGAATTAGAGAGCTTGAGTCTGAAAAAGAACAACTCGCCAAGAGTCTCTCCCTTCGCGAGAATAAATATTCCAAGTTGAAGAAACAATTTCTAACGACAGTGGAGAACTTTAATAATGACGCTGTTCGTTTTCGCAATGGAGCTATGGAGTATGTTTGTAAGGACCACAATATCCCTCTGCATTCATATCCCTGGCTCCTTGAAAAGGTTCCTGAGAATCTGCTTATCTCAGATGTTTCTGATAGTGAAGCTTGCGAAGAAGAAAATTCTGGCGATAAAGGAGAAGAATCAGATGAAGGAGAAGAATCAAATGAAAGAGAAGAATCACCAAAAAGATAATTCTTTTTGTTTTCTTTTGCTGCCTGTAATATCTGTACATTTCTGTATCTCTTTATTATGATGTATAATTCTTGCATCAGAAGATAAATAACAACATTCCATCTTTTCCATTCCCATACTTGCCTCTGTTATTTATCTTCAGATGGAAGATTTTAGTTGTCATTATGTATGTGGTTGGATAATAATTTTGTTGTTATGGAAATGTGTTGGTGCGACGAGGTCGCAGGTATCTTCATAAATGTATTTTATCTCCTCGAAATATATAAGAAGTATGAAGTATCCTTTGAGAAGTACTTAATCCCCTAAATACAAGAAGTATTGTGAATCCATCATGCGAAACTTCCGCTCCATGTTCTTTGCCTCATGCTATGCTGTATTCTTTCGCGAAGTTCTGAAACTTTGCGAAATGGATAAGAAATATTAATCCTTGAAGTATAAGAAGTATTGCCTCTGTTCATGCGAAGTCATTATTCCATTTTTGGTGAGGATTCTTATTGTTCACTGGTTAATATCTTCTTTGGAAATGATTCTTGCCGAGAACATAATCTCTTCATTGCTTGACGTTGAATTTTATCATGGCGACGAGGTCGCAAGTATCTCATTGTGACGAGAATGCAGTATCTCCATGAAAGGAGAAACCTACTTTTCTCGCCTTATCATTTCGATAATCTTTATTTTATCTCTTCTTGTTGCGACAAGGTCGCAGGCCGCCTTTACACTTTCATGCAATGGCCCATTGACCTTGCCTTATCATTTTTGTGTGGTCTTCCAAGTTAGACCTCCCTAATTAGAGGTCTTCCCCTGCCACCTTTTATTGCGACAAAATCGCAGGACGTCTTTACACTTGCATGTAAAGACCCATTGATCTTGTCTTATCATTTTCCAAGTATTTTTGCCTCTGCAGGATATTTTAGTTGCGACAATATGACAGGCCTGGATATCCTTGCGAACATAAAGCCCCATGACATTACCGTCGTGCGACGAAATCGCAGGACGTCCGTACACTTTCGTGTAAAGACCCATTGATCTCGCCTTACCCTCGCGTTAGTATTATTGCCTCTGCAGGATCATTGCACAAATATGACGAGCCTAAATTCTCTTGCGAAAACATAGCCTTATGACATTTGCGTCTGTTTTGACACTTCCCCTAGTGGAAAGCATCGCCCTTATCATCTCCCGGTTGCCCCTTCAAGGAGGCGAAACATCGGCCATACAAGACTAGCTCCTCCCATCCTGGCCTTAACAACAACCAGCTTGTTTTCGCAGCCTCTTATCCCTTATACCTATAGGGTTTATGGTTACGAGGCTGCACCCTAAGTGGAGTTTTCTTCGGCGAGTGCAACGCATGCCAAGACTTGCCAAGAATGGCCAGGGTAGGTTCATCCATCCCGGCACTCGCTCAACCGTGTACCTCGGCGCCTTGAGCATACACTGACTCCTTGGAAGAGACCCTCGGTCGCCCAACCAGGGTATAACCTACATATATAGTTGGGAATCCAAGGTACCTCTCCCGGATAGGCTTTCATGGGCCCCAAATTTTCATGGTTCAGGCTTCAGAGCGGTGTAACCTTCCCCCGAACCATGGCGAGAAATACCCCTTATATGACGCACTTTAGGTCTTACATTTGCCTCTTACGAAATGTTATTCGCGAACTAGGGTGCACGCCATAAAGGTTCGTCCCATTCTTTTTCGCATTCATCTTTGTTAAATCATTCAATCATTCATATTTCATTATTTGTTGATATTTGTTTGGAAAGCATTCGCATAATTCCATTTCATTTGTTGTATCTTCATTTTTCTTTCTTAACCGAATTCTCATATACTCTTGACTGCGAGATTCTCGCACATCCTTACTTCAACTGCTACCTTTTCTCCTGTTTGTGTTGATTACTCATTTCTTATGCCTTTTATTCCTCATACTCTTCGCCTCTTTGTTATCATAATATTCGCCTGTCTCTAGGCATTCACCTCGCGAGGCATGTTCAGTCCTCACTTCTATAGCATCTACCATCAGTTTTTCCTTTCTCTGTTCATCTCTCACATGTTGCTTCCAACCCTTTCTTTTGGCATTTCTTTCTTCGCAGCTTTCTATATCGACCTCATGACATTGCTGCGACTCCTTCCAATCTCCCTGTATAATACCAATGCCGTTTGGATGTGGAAATTTTATACATTGATGATACGTTGATGCGACTCCCAAGATTTCATGAAGCCATGGTCTCCCAATCAACGCATTATACGGAGACTCCACGTCAACCACACAGAATAAAACATCAGTTGATAATCCTTGTAGAGGTATTCTCATGTGAGCCTCTCCCTTTGGCTTGTTTGCAGTGCCATTAAAGCCATATATCTTTTATGTTGAGGGAATCAAATCCTCATCCTTTCCTCCCATCGTCTTATAAGTATGGTAAAAAAGAATATTCACTGAACTTCCAGTATCAATTAGATTCGGTTGATTGCCCGGCAAGCTTGTGCTTCATCATCTTCTCCATCAACTTGGTTTTGGGTTAATCTCTAGTTTCACACAACCAACGGGCTATCATGTGTTTCTCTTCCTTTGGCACTTCATCTGCAGAGAAAGAAATAGTCTTCACTGCCACTTCTCTAATCTGCGTCGTTCTCGCCAGACTCATTATTTCTTTATCATTAGCATCTCTCGCAAAGACTCTACCGAGTACGTTGTCATGAAAATCTTCGATGGTGCGATAGAGGGACGATAGAGTTGCAATTCAAATTTTTAGCTTTTGTCCCGATTTCTATCACAAATGTTTCCTTTCCTTTCGCCGACACTGTTCTATGCATCTCTAGTGGTGGTGGTAATGCCCGTCTGTTTCTTTCTCCCTTTAGAAAGTGATTCAGACTTTCCCCGATCAATCATCCTCGAGAATAATTCTCTTTATGTTTCTACAATCGTTTGTTTGATGCCCATGGAATCGATGGTAAGAGCAAAACTCATGACTTCTATCGCCTGGCGGTGGTTCCATTCCCACGTTCCATGGTGCTGGTACATTTTCCATCACAAGTATAGCTTCCCAGATCTTTTCCACACTAGCATTCAAAGTGGAGGCATCTTAATCTGCTCCCATACTATTCTGTGACTTCTCTGCCCTCACGGTTATTTTGCCTTCGTCCACCATAAGTTTCTTGCACATGATCTAACCTCTGAATCTTATTATTGCTGTTACGGTTGTAATAGTTCCTTTCTCGCTCAAACTCTTCTTGATCGTGGCTTCCCATGGCTACTATCTTCTTTGTCCCTCATCGGCTTTTCTTGCTCGTGTCCTTGCGAAGTGCTCGCCACCGTATTTATGAATTGAGGCAGCAAGCTTGCGTTCGCGGCGTTAGAGCTTGTGTTCGCGATCGGATAAGAATTCATTTCATTCTGTCTTTCTTCTAAGGCAATATATTCTTCCCGTAATTCTCGCAGCTTCGCCATCGTGATTGTATTTTTGATTCTAAAAATTTGAATGTATAACAAGTTGGTCGCGAAGAGAGCATTCACAAATGAAAGTATTAGATATCTTTCCTCAACCCGTCCTGCCATTTCGCTACACATGGTCCTCCATCTTATTGTCAACTGCCTTAAGCTCTCGCCAACCCTTTGTTTCAACCCGAATACATCTTCAATACTGGGTCGCGAGGAGTTGTTACTTATGTACGCTCCGGAATGTGGCTTGTAAATGATTAAATGATGTGATTGTGTTCCTTGGCAGGCTTTCAAACCATTTTAGTGCTTCTCCTATTAAGCTTGATGCGAAATATTTGCACAAAGATGGCATCATGATTCTCCCATTGTAGCATACATCTCATATAAGCCTTAATATGTTGTACCGCACAGGTTGTTCCATCAAAGATGTTGGTTAATGCAGGTAGATTGCACTTAGGAGGTATTCCTCCCATCTGTACTTCTAGCGTGAAGGGATTCTTCGCAGCTTCTCGCGATGGCTTCGTCCAGCTTGTTTCCTTCCTCCTTCCCTTCTATTATTCAAGAATCCTCTCATCTCAGCCCGCTTCTCTTAAGATTTGTTCATTTGCCTCGAATTTGTTTCTCTTGGTCTTTTTAGCTCTGCCTCTCTCCTTCTTCTCTCATGCCTATTTTGACCTTCCCCGCTCATTATTTTCTCCTCTTCTTTCCTCTGCGACGCTCTTCTTCGTTTCTTTCATCAATTCGCATACCATTACATCGGTTGTTCTCTCTTCTTGGCTGTCTCTCACTCTCTCATCTGCACCCTCTCATATTCTTCATTAATATTTCTATTGGTACGATTTTGTTCCCTTCTTCTTTCGCGGTTGTCATGGTTATTCTCGCCGGATTGCCTCTTCCATCTCTTGATTTTCCAATTTCGCTCTTATCCTTTCTCTCTGCTGAGCTAGTCGCGCTTGTTCAATGTAGTGTCTCTCAATGTCATCCTCGATCTCTCGGTTTCTTCTTAACTCTTCTCTCCCGTGCAAGATTATTCTCCCTTCAGCAGCTGGGTCATTCGGCCCTTGGAGTTGCATGTTTCCTTGGTTTTCCTTATTCCGCTCATTTTGAAGATTTTCGGGCTGAGGAATATAACGATCTTCCATTTCCCTTCTTCTTTCGCCATGCTCTGTACTTGGATTTTGTGTTTCTTCCTCGGTACTTTCTGCTGGTAAAACTCTCCTTCTTTCCTCCCTATTCGACCTTGAACTTGATCTCACGCTACTTCTTGATCTCCTATTTTGCAACCTCATATTTTCCATCCTCAATTCATGATTCTCGTCTTGTCAAGTTTGCTCGTTCCTCCGCCTCTAGCCGTCTCTCTTCGTGTATTGTTTGTCTCAATCTTTCTAATGCTCGCGATTTCTTCGTTTCCTGGATTCATTTCTCCATTCATTCCTTGCTCTCCTTGTCCATTGTTCACCAGCTGCCGCTCCTCTTCCCTCTCGTCTTCGAATCGATCTCCAAGTATGTACACTTACTCTATCATAATCCACAGTAGCGTTTGCTCTCGGGGAGATCGGTGGCTGGATTTGATCTTCTCCATCGTTTCCCCTATTCATCCTTGACGATTCTCCCGTTTCATTCCTCCTTTCTCCAACAAGTCTCCCACTTCTTCTTACAATCGTTGGTTGCCCTTGAACGTTTCTCCTTCTAGCCATTTTTCTTTTTCACTGAATTCTTGAGTATTGCTCCAAATCTTTTCTCTATTAATCCAAATTCTTTCCGATTTCTGCGTCAATCTCTGCTCGATCCCTGTTTCTAGCGCATATGTAGTAGCAGGAAATCCCACACTACACCCCTTACTCAATTTTGCTTAATTAATCCATTGAAAGATGTAAGATTAAGAATATTTATAGATTGAGTCCATGAAATGTTTACACAGGAAAATAGAGTTACACTTAGAAATTAAAGCACTCTTAAACTTTCTCTCTCCTATTGACTTGCTTAGCAATTCTAAAAAATCCCCCCTACAACAGATTCACTTAGCCCTTTATATAGGGTAATACATAGTGGATGACAACTAGCTATCCTTTATTTTCGGGAATGTCCCGCGAAGTGTCGCAAATGCACAAACATTCGTTCTCGCGACACTCCTCAACCCTCGCTAGGTTTCATGTCTTTTTTTGTTTTGCTTGTCGTTATTCATTGCGTCGTTTATTTTAGCTATCTGCGACTGCCTCGCGACGTCGTCGTTTATTAATCCCGCGAGCCCTGTACGTTGCGATATTATGATCCTACACTACCAAGGCCATGGCCCTAACGGCCACGCATGCGATTGGCACATGCCACCATGCTCGCTGGTAGCTTTCCCTACCAAGGCCACGGCCCTAACGGCCACGCATGCCATTGGCACATGCCACCATGCTCGCTGGTAGCTTTCCCTACCAAGGCCACGCATGCCATTGGCACATGCCAACATGCTCGCTGGTAGCTTTTCCTACCAAGGCCACGGCCCTAACGGCCACGCATGCCATTGGCACATGCCACCATGCTCGCTGGTAGCTTTCCCTACCAAGGCCACGGCCCTAACGGCCACGCGTGCCATTGGCACATGCCAACATGCTCGCTGGTAGCTTTTCCTACCAAGGCCACGGCCCTAACGGCCACGCATGCCATTGGCACATGCCAAACACACACGCGGTAGCCTAACTTGCAAACCGTGCAACCTACCACCAAGGCATTCCGCACATGCCATTGGCACATGCCAAACACACACGCTTGTAGCCTAACTTGCAAACCGTGCAACCTACCACCAAGGCATTCCGCACATGCCATTGGCGCATGCCAAACACACACGCTGGTAGCCTAACTTGAAAACCGTGCAACCTACCACCAAGGCATTCCGCACATGCCATTGGCACATGCCAAACACACACGCTGGTAGCCTAACTTGCAAACAGTGCAACCTACCACCAAGGCATTCCGCACATGCCATTGGCGCATGCCAAACACACACGCTGGTAGCCTAACTAGAAAACCGTGCAACCTACCACCAAGGCATTCCGCACATGCCATTGGCACATGCCACGCGCGCCACTAGCAGCGCCACTTGCACTCAAGGTGCAACCAACACTCGAGATATCAACACAAACTGGGGGATGCTTTCCAGTGTTTTGGTTTGGCGGTCACAGCTTGCAGCGTACACTACGCTCACATTAAGAAAGCGTGAAAAGGAATAAAGCGGTCAAGTAAATTGGGAAATAATGGTGAAAACGTTTTCACCCATAAACACCTTGCGGTTACCACCTCCTCTCATTATTTCACCCTTTACTCTCTTCCTTCATGAGGCCAGGGTACGTTTCAATCTCGACTTGTATAAATAGGTCTTACCTATTTCCACCAGCAGACGACAAGTCTCGGTCAGGAGAAAAATACTACACTCTCAGAAAGGCAACTTTTCAAGCTCTCCCAAAAGCTTTCATCTCTTGCAAGCTTCCCAAGCTTCTACTTTCTGATACAAGTCGAGATACTACTCTCCCAGAATTATTCTGGTCTCAACACCTTTCTTTGCTTCCCTCCCCAAATCAACCCTTCTCCCTCCACTTTGTGACCGAAACAAGTCTGGAACGGCCATTTCTTGGTTTAGGCCGGACTTGTACAGATTGATCTCTCGAATCTATAAAGTGCTCACATGCAGCACATTTGTTTAGGGTTTGAACCAGTTTCTCACTCACTGGTAGGCCCGAAAGAGTGTTTATATTTGAGCCTACGGGTTATACCGCAAGTGCACGACGTCTATTGGAGACGCGGCAAGTACGGGTCGATCCCACAAGGACTAGGGTGTGCTCTAGGGTGATTCAATGGCTTCTTAGACTGAGTTTCAAGAATGGCAGTGTGACAACAGAGTTTTGTGCCGAAACGGCTGAGGTTGATGTGATTCTAGTTTAAGGAAACAAATAAAATGTGACAATGGGAAGTACCAAGGTGGTGAATCCACCACTAGATTCTATGCTAAGGTCGCTTAACTCATGTCTGTATTCTTACACCTACCTAAGGAAGATTCTACGGCATGATGCATCGGCTAATCTTCCTAATTCATCCCTAGTATAGAGTGTCTCATTTAGAGTACACTCTATCACGGTTCCTTGGCTAATTAGCTAAGCAACATTCCTCTGTTCTATTAAGCAAATGTCTTCTTCCCTAGAAAGTTCTAATGTAGCATTGATTAATCTTTTAACTCTAATCCCCCCTAGTATTGGTCTGTCTTCTTACAAAAGACAAATAAATCACGGGAGAATTGGGGTTATTAGCTAATCATACTTCTATGTTTATGAAGCACAAGAAGATTAACAACATCAATACAATTCACTCAACATGTTATCTAGGGTTTCAACACACCCTGGAAAATTAAACTAAAGCATTACAAGAACTAAAAACACAAATTGAAACTAAGTGACACTCTGGCTAATCCAGGCGTGTTTTCTATGAACATCCAACACTTCTATTTATACATACAATTGCTTCACCCCAAAATACCTAACCCTAATTCTATAAAATAGAAATTAATTGAAACCCATACCCCGAATCGCCTTTCCCTCTTGTCACTTCGCCTCTGAGAACGCCATGCTTGTGGTGATGGTGGAAAACCCTAGTTTCAATTATCTATCATTTAGCTTCTAGGGATTGAGAAGCTATGTAATAGATAATTAATACTAGGGACGGCTATGCAGTGGAGGTGATGGTGACAGATGAGGAGCTGGTGGTGATGGTGCGGCTCTGTCAGAGGAAGGGGATGGTGGTGTCGGAGGTTTGTTGCAGAGGGTTGTTGCAGAGCTCTGCAACAGGGAAGAAAGAGAAGGGAGAAGAGAAATGAGGAGAGATTAGGGTTCGGTCGTGGGGGGTATAGGGTATGGGTCGTTTTGTTGTGGGGCGGAGACATCAAGAATTGATGGGACTGGCCTAGCGAGCGTTGGATGGAGCTGATGGAGATCTGACGGCTTAGAGAGGTAGCCGGTTTTTGGAGCGATCTGGTGTTGCACGGAGCATCAAGAGATGATGTATAGTGAGGGCAGCGACCGTTGGATGTAGAAGATCGAAATCTCGACGGCTTGGAGTGTACGGACTCGGATCCGGGTCGCGGGTAGCTTTAGCCCATGTATTCCTTGTTGGGTTGCAACTGATTCGCGCGCGGGCTTTGGCCATCTACTCCATAGATGCTCGACTCTAATTCTTTGCTCTTTTGCTCCTCAGATTCTCCGAGCTTTATTTATTACCTAAAAACACAAAATTAATTAATACAAATATTTATTCTTGAAAACAAGGAAAATACAGAATATGGGATAATATCTCGATTTATAAGCGCAAAAGATGAGTAAAATGCCAATAAAAAGATGTATAAATATGCACTATTTGGCACTCATCAAATACCCCCAAACCTGAATTTTACTTGTCCTCAAGTGAAACAGAAATGAAGAAATCCTAACTATACCCCTGTCGCAGGTCTCTCGAATGCATTTAGCGTATGCACTAAGCCTTTAAACCCTAGGTGTCCCTAGTGGACGAGTTGTAGTCTCGTGAGGGTTTACCAGAGGTGTACCCACAAAACCTTCTCCACCTTCGTGGTGTAAAAGAGTCTCAAGCCTCCAAGAAGCTATGAGGACATAGAGTTTCGCATGCTAGTAATGAAGTTAGAACTATCGAAGAACGCATTCTCATCCTTAAGTGCTTTGCGAGAAGTAACCATACCATATGAAAGAATTCGGATTCGATTGTGATCATAAGCCTCGACTTCGCCTCACCATTAGGATTTTATGATAATTGCACTCAAAAAGATCGCTTTTTTAGTCTCTCATGTGTGCAGGCAGGAATAAAGAGAGAAATCCTGCACACGTTGTAGGTAAGAAGGATAACCTTCCGAAATAAAAACTGAGACTCCACGTATGTGGATAAAAAGAATCTTTTCTCGATGATCTCTAAGAAAGGAAATCAACCATTAGCAAGGGTGGGAGTACTCACTCACTTCTCACCCGATCGGCAATTAACATCACTCTCTCATAAGAAACCATAGAAACGCCTTCAATCTTCTGGTCTTCGGTCTTCGATCTTCAACTATTGATGACGAACTTCAACTTCACAAAAACTTAATAATAATAATTTTTTTTTTTTTTTTTTTTTTTTTTTTTCAATTGGTTACAATAAAACGATAAACTCAATTTTTCACAAACTTCATTAATTCTCATCTTATTTTCTTTTCTTTGTTGCACATAAACCTTGGACTATATCAATTTTTCTTTCAATATTCTCGATTCTGCTCCTATTCTTGACGATGATGTGTTTCTATGGGTCTTGGCTGTTGATTGAGAGAGAGAGATGCTAACTGCAAATCGATATTTAGAAGGAGTTTTCATCTTTAGACGTCACCCTCATGATTGACGGAATTAGCACTCAAGAGATCAAAAGTAGTGCTGAAAGTGGTGCGAAGTTGGGTAGCTCACCATTCCTACCCGGATTGACGTACGGTGACACACACTCTAAAAGCTTTTCTAGAAAGTCACAAAGAGTGAAGGTCGGTACCTCGCTTGATGTAAAATGGGTAGTCTCCACAATGGGTGATCACAATTCTACTACCGAATATCTAAACAAAGACCCTAATTCGCCCTCCGGTATGGTTAAATCCAACTTTAACGCTCTAATCAACTAAGAAACCCGATTGTGTTCTCCTATACTTCCAAGTTCTCGTTATTTCGGTCAGAATCTCTATGTAAACATAGCTAAAAGCATGCTAGTGACTCTAAAATCTCTAAAGTTGGAGGTTTTTACAAAAAGAGTTATGATTTTTTTTTTTATTTTTTTTTTTTTTATTTTTTTTTTTTATTTTTTTTTTCTATGAAAGTAAAAGATTAAAAAGACTAAAAACTCTAAATGCAAATGCACCCCCAAACCTAAATCAAACATTGTCCTCAATGTGTCTACATATAGAAAAAAATTTAAACAGTCACATACCGAGAGAACAATGCTGAAAAGATAAAAAGGGAAGAGATTACCGGATGTCGGCAAGAGCAAGGTTGAGCTTCATTCGTCAAGGCAAAATCCAACATTCTCAGTGGTGATTATATCGGATTAGCATAATATATGTGCAAGAAGACTCAACCGAATCAAGAAAAGAAAAATTTAACAAGTCCTACTGGATTATATACAAAAATTCACCATAAACTAACAATCTAAAGAGTTGAGGATCAACCCAATAGACGATATGTACACACATTAACAGCCTTACACAAATATTATATGAGAGTGCACGTAAGACTGCAAATGGGAATGAGTTTCCTCCAAACCTAAACTTGTGAACGGGTGTGTTTGGGAGCACAAAATCTTGCAATTTTAAAGGTACGTCATGCAAAAGGTCTAACTCAAAGTGAGTTTTGCTAAGAACAGGCAGACATACACATTCCAACTGTGGCTCTTTAAAAGTGTTATACTTTGATGCAAAATAGTCCAAGAGGACTTGGGAAGCACAAAGTTCTAGGCCTAAGTTAGGCATTTTTAGAAAAGTTGGTTTTGCAATTTTGTAACAAACAACACCTAGGTTTGGTGGAGGAGTTTCAATTTGTGACTCGGAGAGAGGTTAGGTACATCTAAGTTGTTTTCATTTTTAAAATCATTTGCACCGTCACACACTTTCCTAAAGTCGAAGAGGGTAAATCATGTTCACCCGCATAAAACAAGCCATCAATCTCCAGTGTCATACTCGTCACCATTCTCATGTATAACATAACCAGAGAGATATCATGTTGTAGCCTAGGCATGGAGTTAGGCACATGCATTGAATCATCCGTGTCAACAGACAATTCAGCTATTCCTAGGTCACAAACAGGTGGTAAAGCATGCTCATTTTCACAGGACAATCCCACGTTCTACATCAACATCACATGCATGAATATAAGAAGAAGCATCATTCATAGGGTTCACAGAAGAGACGCCTAACGTCTCTGAACCTAAAGATTTTACTACATTTTCAAAATACACATGCTCTTCATATTCATCATCATCATCATCATCATCATCATAAAGACGATTGCATTTCCCTAACATTCATTTCACCTTGAAATTCCTCACTTTCCTCATTTAGTGCATCAAGAATTTGACTCAATTTGAGTTCTAAACTCTCAAACTTTTGCTCAAGGTTTTGATTCAATTCGAGAGTTTCATTATGTTGTTCAATGAAAGGAGAGTTTTCACTAATGGGTATGCATTCCTCATATGGATATTCATTGTATGGTTGTGCATGAGGTTCACTAGAGAAGGGAAATTCAGACATGTTGCTATATGGATGGTCATGCATTGCATTCATTTCAAGCCTAGCATTTTGCTCCATGAGTGTGTCCATTAGTGATTGCCAACTAGGAGTTGGGGGAGAATAAAATTGTTCATCTCCCCACTGTGGTGAATGATGCATGTGTGCAGGTTGATTATGGTCCCAATAGTCACTTCTAGACACTTCGTACATTGGTTTATCATGGTTGTCCCTAGACTGTCTAAAAGCATGCAAAATATCACAAGACTCAAAAGGGTGGTCTAAGCCACCACATAAGGTGCAAGCATGCATTTCATATTGCCTAGAAAACTAGATTCGACAGATTGCCTTTCTAAAGCGCATTGCCTATCTAAGGCGTATAGTCGAGCCTCTAATTGATCTAAAAGTGATGACTGGGTATGAGAAAATTGTTCATTTTCAACCCGTGGTGGATGATGTATGTGATCATAATGATTAGGGTATGTGAGATCGGGGCCCCGAGAAGGCCCATAAAATTCCCTAAAGTCACTATGGTATGTGGGGTGTTCATCCCGTGAAAGGTGCCCGTAAGCAAGCTCTCTAAGGGATTTGTTTGAATCCCCTGGATGCGGACCAAAATCCCGACATGATTTATCACACAAGTTGAACTCAAAGCCCAGTTGAAGTGGACTAAGTTTGGTTTTAATGGGATTGGTTTGGTTTATTGGGTTTCATTTGGTTTGTTGGGATTTTGGGCTTTTTGGTTTATTGGGATTGTTGTTGTTTGAAGCCCAGGATTTGTGAAAACAGCACAGCCTCTAAGTATGGAAAATGTATGGCCCAGAAGTGTTTGAAACAAGATAGCCCGAAATGAATAGACTCCGGCTCAGTTTGGTTGCAGCCCAGGTTGTGTTGATCAGCCCAGCAGTGTTTAGTTAGCCCAGCTGATGTTCAGCCCAACAGATGTGGGTTTAGCTAGCCCAGGTTGGGTTCAATGAGCCCAACTGGTGTGGTCAGTCAGCCCAGCTATGAGGCTTCGCTTTGGGCTGGCAGTTAGCAGCCCAAAGAAGGTTTGGTTTAGTTTGGACAAGCAAGCTTGTGCAGAGCCCCGGTTAGGGTTCTGTGCTCATGCACAAGATGCAGCCTAGGTGCTCGGACACACGAGGAATGCACAAGTTTAGGTGCTACAGCTTATACAATGATTATGCTCAACACAGACTAATTTCAGCTTATACAATGCTCAGCAAGCAGCTAGCACAGGCTCATGCACAGGCTAGGTCTCGATGGTTTGCAGTCACACAAGGCAATACAGATTGGCTATCGATTTGGCTACCGCTTGGAGGCAATCCAAGCTCAAGGTACACAGGTGCACATTCACAGCAGAGCAATCATTCAGTTTTAGGATTATCAGGGTGTCATGCTCAGGTGAGACAGGTTATGCTCAAATGATGGTAGCAGGGTTTGCAATCTGGCGCAAACTTGCAGCTTCAGGGGCTAGCAAGGGAGCAGGGCTTCACAGTTTCGTATACACTGATGCTCAGGTCTTAGCAAAGTTGATGTCAACAAGCTAGAGCTAGAGCTACTTGGGCTACCAGTTAACAAGCTAGCTAGAATGCAGCCTAAACTTAGCAGCTACAGGGCACTGCAGCTCAAGGCAGATGGCTCACTTAGCTTCAGGGGGGTGGAGCTTCAAACTTGTAGCTGCAGGGGCTAGCAAGGGAGCAGGATAGCTAGGCGAGTGAGGTCTGATAGTTTGCAGGTCAGGTTTAGGCTCAGGGTGAGTTACAGCACAACACAAATTGTAGCCTTGCAACACAGCACACAGCTCACAGCGCACAGCACAATTTTAACAGGGCAGCTCAACACTTATGAGACTAGAAAGAAAGCTAGGTTATCAAAGGTTGCGGTAAAGCACTAACTTGGGCTTCCAAGTTGTGAACCAGCTCAACTCCAAGCTTCAGGGGCTGGAGTTTAAGCTCAGTATGCTAGTTTAACCTAGTTCACAGGCTATGTATGGAGTCACTTACCTGAATTGTGCTCAGAGTTTTGTGACTCAGGCACCCTTGCGCTTTTTCTCCCACTCCTTGGGCTTGCTCAAGAGACAACAAGCACAAGAGCAAGTTCAACAGGTTCAGGTCTTGGTTGCTCAGCAGCGGCAACAGCCAAGCATCAGCAGCACAGGTAGAATGCACCTGCAGCTCAACAAAGAATTCAGTTCCCAGATTTGCACAGTTATGCACTGAGATGCAAATGATATGCAAATGATATGCACTGAGATGCAAAGATGCAAATGACAGATGAAGTTAGACTAGTATTTACAGCTATGGATAAAGCAGGTGAGAATGGAGTGATACAAGTTACAGCTACTAAGGCAGAGATGTAAAAAGGTGCAGAAAAACAAAATCTTTGCTGAGTTACAATCAGCTGAGTTAAACTAAACTAAACTACAGCTAGAGTGTTATATGCTTATCTTACAGATGCACAAATTAGGCTACAAGATGATGCAAACTAACTAAGGAAGAACTAGGCTAACAGCAACAAATCATGAGGCAATGATGCAGGGTGGAAATGTACAGGGCAGAATTACAATGCAGGCTAATAAAGTTACAATGCTAAGTTACATATGAAATATCATGGAAATAAGACACATATATACAGGGAATATTGAAAGACAATGATGCAAGTATATACAGGGATGCACATTCAGTGAAGCAAGGCAAAGATCGAAACAAGGCACACGCCAAGTCCCCGGCAACGGCGCCAAAAACTTGGTAGGCCCGAAAGAGTGTTTATATTTGAGCCTACGGGTTATACCGCAAGTGCACGGCGTCTATTGGAGACGCGGCAAGTACGGGTCGATCCCACAAGGACTAGGGTGTGCTCTAGGGTGATTCAATGGCTTCTTAGACTGAGTTTCAAGAATGGCAGTGTGACAACAGAGTTTTGTGCCGAAACGGCTGAGGTTGATGTGATTCTAGTTTAAGGAAACAAATAAAATGTGACAATGGGAAGTACCAAGGTGGTGAATCCACCACTAGATTCTATGCTAAGGTCAGTTAACTCATGCTGTATTCTTACACCTACCTAAGGAAGATTCTACGGCATGATGCATCGGCTAATCTTCCTAATTCATCCCTAGTATAGAGTGTCCGCTTTAGAGTACACTCTATCACAGATTCCTTGGCTAATTAGCTAAGCAACATTCCTGTTCTATTAAGCAAATGTCTTCTTCCCTAGAAAGTTCTAATGTAGCATTGATTAATCTTTTAACTCTAATCCCCCCCTAGTATTGGCTGTCTTCTTACAGCACAGCCAATCACAGGAGAATTGGGGTTATTAGCTAATCATACTTCTATGTTTATGAAGCACAGTAAGATTAACAACATCAATACAATTCACTCAACATGTTATCTAGGGTTTCAACACACCCTGGAAAATTAAACTAAAGCATTACAAGAACTAAAAACACAAATTGAAACTAAGTGACAGCTCTGGCTAATCCAGGCGTGTTTTCTATGAACATCCAACACTTCTATTTATACATACAATTGCTTCACCCCAAAATACCTAACCCTAATTCTATAAAATAGAAATTAATTGAAACCCATACCCCGAATCGCCTTTCCCTCTTGTCACTTCGCCTCTGAGAACGCCATGCTTGTGGTGATGGTGGAAAACCCTAGTTTCAATTATCTATCATTTAGCTTCTAGGGATTGAGAAGCTATGTAATAGATAATTAATACTAGGGACGGCTATGCAAATGGAGGTGATGGTGACAGATGAGGAGCCGGTGGTGATGGTGCGGCTCACGGAGGAAGGGGATGGTGGTGTCGGAGGTTTGTTGCAGAGGGTTGTTGCAGAGCTCGCAACGGGAAGAAAGAGAAGGGAGAAGAGAAATGAGGAGAGATTAGGGTTCGGTCGTGGGGGTATAGGGTATGGGTCGTTTTGTTGTGGGCGGAGACATCAAGAATTGATGGACCGGCCTAGCGAGCGTTGGATGGAGCCGATGGAGATCCGACGGCTTAGAGAGGTAGCCGGTTTTGGAGCGATCTGGTGTTGCACGGAGCATCAAGAGATGATGTATAGTGAGGGAAGCGACCGTTGGATGTAGAAGATCGAAATCTCGACGGCTTGGAGTGTACGGACTCGGATCCGGGTCGCGGGTAGCTTTAGCCCATGTATTCCTTGTTGGGTTGCAACCGATTCAAGCCTGCGGGCTTTGGCCATCTACTCCATAGATGCTCGACTCTAATTCTTTGCTCTTTGCTCCTCGATTCTCCGAGCTTTATTTATTACCTAAAAACACAAAATTAATTAATACAAATATTTATTCTTGAAAACAAGGAAAATACAGAATATGGGATAATATCTGATTTATAAGCGCAAAAGATGAGTAAAATGCCAATAAAAAGATGTATAAATATGCACTATTTGGCACTCATCACTCACCTACCGAAATTACCGAAATCGGCAGAAACGATTTTTACCCATAAACATCAGGTCAGTCCATAAATTTTGATAAGTCAGGGTTAGCTTTCAGTCCAAAAACCAACCCGAATGTTAAAAGTCAGATTGCTCGTGTTTTGAATATTAGAAGAATGGCCTTGCAAGATAAATATTTAGGAGTGCCACTTTTAATTCAGAAAAATAAAGTCGAAACATTTGGCCATTTGTCTGAAAAGTTTGGTAATAGATTAGCTTTATGGAATGGAAAGCACTTGAATCATCCTGGTAGGACTGTGTTAGCTCAAACTATTCTAGGTTCTCTATCCTCTCACCATTTATCTGTTTTCCCAATGCCAAAAATTCTAACTGATAAATTTGATAGGTTTCAGAGGAATTTTGTTCTTAATAAAAAACATGAATGGTAGAAGTTTTAATCCTATCACCGGCAAACAAGTGGCGCAATCTAAGGCCTTAGGTGGCCTAAATCTTAAGAAATCTGAGGTTATGAATAGAGCCCTTCTTACTAAATTGGCATGGAGATTGGTCACCGAGGAAGATACTTTATGGGGTAAGGTAATGAAAGGTAAGTATTTTCCGTTTCATAATCCACTTCATTATGTTAATGACAAAACTGGTTCTTGGGTTTGGAAAGGTGTTTGTAAAGGACTCAGTATTATCAAGGAGAACTATTGTTGGGAGGTTGGAGATGGTAGGAGTATTTTCATTTGGAAAGATGTTTGGATACCAGGATGGAAAAAGCCTCCTTCCTCCCAATTTGTCTCATCCTCCCTTCAAACCGTCGACAAACTCATTGATCATGAAAACAATACATGGAAACTTGACATTTGAACTCCCCTGTTTGATGATGTTACTGTTGATGGTGGTTTATAAACAAGGGGTAAAAACATAAAACCCCATGACCTAGTGTTACCCGCAACACATTAACTAAGAGCATTTAACTCAGTGTAAATAATAAATAGGGGTATTTTTCAAAATACCAGATTAGGTTTTCGACACGAACCCTAATTCCAAAACCAAGCCGCACTCTGCGCACCATGGCAACCATGCCAAACCAAGCCGCACTCGCGCACCATGGCAACCATGCCAAACCAAGTCGCACTCTGCGCACCATGGAAACCATGCCAAACCAAGCCCTGCGCACCATGGCAACCATGCCAAACCAAGCCGCACTCTGCGCACCATGGCAACCATGCCAAACCAAGCCGCACTCTGCGCACCATGGAAACCATGCCAAACCAAGCCGCACTCTGCGCACCATGGCAGCCATGCCAAACCAAGCCGCACTCTGCGCACCATGGCAACCATGCCAAACCAAGCCGCACTCTGCGCACCATGGCAACCATGCCAAACCAAGCCGCACTCGCGCACCATGGCAACCATGCTCGCTAGCGGCTTTTTCTACCAAAGCCACGGCCCTAACGGCCCCGCATGCCATTGGCACATGCCAAACATGCTCGCTAGCGGCTTTTTCTACCAAAGCCACGGCCCTAACGGCCCCGCATGCCATTGGCACATGCCAAACATGCTCGCTAGCGGCTTTTTCTATCAAGGCCACGGCCCTAACGGCCCCGCATGCCATTGGCACATGCCAACATGCTCGCTAGCTAGCTTCCCTATCAAGGTCATGGCCCTAATGGCCACGCATGCCATTGGCACATGCCAACATGCTCGCTAGCTAGCTTCCCTATCAAGGTCACGGCCCTAATGGCCACGAATGCCATTGGCACATGCCAACATGCTCATTAGCTAGTTTCCCTATCATGGCCCTAATGGCCACGCATGCCATTGGCACATGCCAACATGCTCGCTAGCTAGCTTCCCTATCAAGGTCACGGCCCTAATGGCCACGCATGCCATTGGCACATGCCAACATGCTCGCTAGCTAGTTTCCCTATCATGGCCCTAACGGCCCCGCATGCCATTGGCACATGCCAACATGCTCGCTAGCTAGCTTCCCTATCAAGGTCACGGCCCTAATGGCCACGCATGCCATTGGCACATGCCAACATGCTCTCTAGCTAGTTTCCCTATCAAGGTCACGGCCCTAATGGCCACGCATGCCATTGGCACATGCCAAACGCACACGCTGGTGGACTAACTTGCAAACCGTGCAACCTACCACCAAGGCATTCCGCACATGCCAAGCACACACGCTGGTAGCCAAACTTGCAAACCGTGCAACCTACCACCAAGGCATTTCGCACATGCCATTGGCACATGCCACACGCGCCACTAGCAGCGCCACTTGCACTCAAGATGCAACCAACACTCGAGACATCAACACAAACTGGAGGATGCTTCTTTAGGGTTTTGGTTTGGCGGTCACAACGATGCACGTACACTACGCTCACATTAAGAAAGCGTGAAAAGGAATAAAGCGGTCAAATAAAAGAGGAAATAATGGTGAAAACGTTTTCACCCATTAAACCATGCGGTTACCACCTCCTCCCATTATTTCACCCTTTACTCTCTTCCTTCATGAGGCCAGGGTATGTTTCAATCTCGACTTGTATAAATAGGTCTTACCTATTTCTACCAGACAACAAGTCTCGGTCAGGAGAAAAATCCTACACTACTCTCAGAAAGGCAACTTTGCAAGCTCTCCCAAAAAGCTTTCATCTCTTGCAAGCTTCCCAAGCTTCTACTTTCTGATACAAGTCGAGATACTACTCTCCTCAACACCTTTCTTTGCTTCCCTCCCCAAATCAACCCTTCTCCTCCACTTTGTGACCGAAGCAAGTCTGGAACGGCCATTTCTTGGTTTAGGCCGGACTTGTACAGATTGATCTCTCGAACCTATAAAGTGCTCACGTGCAAGATATTTGTTTAGGGTTTGAACCAGTTTCTCACTCACCTACCGAATTTACCGAAATCGGCGAAACGATTTTTACCCATAAACAATTGGCGACCACAAAGGGAGGATTGATCTATCGGCTACAATGTCAAACTGCCGATCTCGTTCTTCACCCGAGATGTCAAGATGGTAGGGAAGACCACTCGATCCGACTCGATCGCCAGACGACCTTGCCACTGGGTTGTAAAACTACACCTGAAAACTGGGACTCGTTGAAGATGCTACCAGCGATTGGGGACTTGCGACTCAGTCCGACTCAACTACCAGACAACCCGGTTATCAATTGTTAAAACTACACCAGAAAATTGGGGACTCGCTGAAGACGCTATCAGCAATTGGAGACTTACTGAAGATGCTATTACTCAATCCTGGGGACTCGCCGAAGATGCTACCAGCGATTGGGGACTTGCTGGCGATGCTACCAACAAAACCGCCAGCAAAACTGCCTTTTACATGGAGAGGGTGTGCTCGCAAAACCTATGAAGTGAGTAAATTCAGACTGGGCAAGATATACAATCTATTTTTAGGTTCTTAGTAAAACCGTCATGCTACTGAGTCTTGTGCCTGTTGCTAGCACACACTTTCATAAAAGCAATATTCCTTTCCCAAAATATAATCAAAGTTATATTATCAAAACCATTCATCCCAAAAATAATCCAATACCCTAAAAAGCTACCAGCTGTCTATCAAAGGTCAAGCTTTGAACCAGAAATCCAATATGTCTTTCAAAAAAAAAAAGAGAAGAACCTAAATGAAAGTTTAACAGAGAAACGTTCAAGGAAAATCATCCAACAGAAGTCTGCTTTTCTTGAGAAAGTCAACTTTGCATCTTCAAGAGTCGCTCTCTTCATAGTCAACATCTTGGAAAGCTTTTCGAGTTCCACCTCCGTCGTGCAATCTCCTCGGCGGAAAGGCTTTCGATTGCTTTGCATCTTTCAAATTTTGGATCTCAAAGAAGGCCTTCTGACGAACCATGAAGTGTTGAACTCCTTTTCTACGCACACGTCGCGATGGTGCTCCCAAATGGGCAATAACGTCTTGAAACGGTGTGACCAGTCACCTCACGATATCCTCGATGGAAGATAAAGCCTCTTCCACACGCTAAACCAAAGGTAAATCGACTAGTGACTTTCTTGGTCGTGGCCATATGTCCGTGCTTCTCCCAGATTCTGGTGTACAACGCCTCATACTTAGCCGGCACGCTAAAGCCGCCAACCAGCACATGACCGGGATAGGGAACTAGGTACGGGGGATCAAAAATGGCACCTGCACCTGGCCTCACGACTCGCAGAGGGTCTTCTTCCATGTTTACGACAGCAACCATTAGGGAATCATCCGCCGTTTGAGCCACGTCTGTGCCCGGCAATTGGCTAACTCCCATCTCCAAGTCACCAGCGGTGGTCACCAAAGGCAAATTTTCGTGTGACTCTACCCCGGAATCATCCTCCGAACCGGATTCCTCCTCGCGAACTTGAGTCGACATTTTTTCAAAAGAAGAAAGAAGAAGAAAGAAAAGAAACTCGAAACTCACCGAACCACTTCCCGAAAAAGAGCCGTCTTTGCCCGAGGAATCACTCTCGCTTGTCGAACCTTCTTCTTTCTCCGACTCATCATCGCTATGAGAAGGCTCAATCTGCTGGAATTCTTTGAAGAAATTGCCGTCTCCTGGCAACGTGCAAGGGCAGCGAAAGCGTTAACACTACCGAAGCCCTGGAGGAAACAAGACACATGTTTTCAGCAGAATTTCACGTGTTTTGGGACAAACCAATGAAGAGGTGACACATACCTGGTTATTGGAAGAACTGAAAGACACGAGAGCTGCTGGGAGGATCTTTTGAAACCGTCCCGAAGCCGCCAAAGACGATTCTTCGTTCTCCGTTCCCTGGCCTGGGGACTTTCCGAATTGCTAGGCAACTTTCGCTTGGGATCTCTCAATATTGGATACTTCTTCAAAACTGCTGGGGAAGGTTTGCAACGAACGTTTTCCACCACGTTATTCACAAAATCTCGGATCATAATAAACTCGCCGCACCAAAACTCATTATAGCCGAAGGTCGTCAAAGTTACTCTTCCCATTTGAAAGAAGGGAAGACGGATACCCGACTCAAGGGCATCAAGGCGTCAAGGGCGACACGCAACGAATCCTTAGGGATCACCGGCCGGTAAACAAGAGGCACCCCTTGATCGAAACCCATGTGACGAGCAAGCACGGTCAATATTATAAGCGGCTATCCGGAAAGATCCCACGAAGAAAGACGGTATATAACCGGCGAAAGGCTCCGAATGAACAGGTTTTCACCAACACTCAAATCGTCATCAGAACACAAAGACGTGAGCGGAGCAGAAGCAAAGGTGTCCATTTGAGTCACTGACTTATGGATCGGCCCCCATGGACGAAAATTGATTTCATGCAACTTATCAAGAAAACTAACCAAGCTCACGCCAACTCTTGGGCGCTTTGTTCACCCATCGGAGAATTCGAGAGCCCCCAACTCACGGAAGCGAAGGCAGCGGTTTCGAGCATACTTCTCGGGTGCTCCCATAACTGCACTTGCGTAAAAGCAACGTGCACATATGAATCCACTTTCATGAAACCATTCGAAACTTGCATGTTCGCAACTAGTTGATCCGTATGCACATACGAGGAACCAAGGAACAACTTGCCAATGGGAAGAACTTCACCCTTTGCCAACTTCACAAAGAATCTCTAATGAGCTCCGGTCTTATTCCTTTCTTGCCGAACCGTCATCAAAAATGTCTGTGGATAACCAAAGAGCCAAAAATGCTGCGACATGAAGATCACTGCTTTTCTGTTCAGGCTCCAACTCGTCCGGAAACCATTGAGATATCCACCAACCATAAGAGCATCTCCTATGGGTAGTCTCCAAAGTGAGACTAACTCACCCATATGGAAGACCACTCACCCATATGAACGAGTCTAGCCACTATGGGCAAAAATAAAGTAGGACTGAACGGGGGACTGTCCCCCGTAAGAAATGTTTTTTGAAAATCTTACGGGAGACTGTCTCCCGTAAGAAAGTTTTTCAAAACTTTACGGAGACAGCCTCCGTAAGGTTTTCCAAAAACATTTTTTACGGGGGACCGTCTCCCGTTTGTTTTGTAAATCCACAAAACATCCAGAGACGAGTTTTCTCCCATTTTTCTTCTCTTCACTTCCATTTTCTTCTCCCTTCTTCTCCATTACTAAACTTACCCTAAAACTTACATAAATCAAGCTAAATTCGTTGAAATGTTTGATTAACGAATCGGGTGAGTTACTAACCCTTAATTTTAGTGTTTTTTCCTTTCAATTTCAATATATATTGAATTTTTGATAAAACCCTAATTTGTTTTTTTCAATTCCTCTAATTCAAGGTTTGGAGCAAATTGAGAGCAAATTCGTCTAATTGAAGGTATGAACAATGAACCCAATTCATTTTTTTTTGAATGTTATTGATTTATGATATTTAGTTTAATTTTAATAGATAATTCATGGTATGTGTTTTAGGTTCCTATAGAAACAATGGATTATACTAGTGTGTCATCTAGAAGTGAAGAAAATCATGTGTGCAACACACTTAACATGGAAGATGATGAACCTTGGATGTATTTTAGGGTGGTTGGAGTAATATGAATAACATGTATGAAATTGTATGCCAAAATGATAGATGTAAATCGTTTATAGACAATTGTGGATTGGGACGGTTACTAGAGATTAATGTTTCAAAGATGATCAACAACTCACACACGCAATTGTTGAGCGCTTTTGAAATCCACAAACACGTTTCATTTTCCTACATTTGAAATAGGACTCACACCCAATGACTTCACTTGGTTGACGGGTATAGAAGTAGGAAACGGAGTTAGTCTACAATATATTAATTGGTGTGTGAAGGATAATAGGGAACTTTGTGTGGAGTATGTGGAAAACCTTTTGCCAAATTTAGTTCAACTTATTTTCGAAAAAGAAAGGGAAAAGAAAGCCGCTAATAGAAAGAAAGCACTAGAAGGAATTGATGAAACTCAAGAACCGAGTGATAATGAAGAAGAAATTGGTGAGAATGGGGAAAGGATAACTCATGGTCTTGATGTATTCTCATATTTGAAGAATAGAAGTGGTGGTATCAAATGTGTAGACTTGTGTGATTGGTTGAGAACATTTCAAGGAAAGGGTGGAGTCGCTATGGAACCATAT
This sequence comes from Papaver armeniacum, assembly GCA_023531295.1. Classification (NCBI taxonomy): domain Eukaryota; kingdom Viridiplantae; phylum Streptophyta; class Magnoliopsida; order Ranunculales; family Papaveraceae; genus Papaver; species Papaver armeniacum. The sequence continues at coordinate 273,839 of JAJJWW010016007.1, read as the reverse complement.
TGGGATGAAATTGTTCGGTTTTTCTTTATGGATGATTGGTCAAGTGCTTATGCCTAATAGTGTATCTACCACAAAGGTAGGATGGTTATGTAACTTTGAGAACTTAGAAAACACAATTAGGTTTGATTGGGGATCTCCCACATTGGCTTGTCTTTATAAATCTTTGGGCGAGGTTAGTAGCAAATTGAAGTCTTTCAACGGCATGTGGATGATCTTAGAGGTATGTACATATGGCTCATTTTACATCTTAAACCAATTTAATGTTTATATTTCCTTAAATGTTATATATTGATTTTTCGTTTCATATTTTTTTTTTTTTGTAGTATTGGTTTTACTATTATTTCCACACTTTGGCTCCCCAAATAGAAGGAAATCCACCAGTTTGGAATGATTTATGGCCAAAAATCAAGGTGTTTAACAAGGGAAACAAGTCGGAGGTTCAAAGGGATATGGGAAGACACTCAATTACTATTGCTCGTAAGCAATTGGAGAATAGGTCAATGAATGGAACAACATGGCAGCCATGGCTTGGAAGTGAGCATGCTAATAATGAAGTCCTAAGATATTCAAAGAGGTTGTCAAAGAAACGATGTGTATTCTTGGATATTGAAGATGATAAAGGCTATAGGTATTTAGGAGAGAGATGTTTGCTTCAAGTAACCGGGGTACTAGGTATTCCACCTTACCCACCTCCACAAAAAGAAATGGTACGAATGAATCAAAAGTATCGTGAGAAGTGCAAAGGTATGAGGACTTCTAGACTACCCAATACGACTGCAACTATTGAGGAGTATGAAAAATGGTGGTCTAAAGTTTCAGCTTGGTGCATACTTTGCAAAGGAGGAGCCAATATTGCTTCGAGAACGGAATCGCGACAACATTTCCTCATCATCTCAAGCTCAATTTCATGTTCCATACCCTCCTCCTATGCAAACAAGTTCATACGTGTATGAAAATGTAAGAGCTCAAAAGGAAAATGAGAATGTAGAGCTTGAGTACCTTAGAAGCCGGGTTCAGATCCTTGAAAGAGAGAATGAGTTGCTTCAAGTGAGAATGAAATTCTACGAACCTCCTTCGCATCACAAGATCAAGATGCTCCAATTGTTGAGTGCTCCTCCGATCAAGCTCAAACAGATATTGTGAATGAAACTCAAGTTCCCGGGTCTTCCAATCAAGTTTTTCCGGATATTGTTATCGATACTCAAGTTCCTCCTCAACAATCAACTAACTGGAGTGGACAAAGTGGTTTACGGACCTATCAAGTAGTGAATGAAAGTTATTTTGTAGACTTGGTTGTTTTAAAAATGAATGTTATTTTGGTTACAATCTTGTTTTAAATATGAATGTTATTTTGGTTACATTCTTGTTTAAAAATGAATGTATTTTTTTGGCTTAAGTAATATGTTATATTTTGTATATCGACATTTTTATATCGACATTATTTGGTGATCCTAATTGGTTTAAAATTCTTTTGTAGGTACAATGAGTGACACGGAATCGGATGACAATGTCATTTCTAGACGCCGGAGTAGGAGACGAACTAATGGGGCGATGGTGGTGAGGACGTTAATGTTGCAACAATCAATTGCTCTCATGACTCAACAACCCCAACCGGGCTGAGGTAAAAAGAAGACGTTCTGCTATTAGGAATAGGGTTCTTCACGATGCTATTATGATGCGTGATTATTTTACCGGTGGTAAACTTACTTATTCTAAAAGAATTTTCATGACCGTTTACGTATGAGAAGAGAATTGTTTCTTAAGATTAAAGATGATTTGTGTGAAATGGACACACAGGGCCTCAAGGAATAGATGCACTAGGTATTCCAGACATTCTCCACATATGAAAACTCTTGCTTGTCTTAGGTTACTTGCTACGGGACAAATGGGCCGACTCCATAGATGATTATGTGAGAATGGGTAAAACAACCCTATATATGTACTTGAAGAGATTTGTTAGGAACATAGTTAGGCGTTATAGTGGGGAGTACTTGCGCACTCCAAACCAAGATGACACTAATCGCATTTTAGCCGAGAATAAAGCAAGGGGTTTTCCTGGTATGCTTGGGAGTGTGGATTGCATGCATTGGCCTTGGAAGAACTGTCCTTCGTCTTGGGCAGGGATATTATGCATCTTATAAAGGTGAACCAACGATAGTGTTAGAGGGGGTTGCTACTTATGATTTGTGGTTTTGGCATGCATATTTTGGGAGTCCTGGATCAAATAATGATCTTAATGTACTTAACTCATCTCCATTATTCGATGGCATCTTTTCTCGAGGAAGCTCCATTAGTTGATTTTCAAGCGGTGGTGGAAGATTTGATATGGGTTACTACTTGGCCGATGGGATTTATCCTAAGTTATGTACTATTGTGCAAGCTTACAAAAGACCAATAAATGAAAGACAAAAATGTTTTACCAAGATGCAAGAAGCGTGTCGGAAAGATGTTGAGCGTGCATTCGGGTTCTACAAGCAAAATGGCATATAGTGAGAGGTCCGGTTGAATACCGGGATGAAGAAGACTTAAAATTCATAATGTTGGCTTGTGTGATATTGCATAACATGATAATTCAAAATGAGAGGCGAGATGGGGCATGGAGAACCTTTGGAGATGAAGACTATAGGGTTTACCGTGATATTGTACCTCGCTGAAGCCGTTAACTATCACGAGTTAAGACATGAACCCTTGTATAATGATCTTCGACTAAGATTGACAAATCATGTTTGGGAGATGTTTGGTAATGAACATGCGGAGGAAGCGCAAGGTAATTAAAGTTAGTTTCTTTTGGTTGTTTGGACAATGTGTTTATTTTGGTAACAATCTTTTAGTTGAAAGGAAATTACAACAAGGAAAACAATAGTAATAGAAATAAAATTATAACTTGGAAAACATAAACCATATTACCCATTACTCATCATCGCTACTATCTTGTTCCATCAAGTTCCTTTTCTCTAGTATCTTGTTTTGTTTACGTTCAACCCAAGCTTGGCCGGCACTAGATAACTTAGAAATATCCGCCATCATGATTCTTTCCAAACGAGCCTTTTTCTTTTCTTTGATTCGACTCATATTTTCCTCTTTTAGTTGTTCTTCTTGCTCTTTCAAATAACTTAACATTCTCTCATTGGTTTCACTAAAGTTGGATTCAATGGAACTACTTGAAGTACCACATTGATATTTTGCTTGTTTAAGAGCTTGAAGAGCTTTCTTCCCGGGTCCCCTTTTCTTTTTTTCTTGAGTGTCACCCGTATTAACATCTACTCCCGTCTCTTCCTCCTCGACATCGTCCGCACCATGGACACCATCGACACCTAAATCATCAACAACTTGGACCACGGGTGGTGGGGGTAGCGGGGTATATCGACATATTTGGTGTAATCATAACCGGTTCACTCTTGTATACCTCGTAGCACTCATCAAGGCCAAGGGTCTCCCATGTATCTTGTGAAACTCACACCGACCACGTATCAACTACAATGTAAACTTTTCATATTAGTATTCATTTACAAACATAATGAGCAATACGCATGAAAAAAATACATACCGTGTGCTCTTGTCCATAGCCACTTACTCGTCCACCTCGATATAGTTTTCCAAGAACGGCGAAAAATAACTTAATTTCTTTCTTTATTTGGTATATTCGGTTTTCTAAACTAGTTTTGTCTCTAACATTTGGGTTACCTTTCGTTTTCTCGATAAATAATGGAATAATTCGTTCCCAATATTTGGTTTTTCCTTGACCAACACCAACACTACCATCACCCGTTATTGCTATATGTGCTTCACAAAGAGCTACATCTTCATCCGTATTAAACTTAATTTGTTGCTTCCTACGACCTTTTTGAGCTATTTGGGTTGAAGGAGGGGGTGTTGTTGAAGAAGACATGGATGGAGAGTGTGAAATCGAAATGAAGAAGAAAACTTAAAAACAAAAATGGAGTAGAAGAAGTTGAGGGGGAGTGGGATGAAGAGAAAATTGTTGGAGGTGTGGGATTTATAGGCTAAAATGTAGCCGTTGGCCAAAATTTATTCAAATACTAAACGGGAGACTGTCTCCCGTTTTTTACTTAAAAACAAAACAAACGGGAGACGGTCTCCCGTCTAGTAGAAAAATAAAACTTTTACGGGAGACTGTCCCCCGTAAGAAAATTTCTTTTATTTTAAACGGGAGATGGTCTCCCGTTTATTGTTATTTCCTTTACGGGAGACAGTCTCCCGTAAAGTTTTACACTACCAACCACTCGTTCAGCTGAACGAGTGGTTGAACGTTTTGGCCCCAAAAACCACCCTTTCACTTACCATAGTGGCCTCAAATTAAGCCAAATTGGTAGTGACCCTTTCAAAATGAAAGGGTTACACTACCCATAGGATTTGCTCTAAGGGCACCTTTCATCCTCTTTCCGGGCAGAATCCTTCGACTTCGCAATGGAGTCTTTCCGAGCAAAATCCCCCAACTTAGCGACCAGGTCATCCCGCATCTTCACCTCAATTTCAGATAATTGGATTCTAAGATTCCCGATTCACTTCTAAGATTCAAAGAAGAGAGCCACACTCTCCAAGGAGAAAGTTATCTCGCCCCATCTACATATGATTGTATGGGTGTCCGAACACCATCCTGAGATGAAAGCAACCAAGCCTGGGACGTCCTTCCTAATCTGAGATTTACCGAAGTCTTGACAAAGATCAATGACCTCGCGCTCGAGTCAAGTTGGTATTTATACGCTCCTCGCTCACCATGAACTCAACCATCTCACAAAAGAACGCAATGGACTTTGACACATCCTCGAAGTCAATGTTGGAAGAGGAATATACCCCTTTATGAAGACAGAATCGAATGGTGCTCTCTGGGTGAACCGAACGTGTCTTCCTGTCATCCTCAGCACCGGTTAGCAAAATTGGCACGAAACCTGGGTGATTCTTCCGAGCAGGGGCGAGGGGTCTAGTGAAGAATTCATCATCCGTGTTCGGTTTGGAATTATGAGCATCCTTCGACGAAGTGAAATGTGGTTCAGGTAACATCTTATCGAATTCCTTCATAACAATTTGGTAATAAGATATCTGCACAAAACAAACGGAGAAAGACGAAGTTATCTCCCTGACACATAATCATACCCAAAAAAAAAAAAAAGAAAGGGGAAGGAGGACGTATTTTATTCGGGTTCAAGACTATATACGCAGTATTTTTTTTTATTTTTTTTCGGGTTCGAAACTATATACGCGGCATTCTATACGGGTACAAGTGTGTCTACAAGATCCTTCTTCGGGTTCAAAAATATATATGGAGCATTTTTCTACTGGTTCAAAACTGCGCGTGTGATATTTCTTTCAAGAAGCAAAATCATATATACAATATTTCCTGCGGGTTCGAAGTCATATGGAGCATATACACAGTATTCTTCTTCGGGATTCATACAGGGTTCTCTACGGGTTCGAAATACACACGCAGTATTTTCTTCTGGTTCAAATATTTCTTTTCAGACCAAAAATTCATATATGCAATATTTCCCACGGTTTCAAACAATATATGCAAAGATTCCTTGGTTGCATACGTACAATATTTTCTACAAGAGGCACGCCAAGGAATCATATGCAACGATTGTGGAAGCGCCTACTCTTAAGGTTTATACCTATAAAAAAAAAATGAGAGAGAAGAGTACTCGAAGACATACCTGGAAGCTGGTTTCTCTTTGCCGCTAGTATGAAAAGAGGAGAGAATAAAGCGCAGGATGGGGAGAAAGGGGCTTTATATAGCGTGAAAGACTTTGAAATAGGGAAGGATTTCCCTTTTCACCAAAATCACGAGTGTAAGAAACGGGCCCACAAAGGGTGCGACTTCCCAATGCCGCCCAAGTCACGCCTGCAAGCACGGTTTCCAAGTTGCACCGGCCCCACCAATTGCGACTTCCCAATGCCGCCCAAGTCACGCCTGCAAGCACGGTTTCCAAGTTGCACCGGCCCCACCAATTGCGACTTCCCAATGCCGCCCAAGTCACGCCTACAAGCACGGTTTCCAAGTTGCACCGGCCCCACCTATTGCGCCGACCTCCCAATGGCCGCACAAGTCACGCCTACAAGCACGCAGGGTTTCTACACTTTGTGCCGGTCCCACCAGCTAGCAAACTCAGTTTCCCAACTCACGCCAACTTCCCAACGTCGCCTAAGCTGCACCGACCCCGCCAATTGCGCCAACCTGCAAGCACGCACGGCTTCTACACTTTGCGCCGGTCCCACCAGCTAGCCCACTCAGTTTCCCAACTCACGCCAACTTCCCAACGTCGCCTAAGCTGCATCGGGCCCACCAATTGTGCCAGCCTCCTGATTTGTGCAAAACTACCAGAGGCAAGGATTCCAAATCCTATTTATAAAAGGTCAGACAAGCCTCCTTCAATTTTCTTTACTTGTTTGTCAATAGTTTGTCACCATCTTATGCTTACCCCGCAACAAAGCCCCTGTTCCGAGCTAAGAAAGGGACTTAATGTTGATGGTGGTTTATAAACAAGGGGTAAAAACATAAAACCCCATGACCTAATGTTACCCGCAACACATTAACTAAGAGAATTTAACTCAGGTGTAAATAATAAATAGGGGTATTTTTTCAAAATACCAGATTAGGGTTTTCGACCGTAACCCTAATTCCAAAACCAAGCCGCACTCGTGCACCATGGCAACCATGCCAAACCAAGCCGCACTCTGCGCACCATGGCAACCATGCCAAACCAAGCCGCACTCGCGCACCATGGCAACCATGCCAAACCAAGCCGCACTCGCGCACCATGGAAACCATGCCAAACCAAGCCGCACTCTGCGCACCATGGCAGCCATGCCAAACCAAGCCGCACTCTGCGCACCATGGCAGCCATGCTAAACCAAGCCGCACTCTGCGCACCATGGCAGCCATGCCAAACCAAGCCGCACTCTGCGCACCATGGCAACCATGCCAAACCAAGCCGCACTCTGCGCACCATGGCAACCATGCCAAACCAAGCCGCACTCTGCGCACCATGGCAACCATGCTCGCTAGCGGATTTTTCTACCAAAGCCACGGCCCTAACGGCCCCGCATGCCATTGGCACATGCCAAACATGCTCGCTAGCGGCTTTTTCTACCAAAGCCACGGCCCTAACGGCCCCGCATGCCATTGGCACATGCCAAACATGCTCGCTAGCGGCTTTTTATACCAAAGCCACGGCCCTAACGGCCCCGCATGTCATTGGCACATGCCAAACATGCTCGCTAGCGGCTTTTTCTATCAAGGCCACGGCCCTAACGGCCCCGCATGCCATTGGCACATGCCAACATGCTCGCTAGCTAGCTTCCCTATCAAGGTCACGACCCTAATGGCCACGCATGCCATTGGCACATGCCAACATGCTCGCTAGCTAGCTTCCCTATCAAGGTCACGGCCCTAATGGCCACGCATGCCATTGGCACATGCCAACATGCTCGCTAGCTAGTTTCCCTATCACGGCCCTAACGGCCCCGCATGCCATTGGCACATGCCAACATGCTCGCTAGCTAGCTTCCCTATCAAGGTCACGGCCCTAATGGCCACGCATGCCATTGGCACATGCCAACATGCTCGCTAGCTAGTTTCCCTATCAAGGTCACGACCCTAATGGCCACGCATGCCATTGGCACAAGCCAAACGCACACGCTGGTGGCCTAACTTGCAAACCGTGCAACCTACCACCAAGGCATTCCGCACATGCCAAGCACACACGCTGGTAGCCAAACTTGCAAACCGTGCAACCTACCACCAAGGCATTTCGCACATGCCATTGGCACATGCCACACGCGCCACTAGCAGCGCCCACTTGCACTCAAGATGCAACCAACACTCGAGACATCAACACAAACTGGGGGATGCTTCTTTAGGGTTTTGGTTTGGCGGTCACAGCATGAAGCGTACACTACGCTCACATTAAGAAAGCGTGAAAAGGAATAAAGCGGTCAAATAAAAGAGGAAATAATGGTTAAAAACGTTTTCACCCATTAAACCATGTGGTTACCACCTCCTCCCATTATTTCACCCTTTACTCTCTTCCTTCATGAGGCCAGGGTACGTTTCAATCTCGACTTGTATAAATAGGTCTTACCCATTTCTACCAGAAAACAAGTCTCTACGGGAGAAAATACTACACTACTCTCGTAAAGGCAACTTTGCAAGCTCTCCCAAAAACTTTCATCTCTTGCAAGCTTCCCAAGCTTCTACTTTCGATACAAGTCGAGATACTACTCTCCTCAACACCTTTCTTTGCTTCCCTCCCCAAATCAACCCTTCTCCTCCATTTTGTGACCGAAGTGAAGTCCGGAACGGCCATTTCTTGGTTTAGGCCGGACTTGTATAGATTGATCTCTCGAACCTATAAAGTGCTCACGTGCAGCACATTTGTTTAGGGTTTGAACCAGTTTCTCACTCACCTACCGAATTTACCGAAATCGGCAGAAACGATTTTTACCCATAAACAGTTACTGTTAAAGATATTCTAAATATTAGAATTCCTTATGCAGGTACGGATCAGTTGTGATGGGTTCCGGCTGAAAATGGACTGTTTTCAGTCAAAACGGCTAATAGAGTCCTTGATTTACCTAACAAATGTTGTTATTAATCCACAGATAGAACATTTTCCATGGGTTAAGTTCGAAATCTAGTTTACCGCCTAAGATTATGCATTTTATATGGAAATGTGTGCACGGTTGTCTTTCGGTTAGGGAATCATTAGCTAGATATGTAGTTGAGATTAATCCTAAATGCCCCTTTTGTGATAGAGAAAATGAGAATGTGCAACACTTATTGATTGATTGTGATGTTTAAAAAGCCATTTGGCTTGCGGTAAATTCTAATGTTGCAGGGGTATGCAGTGGTGTAAGCCTCGTTGATTGGGTTACTAGTTGGTATACAACTAATAATAGCCTAGAAACATCCAATAAAGAAATGATAGAGATTGCTTCCTTTACAATTTGGAATATTTGGAAACTGCGCTGTGCAGTGGTTTTCGATAATGCTCATGTGAATATATCTGTTGTAGTCAGCCTGATCAAACAGAGTAGACAGATTGAGTTACTAGTAACGAAGAATCATTTGTGTAGTCTCCAGCATGGAGTTACGGTGAGCTTACGTGTTCCCTGGACTAGACCGCCTGAGAGTTTTATAAAAGTGAATTTTGATGCGTCCTTTTCAAAAAGCTCTAAACTTATGGGTACTGGTCTAATATATAGTTGTTGATGATGCAAGGAATTGGAGAGCAAGCAGTGCATTTCGCAGTAGCTCGGGATGCATAAAAGGCGGAGAGGCACAAGCTGCGTTGGAAGGAATCAAGTGGGCGGGCTTTAAAATCGGGTCATCAACCTTTGTCTTGAAGGGGACCGTGTTAATGTGGTGAATGCCATTAATGGCAAACCAGGTTCGATGAAATGGACAACGAATAGTATAATTCTTGACTGCTTAGATCATTTAAAGAATTTCAATAAGTGGGAATGTTGTTATATCCCTAGAGAAACTAATGAGGTAGCTGATCTATTAGCGAAAGATGCAAGGCTAAGTAATAGTGTTGTTTTTTGGTCTGAGAATTTGCCCCAGTGGTTATTATCTTTGATCTCTGAAAAACTTGATGTAGTTTATTAAATTATCGATGAAACTTTTCTTTTAAAAAAAAAAAAAAAAAAAAGAAAAAAAAAAAAAAAAAAGGTTGTGCATATAGTCTTAGAAAAATTGCAAAGTGTTTCTCTTATTGTTCCTTTAACAATTAATTATATTTTCGGGGCCTTTTATGTTTATGGTCAAGTAATAGAATAAGAAATAATAGGCCGGAAATCAATGAGTTCCCCAGTTTTTATTGGTTTCAACTTTTTTCAACTTTTTTTTTTTTTTTTTTTTTTTTTTTTGTGGTCAATGGTTTCTAAGTTCAAACCAAAAAGAAATCAGGTTTTGAGTTCTCATCAAATTTTGAATTTGTTAGTTTGAAGGTTTCTCTTTCTCAATTCCAACATGCACAAACCAGCACGCACACGTTGCAATTTTCAACGAGGCAATGCTTTATAAATTTTTTTTGACTATCCCACCATCAATGTGTATATTATTTTATCCAAAAATAATAAGAGAGTTCTAAATGAATGAGTTTTTCAATAATGAGAAGGAATTCTCTGCTTATAAGGTATTAAAAACCTGATGCGTTTCTAGGAAACTTCTTGTAAGAAAGATTTCTAGGAATTCTCTATTATAAATACTAAGATTTCAGTATATATAACTAAGGTATATTCCAAGAAGGTTTTAAGAAACAATGGAATAACAAGGAAATGAATGTATATTATACTTTTTATGGGGTAAAAACATATATGCTAATACTTTTGCAATTTTGAACTAATATGGTAATAAAAGCCTTGGAAATAATTGTTTTCCGTATTGATAGGATTTAAGGTTTTGAACATTGGCTTGCTTAGCACATTATTTAGGGTTCTTCCATCTGATTTCACACCAACTAACCAGAGAAGTTCATGAAGATGGCTCTGTCCGTTGTTCACCACTCCACAAACAACTTACCCATCCATCACAACTTTTTTAACAAAAGTTATTTTACTACTTCTTCTTCTGTGAAAATGCATTGTAGTACTATTACAAGTGCTCTTAGATTGTGCTCTGGGTTAAGAAAAAACAATGGTATAGCACCACCACCACCATGTTATATTCTCAGATCAACACGACAACATAGGCGGTATAATAATATTTCATTGTCTGATGCTGCTGCTGATGACGATTTCTATACTTTCGAGAAGTTCACAGAAGAGGCCATTGATGTTGTTACTCGTGCCAAAGATGAAGCGAAAAGATCGGGTTATGATCTCTTTGGTGCGGAACATGTATTGTTAGCTATCATTAGTGAAGGTACCAGTATTGCTGCAGACATTCTTACTGATTACATGCATATATACGGTGTAGAGGATGCACGTAAAATAGTTAAAACTTTCACTAAACAGGGAAGTAGATTTGATGCTAACCGTGTTTTCAAACTTTCAATAGACAGTGCCCGTAAGCTAGGTCATGATCATGTCGACATTGAACATATCTTACTAGCGTTAATTCCTGAGGATGAGAGTAACGGAACGATAGTACTCGACATTCTAAAAAAATTTGGTGTTGATCCTACTAGTGCTCGTAAAAAAGTTCTTCAGCGGATGAACCGAGAAAAGATGAGTAAGCTTGAGATTTATTGCACTAATCTCACAAAACTAGCCAAGAGTGAAATTCAAGCTGGCCCTGTCACTAAACACACAAAAGAGGTAGCACAACAAGTGATCAACACTTTATGCACCCTTCCAAGTAAGAATCCTTGCCTGATTGGGGGTTCCAGAGCTGCGAATGCAGAAATCGTAAGAGAACTAGCTCAACAAATTGCATCTGGTAATGCACCAAAAGAAATTTCTGGAAAACAGGTAATAATGTTGCATGTGAACCGTCTTGAAGACGCTTGGGAAGATCTTCGGAAGGACCTTTTTCAGGAAATAAAAGAACAAAGGGATGGGATAATACTTTTCATAGATGATATGCAAAGTCTTATTACGACAATGGGTGAAGAAGATAGGTCAGTAGATCTAATTGAGAGCGGTGAATTTCAATGTATCAGCACTGCATCAACTAACGAAGAATATGAGAAGAACAAATTTTTGATGAAGCAATTTCTGCCTGTGAATGTACCTGCTCCATCAATAACAGAGTCCATATTCATTTTGAGAAATTTTGTTTCTGACAAGATGTGCATCGCAGATGAGGTTTTATTAGCTTCTGTATATTTATTACTCAAGTTCGATAAAACTAGCAATAATATTTTTCTTGACGAGGCCTTTGACTTGATTGACGATGCTAATTCTCTTGTTAAGAGATACAAATACCATGGAGACGACGTAACCGAAGCTGATATAAGAACCTTAGTATCTTTACGCTATGGTGTTCTGGTTGAGGAGATTGCGGCAATGAAGGACATTGTAGCCGACGTAACTCTCTCTGATGAAGTTGATTACAAGTTCTGGGATGAAAAATCAACAAGCGTGTATTGTACAAATAGGTTACGAGATAAACTGGCCCATTCGTATAACCCAACAGACTTCTTGGAAGGTAAAACCAGATCACCAATAGATTCAACACTTGTAAGTGACTTGCTAGACACCATTGAGAACGAGTTGGATAAAAGAGAGATTGAAGATGATGACGTGGTTGTCGATTTTGATGCGGCTAATAATAGTTACGTAGTTCACCAATTTGGTTAAGGCGGGGTACGCGTCTGATGATTAATTTCAAAAATTTCATGCGTCTGCCAAGTGTTAAGATAGTTTTTTCTTAGTAATTAGTATTTCATAGGAAGATGTACCCAACCTAATGAAAAAGGATCTTCTATGAGTATAATAATCAAGTTTTCAAAAATTATTTATTTTTTTTGACTGCTCAGTGGGAATATTTATATGAGTACTTTTCATGCTACAGCCTACGTAGTACGTATAAGACATAAGTTGTCAAGTGTGGGAAATGACTTCCGACTGTGCATTATCTTTTCCGCAATGACATATGTTGCCAATATTGCGACCAAAGTTTGCAATGACTTCCTATGGAGTGACTAATTACTAATTAGGCGTTAATTATCTCAAGCAGAGGTGCCTTTGGTTTGGCCTCAGAAAGTACGTGCTAGTTGTAAGCTAAGTCGTGGCCACCTGAGTGGGAGCAAAGAAAATCAGCAAGTCAACAGAAAGTACATCTAGGACTAGGACAATCTTATAATTTTATGTGTCGGCGTCCATCTCAGGCTGTCATTCTGGCCTGGTTGGTGTGGGAGTTGTAGAATTTGGTGAACTAGCAAGATTGGGGGATATACCTCTTTGTTAAGGTCATTCATGAGGTCATTAGTTGGTTTCCATAGTTCACTAACAAGGTTTTCTAAATATATTGGTAATAGCTTGCGGAAAGTATCATTTGATAGTCCAAGACATATCAACTATCACTGAAGTATGTTCCTCGATGGAATTGGAGCTCAACTTCCAATTCGGTTTAGCACATTCACACTTATATTATATGCCAAGCCTCTGAGAGTTCCGATCAAGGTACCTGCATTGGATACATCACCGCGCCATGTAAAATAAACTTCCATAGGGACTGAAAAATGAACAAATTTTTCGTCCTTAAAAGTAACAAGAAAAACACATACTCAAAATTCTATACTCTTTTAGATATTTCATAAAATTTTGCGTTTAGGCTCCCATTTAGGGTCATAGCAGCACATCTCAACACTATTGTGCCAAAATAAAACCTGGTTGCTCTCCGTCAAGGTGATTGGCTGAGAAAAGATATTCTTACCGGAGCCTTGCCATGGAATACTAAACTCCTTACTCCAACTCCAAGAATGATCAATATACTTTCCGTTGTTATCATCATCGATGATACCTTCCGTATGTTTATTTTTGTATGACCACAAGTGGTCATGTTTGTTACGATCATGATGTACTACGTAAAGATATCCACCCAATACCTTGACCTCAAAGAAGCTCTTGTTGCACGCCGAATGTAAGCAAGGTGGTTGTATTTCCACACAACCTATAACCATGCTGATTATTTACCTCGCCAATACCCATGCTGATTATTTACCTACAGTATAACCATGCTGATTATTTACCTACGTAAAGATATCCACCCAATACCCATGCTGATTATTTACCTCGCCAGGATCTTCATAGTAGAGTTGAGCGTTTTTCCCCTCTAATGAGACCAAGAAAATAAGACCCACCTTAAACAAAAATTCTGCTCAGCCCCGGTCAATCCCACCTTCAAACCCACCGTTGATGTGGCGCTGACGTGGGTTGACTTTTCTATTTTCTTAGATTTCATCTTTTTTTCCGACGTGTTTTTGAGTTTTCCTTTCTGGCTCATCGTTTAATCTCAGGCTGAAAAAGATGTACAAGAAATCTTCAATCTTTCATCTAAAAACTTAGAATATCGGATCCATGGAACAAAGTTGTTTTGTACTTGAGCAGATCAATGCAACATCTAATACTCCAAACTTCAGATCCATCTAAAATCTCTGTTTCGGTTTTCCTAAAAAAATCCGACTCTGAGACGACTGTTTCTGAAAAGAAAATATCGATTTGGTCTAAACCCCATGTTTGGATATCTGGTTGTATGATTTATTTTTTGTATTAGTAGTGGTAGTGTAGCTAGATTTTTACTGGACTTGGAAGTGTTTTCATGTTTCAGTTGATAAAAGATACCTTGTTTGCTCTCTTGTCCAGATGTGTTCTGCAGATATAATGCTTGTACAAGGGCAAAGTTATTGGAATTGTTGTTGTTGCTATTGCAGAAACTGGATCTGATGCCGCAAGGGGTTTAGCTAGTGGAACTGTTCTAAACTTCTAAGGGAGAAGCTAAGGCAGAGTTGTTACTAACTTTGCAACATTAAGCTTCTTATTTCTGGTGGGAATGATAATTTTTCAAAAAACAGGTTATATAACGTTAGAAAGCTGATAATAATAAGCCTTGTACCCATTACAAAAGAGTCAATCGAAATCAACAGAGAGTAAAGATACTTGAAATGAAGAGCAGCTGTGTGCTATCTTGCTTCGATGGAATCCCACTGCAAATTCAAAGTACCCAAAGACACCATACTTTTAACATATAACTTTCAGAAATTCAAATTCACTTTTATCGGTGCTACCATAATGGAAGCCAGATCAGATCAAGAAGTCACTAGATACATTCATCAGGATCCGAAAGATACCACTCATTGCTGAGTGAAACTCCACATCGGCGGGTTTTTTCCTGCAAGGAATGCATCAGAATCAACCATACAATATAATATATTGAGAATTTGGTTTAACAAAATTGTGTTACATATTAATTAAAGGGAAAATTGGAAATATGTCCCATTTTCACTAATTCGTTTGGGGATCTATCCCATAACGGTAAATATTAAGAAATCTATCCTAAATTGAGAAAACAACCGTTAAATCCTTGATATGCCGCATGTGTGGGATTGCACCTGTGTTGAAGTGACATTTTCTCCCTCAATATCTAAACGAGTTTCTCTGTAGTATATTCTTCATTCCAACGACCATGGCAAAAAGTAAACCACTTTCTGTTCATCATTAGTTGACGACTCCGACATATTTTCAGTATCTAAAACACAGGGTCGACGGGGGTTTTGGATGATTCAAAGTGGAACCGTAGAAAAAAAATTCTCCTTTTATTAGGGTTTCAATTTACGAATCAATTTTCATCTTCTGCTTCTTCTTCCAAATAATTGTTTCTTTCTCTAATTCAATACCCCGACTAGATAATTCCTTTATCACTTCTTTTTTTAATAACTACCGATGGATGATTGGATTTGGATTGCACTTCCGTAAAAAAAAAAAGTGAGAGATTTAGAGAGGTGTGTTTTTAGAATATGAAAAAGATAGATGGAACCGAGATCAGGAAGGAGAAGAAGCAAAACTAGGTTTAGAGACTTACTATTAAAGTACAATAATTAAGCAAAACTGTCATCGGTTAAAGGTAGTTTACTTTCTTCCATGGCTTCTACATGGAGAAGAATCAGAGAGCGAAGTATTATAGGTTATGTTGAGGGTAAAATTGAAACTTCAACGCAAGTGTAATCCCACACATGCGGCATATCAAGGATTTAACGTTTGTTTTCTCCCTCTAGGATAGATTCCTTAATATTTTCCGTTATGGGATAGATCCCCAAACACATTAGTGAAAACGGGATATATTTCCAATTTTCCCTTAATTAAATACTCATGTCTCAAGAAAGAAAACTCATGTTGTGTTACCTTGCACAGACTAATTTGAAAAACAACTCAGACGCATGTAGGCGAAAATGAAGAACAAAGAGTAAAAAACTCGCACCTGTTGAACGCCACTCTGAAAATCAAGAAGGTTACATCCTCAAAGGAAAGTGCATACCCATGAATCAGACCATTTTCAGATTTATAAGCTTATTTGAACCTCTTTTGTAGCCTGAAATTGGACGAAAAAAAGAATACAAAAATTGGAAAAACTAGGGTTAAAATTGATATTAGGGTTTACTTTAATGTTCATTGATCTGTTCAAGTAAAAAACAACTCTGTTCCATGGATCTGATTTCCGAAGTTTTTAGATGATATACTGAAGATATCTTAAACATCTTTTTCTTTTTCAGCCTGAGATTAAACGATGAACGAGAAAGGAAAACTCAAAAACACGTCAGCAGAAAGATCAAATCTAAGAATCAACCCACGTCAGCGCCACATTAGCAGTGGGTTTGAAGGTGGGATTGATTGGTGGGCTGAATAGAATTATTGCACCTTAAATTGGATAAATTTTTGATGGGGCGTTTTTTGATGGGGACAAATGAGATATTGATATGTGTATTTCTAATTAATTGCTTTCAACAAATTTTGTTTCAAAAAACAAATAAGAAATATATTTTTGGAGAAAATATTGTTTATGTTTTATGTTTGTTATTTTTGGAAACACGATTTGTGAAAACAACTAATATGATGCACACATGTTGACATCTCATTTGTCCCCATGCCCCCATCAATAAACGTTCCCATCAAAAAAATTCTCCCTTAAATTGAGAGAGGACTAGGACAGTACCCCATGTTTTCAAGATGGATTGGCACGGTACACGAGACTGGGGATGGTCATGGGGCGGGTATGCCAATCCCAGTCACTGCCCCGTTCATAAAAAAAAAAATACCTATACCCGTCCCGTTACCCACATGCATTGGGGCGGGGTGGGTATGGGGAATACCCGTTTGGGGCGGGTTTTCCATGGGTTACCCGTAACACGGAGTTAATACATAAATTTATTTATAATCAAAACTTAAATATGAAGCAAACAAAATTAATAACATATGAATAATGCATTTTGAAATTTTAAATTCAGAAATTCATCTTAAGGTAAACAAAAGAATCTTTAAATGATTTCTTAGTTTTTCTACTTTATACTTTCGATACAAGAACGATCAAAGAATGTGTCTGATCACAACAAAGAAACGAAAGTGATGAATATACAAGAACGATTAAGAATATAATAAAAGTAAGAATGCTCGACTAAGTTGTAGAAGTATAAAATTCGATACAAATTCTTGCATAAAAGTCGAAACCCTTATAATATGGAAGCAACGGGGCGGATATGGAGCGGGGACCTTGAATCCCATCCCCGCCCCATCCCCGTAGCTTAGGTTTCGGGTATTACCCATACCCGACCCCATCCCCATTTGTGCGAGTAAAACCCTACCCAAACGGGACGGGTACCCACGGGAATGGGTTTGGGTGGGGCAAATGGCCATCTCTGCACGAGACAGAAATTCGTATGTAGTATCTCGGTGATTACATTCCATGGAATTGCAAAAGCAATAACCCCTTGAATTGTAGATGAATTTGTTTGCGATTATTATAGCTAACCATATCTATCTATTCTATTATATAAAGCCAACTACCCTTATTGTAGGCAGTGAAGTTGCAAAATTTTTGGATCATTTTACCCTTAACTTTATAAAATGACAAAAAAAATTAAAATATTATTTGAGGACCAAATGGTAATCTACAAATCTGAAAATCATTATCTCCATTTTGCCCTGATTTACATATATACATTAGAAGAGATCAAAAATTATTGTAGGGGCACTAGGGTAACTTGAACGCAATTAAATGTTCGGATCCGATCTTCATTTCTCCAACCCATTAACCCGTATTTGATTCGAAATTTCAGCACACATTCATAAAGTTGTGATTGGAAGCAGAGATTACACGGATGCGCTCATATAGATCAAAATCTTGAGAAACAAAATCAAATGTGAAGAATCTTGGTACTCTATCTAGCTATCCTACATGAAGTTAGCAGCACTAGAAAATCATCAAAATAGGCATACGAGCAAAACCCATATCTAAGTATCTTCTTCTCGGTAACAGTGGAGTATGTGAGAGAACTTAAGAAAACTTAAGTTTCGATGTTGACTCGCTCGATCTAATTGACTCTCTAATAGTAAACGATTGATGAAAGGTGCAGCCTGCAGAACATAGTAACTTGAGACAAAAAAAATAAATGAAGGTAGCGGTGACAGAGTATAAATGAAAGAGAACGTAGTTGTTGGAATGGTGGTGTCGGTGCCGCAATAGAACGGGAATGGAGGAGAAGCTAAGGGTTAGTTTTAGCCAAGGTTTTAAAAACGTCCGTTTTTACCGGAAAAACGACCATTAAAACGGTCACACCCATATACCGTGGCCGTGAGGGTCCCCGAACGCCGTGCCTTTATTAGGGCGATAAATAGGAAAAAACGACAGTTTTATAGTACCGTTTTTCAGTTTTCATACACGTTGTAACCGTGTTTCTAAAATTAGTTTGAATGCTTTTTTTATTATAAATAGCATTTGAACGTGCGTTTTTTAGAACTAATTTCCCGTTATCACGCACGTTATAACCGTATAAATAACTTTCTTACCATTTCTTTTGATTTTTTTTTTCTTCTCTGGATTGAAAGCTGAAAACTTCGAATTAAATATTTTCTTCTCTGTTTTCCCGTTATCCCTCATTAGACTATGAACATCGTGAACATCAATGTTGTGTCTCCTTGCTTTACCTTTAATTCTTTGTTGCTCCAACTTCAAATTGTATTGGACATACACCGGATCATTTAATCTCGATGAAAGTAAACGATTGCGTAGTTTGGTGTGGATTCTTTCAAACACACTCCAATTCCTCTCTGATCCAGACGATGTATTTGTTTGACTTAATATCTTTACTGCAATCTTTTGGAAGTATGGATACTCAGCACCATAAGATAACCACCAACTTACTGGATCACCATGTTGAGCTGCAATACGTGCTAATGGTGATCCAAATTGACCTTGCATCATTCGCATTCTTCCTGCCTACAAAGAAAAGTACAATTGTTACTAGAAATTCAAATTACTTAATTATACATATTTGGAGATAATATTAGTAATTTTGTACCTCTAGCATGCATTGTGCTTGTTCTTGTGGGCCACTAACCATTTTTGATATAACTTCTGTAAGAAAAATTTGCGGCTCAGAAATATCATTATTGATCAGATTAGTTGCTGGGTTAAAGATGTAATAAGGATTGAGAAAATACGATGCAGCATGAAGAGGAGAACTCAACTGACTTTTCCATCGTTTCTTTATTACACCCACGATAGAAGCATTTCGATTTGATCCTAAACCCATTTGTATAGTTTCCACACATGTAGCAAGTGCATGGAACAAATAGCCCATTGTGGGTTTGTCTGAGTCCAAGAAACGAATCATTTTCAATAAAGGACCAACCATCATGCATGCATTTTGACACGTCGTCCAGAACATCTCATTTGAAATATTATTCTTCACTTGTCTAGCTTGTTTAGTTCTTGCCTCATCCGATTTCAAAAATTCCTAGTCCTGAAAGAGGCTCTCGATAGCATTACGTTGATCAATGATGCTTTTGATTGCAATAAGATTCGTTGAAAACCTTGTTAAG
The DNA here is from genome assembly GCA_023531295.1 of Papaver armeniacum. NCBI lineage: Eukaryota > Viridiplantae > Streptophyta > Magnoliopsida > Ranunculales > Papaveraceae > Papaver > Papaver armeniacum. The sequence continues at coordinate 254,339 of JAJJWW010016007.1, read as the reverse complement.
CCAGGGCGCAATAGATTGCGTCCTGCAGAATGTTGTCGAAATCTAGTAAGAACCCAACCATGATTATAAATAAATTTGCTAATTTGTCTTGCTTCTCCGATCACATCTTTAACAAAGGGGAATTTTTCCATATCTTCCAACATCAAGTCCAATATGTGAGCAGCACAAGAAACCCCAGAAAAATGTGCCATATTTTGATGCCAATTTCTTACCTATTCAAACAAAAATAGAAAGAAGTTAATGATTAATATATATATATATAAAATAAAATGAAGTTATTCTTAGTTACCCGCAACTTTGAATTGGGATCCTTGATCTGTTACTAATTGAACAATATTTCTTGGACCGACATCATCTATAACGGGCTCGAACAAAGTAATTAAATACTCTGTTGTCAACCGATTATGTTCAATGTCGACATTTTTCAAAAATGTAATTCCACTACCACTGTAAACTAGAAAGTTTACAATCGTACGGTTGTTTTTGCTTTTCCAACCATCCGACATGAGTGTACAACCATATTCTCTCCGAGAATGTCGTTGAACGGATACCACATCTTTTTCAATCCTTTGTTTTTCTGAAGTTAATATGGGATTCGACAACTTATAAGCTGATGGAACTCTATAGGATTGGCCGAAATTTGCAACTACATCGAATGCCTCGTGGTACTGAGATGAGTTAGCCACATTGAAGGGAATATCATTGGCATAGAAAAAACGTCCAACAGAAGAATCGACTTTTTCCCGACATGTTTTGCTTTTGCAAAATTTTTCCATCGAAGGTTGAGAATCCCTAGAAGGGTTATATTGTCCTCCCATATCCACAGACATCCTAGGTGGTTGTGATGGCCGCATAGTAGACCTAGGTATTTTTGCAGAGGCCCGGGGACCGTGCGATGTACCCTCTCCGGCATGAATATTCTTATTTTTTCGTCCAAAAAGGTTCTTTAAAAACCCAGTCTTTTTCTTTTGTGTGACTGATACTTGTTCTTCTTCTGCATGAAAATATGGCTCTTCTTCATCTATACCACACACAGGGTTCCATGGCTCATTATGATACACTTGTTCTGAATCTTCGTTATCGTTTCTCTCTTCTTTGCCTTTTTGCTTTTCTTTTTTCTTCCAGTGCCACTTTAGCAAGATTTTTCACTTCAGGCGGCACATGCATGCAAGAGGCAACTGTACCTCTTTTACCGAGTTTTTAAGCATTCAATGATTAACTTTTAGAAACTAGTAGTCTAGTACCATATAGACTTGTTAAAACCCCGCCTACTTCTTGGCATTTGATGGAAATTCTGCGATCTAATAAAGGGACAAGTATACCTAGCTAATGGTTTCCGACAAAATTTTAGTGGCTATAATTTACCGACACGAATTTTATCAAACTTTCGTAAATTGTATAGTGAAAAGCATTTTAAAACACCTATGTAAAGAATATAAAAATGACTATCGAATTATACACATTTCTTATACTAACAATAATCAAATAAAATGGTAGTATTAGAATTTCTTAATGATATAGGTCATCTATTAGTTGGACAAAATTTAAAAATTAATAGGTCATCTATTTAGAGACGTGGGGAGTATTAAAAAATTAAAATACCTTGTAACAACGTTTTTAGACTCGTGAAAACGTTTTTCACGCACGTTATAACCGTTACATAGGAAATTCAGATCAATAATTTTTTTTATTTCCTATGTAACCGTTACAACGCCCATTATTTTCAAAAAACGTCTAAAAAACGCGTTTTTTGACCATATAACGCGTTTTTGGCCCAAAACGTGCTCACACTGAAAACGCATTATAACGGTCACACCTAGTGTCCGTGACATGAGCCGTGACCCATTTTTCAAACCTTGGTTTTAGCTTTCTTTTCGGGAGAATAAGAACTTTTTAAAGTGCCATATCACCCTTCGAATGCGAAAATGCTTCTAACATGCTTACACCCATGTACTGCTCTGCCTATTATTAAGGTAGAGTGTTACGTGTCTTAAGGTATACCCTGGAATGTGGACGTCATAAAATTAACTCCACCAAATTTATTTATTTTTGCACGCGCAGAGCGCGTGCCCGTGACCTTGTTATATATATATATATATATATATAAAGGAAACCCCATTGCTACAGTACATGAACAGTGGATGAAGCTGTAATATTTTAAAACCCAACTTTGCCCTTAATTTTGTAGTTTTTGTTGAAAATGATTAAAATAAAATAAGGTCAAAACGGTAAAAGTAAAAAACAAATAGAGAGTCTAGGACTAGGAATAGAGCGGATCACAGTGCGAGGGTCCCATTAGGGTAGAAGGGGAAGCATGTGCATAGCACGTTCAATATCTATATTATAAAAAGAAGTGCCCTTTGTGTAGACTGACAAATCCGACCATCGATTTCGTCATCCGGCGGCGAAGATCGATAGTTAGGCGAGGTATATTTTTGGTCGTCGGATCCCCTAGGTTTCCTGATGTTGTCACGGTCTCAATAGTAATTTGGGAAAAACTACTAGGTTTCCTCTTATAATCGGGTTTCCTAATTACAAACAAATTAACCTAATATAGATTTCAGTTCCTCATATATAATTGTGTTTTTCCACATAAAGTCCACTGGAACCCATTCTCCACCTTTATGATTATAGTTGTATATGTGGGGAGATGACATGCATTGTTATATGTTAACCACGTTCACTAAAACTCGGTAGCATTATTTTAAAACTTCCAAAAAAAAAAAAAAAACTGTATATTAGTATCAGATATTGAAAACGATGTTCCATGATTAACCATTGCCACCCTCAGCTTGGCCCATTACATGTTGTGTGATTATTTATGTCTGATGTGAATTGTGAGATGCGTAATATAAACGTATCATAAATTTTCCGGCGGGGATAAACTATTAAAATGGAACGAGAAACCTTATATTAATTTTAATGCGGTGACTACGATTAACCTTAGATTTTCTAATCCACGGCCGGGGCCGTAGGCCCCGGCCAAACCTTTAGATTTCTAAATCACAAACTAGACCAATTTGACCCAACCAACAAGACATGCATAGCCCGACTATTTTACAGGCTCAACTCCCGGGTCGTAGGCTAACTAAACGCGACCCCAGTCATAACACGCCGACTAAAATTTTGTGGGAGGCTACTAATCGTCCGACCAAACAACAACAAAAATTAAAAAAAAAAAAAAAAAGGTTGACGGCCGGGGTGATACCTAGTACTAGTATATATATAAGCCCCATTTGGGATTACTAGTATTTTAATATTTATTTATAAAAAAATTAATAAATATTAAAATAAAAACTGAAAAAAATAATAAATTTAACAAATATTTTTTTTTTGAAAAAAAAAAATTAAAATAATAATATTTTCATAGCAAACCATAATCATAAATTTTTTAATTAAATAATAAAAACAATTAAAAAATTAAAAAAAATAATTTACTTATATTTTATTAAATATATTGAGATTAGAAATATAATTTATTATAATAAAATTGTATTAAAACTAATTTTTGAAATATGTCTATTTTCGTCATTAATTACATCACCAACACTTTTAAATACCAGTTTACCAAACATAATTTACAGTTTGTTAATTGCACAGTGCTTTTTAAATTATAGTTTACCAAACGTCATGCAGATTTATTTTCACAGCACAACACAGCACAGCAACGCACAACACAACAGAAAAGCGCTTTTCTAAAATTCATAGCAATACCAAACTAGCCTATAATCACTCGGGAACTAGGATATCACAACAAAATAGAATCCATATAAAAACAATCTTGGTATAGGGGAGGCAATCTAATAAGACAAAAAAGGACATTACAAAGAAATTCAAGTGTCCCTTATCAAAGAAAATCTGGAAATGACTAATTAGCCCTTATTGTTAATAATCAAGATTAGTAATGATAATCAAGATTAGTGTTGATAATCAAGATTAATGTTGATAATTAATTTTCAGTTATAAAACTCTAAAATCAGATTTTTAGAGTTAAAAAAAAAAAACGGTTAGAGGAGAAGAAAAAAAAAACTTTTGTGATATTTGTGAAATCCTAGATTTTGATTCACTCAACCAAAATGAGTGATTCCAGTGGAAAATTTGAGATGGGTGAATGTCTATACGATAGACAAAACAAATACTACATACCTCTTGATGGAGATCCTGATATGGAGTATTTTTTAGATGGTAGAGATGTTTTAACCCAAAGTGAAGGTCAGTCTCACCCAATTGAAGAAATTAGCCAACAAAGTGAAGAACCCAACACTGAAAATGACCAGGTATACTTCTAAATTAGTTCCCATTAGCTTTTTGTTGATCAAAATTATCTAAAGTAAGTAAAAAGATCAAATTCTTAAAAATTCTAGAAGAACATACGGTTGGCTTTTAGCTAGTTACCAGCCGTAGGTCACAGTTATGGTTCGAAAATTATCAAATACCATCCGTAACTGGTTCAATTTAAGGAAAAACCCAATCGTAATACCAGTTACAGTTGGTAGAAAATTTTCGATACGAACCGTAAGTTAATTACGGTTGGCCATGTTCTTCAGTAGTTACCAACCGTAACTTATCATGTGCATGGCAGTATTTACTACACTTATTACGATTGTTAATATGTGAATCGTGAACACCCGTAACTTCTGTTACGGTTTGTTATGTAATTTTTGTATCAACCGTAAATTGCTCTGTATGTTTTCATTTTATTTTCACCTTAGTTACAATTTGTTATTAGAGGACCTTTATCAACCGTAGGTTAGTTACGATTCCAAGTTTATCGTACTTACCAACCGTAACAGTGTTACGTTTTGTGTTTTCTATGTCGTAACCAACCGTATCTTTATATATGTTTTCGTTTTGTTGCCTTGTTTAGACTAATGTGGGTATATTGTTGTCTAGATCGTGGATGTACCTTCCCTAATGGATGAACAACCTTTAGCAAATGAACTTCTCAACCAAGATTCTAACTTTTACTATTTAACCAAGGAGACATGGGAAGAGAAAGATGATGCAAAGAAGTGGGCTAGAGAACGAGGCAAGTTGATTATGTGTATCATAGTTTGTAATGGTACCACTAGTGATAGTGCCTTTCAAATGGTTTGCGAGTGTAGTGGACAACATAGAAGTCACGCAAAAAAAGGGTACCGTTCACGCAGCAAAGACAAAGAGGAAGAATACTACTTTCAGTAAGAAGACTCGGTGCCCCTTCAAGCTTCAGTTTAAAAAGAACGCGGCAAAAAGGTGGTTTTTGGAGAAAGTTGTATGTGGTAGTCATAACCACCCTATACCGGAGATTTTGCTATCACACGCTTATGGTGGACGCCTTACCGAAGAGAAAGAGAAGATCGTAGAATCACTGACACAAATTCGTATGAAGCCTGTTGATATCCTCGCTCACTTAAAGGAAAGAAACCCACAAAATGCTTCTACTTTGGATAACATCAATGCAAGAAAAAAATTGAATGATAAGAAATGGGAACAAATGAACGAAATGCAACAGTTAAGGAATTTGGGGGAGTTGCATAACTACTCGGTTTTCCACGATGATGATGAGAAAGGACGAATAAGACATCTTTTATTGGCTAATCCTGAGTTTGTGAAGTTGGCACGGTGCTCTCATCAAGTGCTTCTAATGGATTGCACATACAAAACCAACAAGTTTGAGATGTCATTGTTGAACATTGTCGGGCAAAATTCTACCAAGGCTCCTTTTAGTGTTGGTTTTTGCTTCTTGAAAGATGAGCTCGAAGAGAGCTATGTGTGGGCACTAAAACAAGTGAAGTTATTATACGTAGAGGGATATACTCCAAAGGTGATTATTACTGACAAGGAGCAAGCTTTGTTGAATGCAATAAGGAGGGTTTTCCCGGAAGATCATAACCTTCTTTGCATGTTCCACTTGTGTAAAAGTATTGAAACTAAGTGCATGCGTCTTGTCCTTCCAACCCAAAAAAACGAAATGGATAGAATAAAGAAACTACCGTTACATAAGCAAGATGAAGCCAAATAGAAATTTAAGAAGGATGACAAGTTGGCGGAAATAAAATGGGAAAGTTTCAAAATGGAGTGGAGAGCCTTGACCTATTCTATCAATGTGGATGAATATGAGGATAAAGCTCGTATGTTAGTGGCTCATTGGAAAAGAGGTTATCCAAGTGTTGTGAAGTATTTGTTTGATAATTGGTTGGATCCGCACAAAGAGAAGTTCGTATCGGCGTTCACTAACCAATATAGGCACTATGACAACCAAGCTACAAGTACGGCGGAGTCATCTCACAACCGGTTGGAGAAGAAACTTCATAGTTGTAATGGTGGGTTAGTTACGTTATTTGAAGCCATGCATTCGTATTTCCTCCGTGATCACGATAGAGTAATGGAGTCTTTTGAAAAAAGCCGAAGTAAACAACACACTAAATGGATAGACAATGAGTGGCTAAATGGAATTACACATCAAGTTTCGCACAAAGAAATTGAGAAGATAATGTATGAAGTACAACATTATGAATTGGGGATTATGAAGAAGAGTGTGTTTGTCCAAACATGACAAGTTTGGGACGCCCATGTCGGCATGTTATAGCCACATATCAAGACAAAGTGATCCCGATTAAAGATGTTGATCCCTTTTGGTAACAATTAACATTCCTTGAAACAATTTTTGATCCACAATTTGGAGGAACGTTTGCCGATACCGATATTGGAAAAGCTCTAGCCGAGAAATATGCTACACTAAGCCAAGGCCAAAGGAAAATATGGTTGAGTAACTTGAGAGATTTCGTATATCCACAATTTAAGTATGATATCAAGGAACCACCAAAGGGGAAGGGTAAGGGGAGGCCTCCTACCAAAAAAAAAAGAGTTACGTAGGAAATAAAAAAGCAAGAGAATTGGCGGAAGAATCAAAGAAAAGAGATCCTTGTGGTTATGAATGGTTGAGAAAGGAATATGAAGCGGAGGATGATATGGAAGAGGATGATGTTCAAGGTAGAAACAAACGAAAAAGAGGTCAAGCGGATAAAGGAGAACCAAGCCGTCGAAATGTACAACAAAAATGTATCGATCTTCCTACTCGAAAGTGCAACAAGCAAAATTGATGTTAAAGGAAAAGGTCCGGTATTTCGCTTTAAACAACAAGAAAGAAGCAAAGTTGTTGTTCAAGGAAATGGTCGTAAAGAAAGTGGAAAAAAAGATGATGGAGTTAAAGGTCAAGGTTCCTATGTCGGACTCGAGGTTTCCTCCCAAGATAGTTCAATAAAAAGACTTATTGGTAAAGTTGGTGTTAAACAATTAGCAAGGAACAATGGAAAGAGTCCGATGGTTAAAAAGGAGAAGGAGAAGGATACGATTCATCTAAAAGGAGTGACCTAAACCACCACCTAGAGACAAGAATGGTCGATATAGCCGGAACCATTACATTCTCTATGAATATTACCTTCGTTTTTCCCCCGACTATATTCGTGGTTATATCAAGGCTACGGATAATGTTCATGGTGATGGGAAATGTGGTTACCACGTATTCGTGGATCAACTTGGACCCTTTGAAGACGCGATAGGGTGGGATTGTGACCAAGTTACTTGCGTAAGGCAAAAATGGTTAATGGAACTACATGGTAACCGCGACTTCTATAAGCCGATGATAAGAGTTGAAAGAAACGAAACCGATGAGGTGTTAAATGAGAGCTTCAAGGAAATGGAAAGGCGGTTAACCGACAATATATGTTTGACAAGCCAATATTGGATGCGCATGCCTATATGTGTCCAACTATTTGCCAACGTATTCAATTGCGTCATTCATTTAATCTCCAGATAAATGAGAACTACATTTGCACCAACAAGAATACCGTTTGACGAAGACTTGTCAATAAAAAAAACTGTTATCATAGGGCACGTGGAAGGAAATAATTACATTGGCCTCCGATTGCATGAAGGAAGTCCATTACCTCCATTGTGGAGGGAATTTGGTTGTGACGGTGAACTCCCAAAGACTTGGTGCAATCGATTTGAGAAAAGGATTGAATTATGGAAGGCCATAATGTTGTCTATGCCGAAGCAATTCGTAGTTATGACCGATGATGAAGAGGATGCTTAAATGTTTTCAAGTCTTCTTCCAGCCCATTTTATAATTTGTATTTTGGTATTTTGACTAAATGTTATATGATTAAAAGTGACAATATCATGTCTATTTGATTAGATAATATATGAAGTATTTTGTTCACAAACATATCTATTTGATTAGCTAATTTGAGTGGAAATCAAGGTATCAGTGTAAATTACGGTTGGTAACAATAACATACTTACGAACCGTAAGTATGCTTAGAAACACATTGTACCAGCCATTGTTAGTTACGGATGGTAATTATAATATAGTTACAAATCGTAACTAACACTGAAACAAAATCCGAACAAATATAAGTCAATTAAAACCATTGAACCATCTTCATTACTAAACCAACATTACAACCATTAAACCATTACCAATATAAATGACATTACAACTCATTTTCTTTGATGCAACTTAAAAGGATACTAATATCCAGGCCTACGAGTGCGATAAAAGTCTTTAAGGATGTTGAAATGAGGTAAGTATTGAAAACTCGACCTTTTCCATCGTATCCATTAATTATTGAATAGAGCTATCTAAAACTTCAGCGTCAGTTTCACCCTTTAATCGTGTTTCACCCATAATACGAACTAATGCCATAAATTCTTGAACGTTATCCCGAATAGTTCCATATCGAACATACAACATAATTCCATCGCGGTTATAAGGGTTACCTGTTTCGGAACAAAAGTTTTCAAAAAGAGTTCTCATATAACTTGCACTCACAAAACCACATCGACGTCGTTCTTCTCCTCTTTTTGGATAGCATAGCAAAAAGTTGCGGCAAATACATAAATCTTCTTCCAAAGTGAATTCAGGGTTTGGAGCCATAATCTAGTTTAAGGTAAGAGATGATTCATGTGGAGGTGTAACTTCTAGCAAGGAGGATAACCATATATATATAAAAAAAATAAAATCTTCAATAACGGATCATTTTTTTGAAAATGAAGTTGTTGAAGGTCTCAACGGCTATATTTTCAAACTAAACCAGGACATGTCAATGCAAACAATTAAATTTTTGTGGGAAAAGCATAGTTACGGTTGGTAATCGAATCACATTACAAACCGTAACTCAAGAATTTTGAATTCCGTTCTGGTTTCTTAATTTATTAGTATTCCCAAACCGTAACTCTGGAGAAAACTAAATTCCAAAGTTACGGTTTATTATCCGCATAGATTACCAACCGTAACCCTGACAAAAACAAAGTATCCACAGGTACGGTTGGTTACATAAATAACCACGAACCGTAATTTGTGAGATCCGAAAATTAAAAGTTACAAGATGTTTTACGGTTCGTTAAGGTGAAATAGTTATGAACCGTAACTTAAGTTTGTTAAAAAAAACTTCTTCCATTGTGTGTTACAGTTCGTTAATTTGAAAGAGTTACGAACCGTAACTTAAGTTAGTAAATAAAACTTCTAGCATTGTGTGTTATGGTTCATAACAAAAATTATTTACCAACCATAATTGGCTCTGTAACTCAAAATTAAGAACCAAAACTGTCACAAACAAACATACATATCCATAACTTCAAATTCATAGATAATATCCATAAGTTTAAATCCATAACTAACACAAATAAGTTCAAATTCATAGTTAATATCCATGCTAAATTCTATAAGCTAAAATCCATAAATAACACACAACTATTAGTTTGTCATAATATCCATATGTATCCATAAGTCGAAATTCATAACTAACCACACATAACTAAGATAAATCCATAACTAAGCATGGCAGCCACCACGACCCCTTTTGTTGGTGCTACCACCACCACGAGTTTTAGGACCATCACGACGACCACCGCGACCGCGACCACGACCATGACCACCTCTTTGTCTAGTACCCACACCGTGCACCTCCTCTTCATCATTTGTCTCTTCGCTGCTAGGTGAAGGTTGACGACGGCTACTACACGCACCTCCAAGAGAGTTTCTACTCCTCTTTAAGCCTCTTTCTTCTTTGACCAACCCCTCATACAATTCTGCCATGTTTGGATTATGCATGTTCCTTATTTGCTCTTGCAAGATCTTTTGTTGAGGAGCTTTAATCACACCATTGCTACGGATGCATGAAGTCATGCTATTTGCCAAAGCTTGTCCTCGCTCTTTCTATACAAATATCAAAAAGAGTGTTAAGAAATTAATGATAACATACATTAATCTTAAAATCCAAAGTCATGAGTATAACAAAATTACGTACCGACATGAAATATAACTTCTTCCAAGTCAAACCAAATAGACTTTTTTTCTCTTTAGTCTCGTCGACCTCCTTCCTTTGAGCTATAGCCTTTTCAATATATGGCTGGGCCTCCGGACCATTATTGATCACATATGGATGACCAAAATGAGAATACCAAACCATGTAATCAGCAGCGGCTTCTTTCGTTTTGTTACAAGGAATTGCCTCTCACGCTCCGAGTTGGTATCTTTCTTGATGGCGGTTGTTCCAAGCATCAACCGTTGGAGTTGGGCTGTAGTGGAGTACAATGGTGTGTAGTGGAGTACAATGGTGGGGCCTTTTGTCTCCGCTCCTTAATTGGATAATTTGAAGTTTTCCTTGATAACCTTTTCTTGAATATGACCAATTTGGCGTAAAGTTCGACGATGATTGGTCATAACGGAACCTGTGGGATGATACAATAGTCTGTTATAGCCTGCGGTCTCTATGAACCTACGAAAATTAAACTCCATTTTCAATCCTCAAATAAGGGTCAAAGATAACATCTTCAACAGTGAAAGCATCTATTTTCTCCCTCATGTGAATGAGCTTCTCCTCTTTGTTCCTTAGTTGTCTTCCAGTGAACTTGAACTTCTTTCCCGTAGGGCCATAATCATGTTCTTCCCATTCAGTAGGACGTCTCAGGCTCGGAAAGTGGTCATAAACCCATGCCTAAAAAATGAATTAGGTATAAACAATTGGCACATGACTAAAAATATAACAAACTAAGAAAAATGTAACTAAACTTACCATTAGAAGCGCAACATTCCCAGCAATTTCTGTAGCTCCAAACCTAGAGGCGTTTCTTAGGCTGTCAAGTAAATATACAAGGGTTGCAGTCGCCCACGAATAGTTTTTGATGTTGTCCAAATTCCTCAACAGTTGTAGGTAATGAACATTCACCCTATTTCCCGAGTTATCGGGAAAGAATACGGTCCCAAGAGAATATAACAAATACGCAAAGGTTGTACGCCTAACTCTTGTTTCATCAATCACCTCACATGCCCTTTCTTTTGCTGATGTTCCTCCAAACTTGGTCCTCAGATTCTTCAACAATAGCTTTTTGATGATTTTTGGTTTATGTGGTTCAGCAGGGTCATAACCACCAGCCAACTGAAACTCCATCTCAATTTCATCTTTCTCCCACCCAAGTGTTTCTTGAACAAGGATGTAAAGGTCAGTCTAAGACATGTTGTTGTCGAAAACTTCAAACACAGATTGTCCTTCAACTTCAAGGTCAGTAATTTGCTTCACATCGTCCAGTGTTATTGTCATCTCTCCAAATGGAAGATGAAACGTATCGGTTTCAAGCCAATATCGTTCCCTGAAGGCAGAGACCACAACACTATCATACTCCGATTGGCAATGAAGAAATCCAGGCCCTAGTCCCGTACTAACCACTAGATCGCGAACCGAAGCACATTCGTCACTTAATGACCAATGTGCAGCCCTTTGATGCTTGAGCAATTTTAGGCATCTTGCATGGTCCTAAGAAAACAAATATACAAAAATATAAGCATATTATGGTGAACTGAAATAAACAAACAAAATGTATCAAAATAATGAATGTTTTAAGAAAAGTAACAAAAAGTATACCCTTGTCTGACAGACTTTTGCAGACCAGGAACCGATATAACCAAATAAGATTGAAGACTTATCTGGGGCCTCACCGCCAAGGTCTTCTATTATTCTTTGGTGGAAACAACAAATCTTTTCCTTTAGGAATATGCATCCCTTTCGGTGCGGGCTCCTTTCCCGGTTTCTTTTCTTTCTTTTGCATTGGAGGTACAACTACAACTACCTCTTTTCCCTTGGTATTTTCTCCCTCTTCATCATTTTCTTCCTCTTCCTTTTCTTCATCATTTTCTTCATCTTCCTCCTCTTCATCATTTGCTTCATCTTGCTCCTCTTCATCATTTGATTCCTCTTCCTCCTCTGCATCATCATCGGTTTCTTTAGATTCTTTTTCATCTCCATCATATTTAGTTTCTTCCTCTACAATTTCATTTTCGTTGCCTTCACGGTTAGTTTCGACTCCGACCTATTCTTGGTCATTATGTTCCACTCCTTCTAACTCAACTCCAGATGCAGCCACAAGTTGTTCTCTCAACTTAATTTCAAACTTATTCTTCTTCTTCTCATTCTTGTGGATACCTCTATTATCTACCCCTAAATGTTTGTCACCGCGAGGGGTGGGCGTATGATCAATCGGGGTTAAGTCATTTCCTCTCTTTTTCTTCACCCTATCAGGATTCCTACACAAAAATTACAACTGATTGATTTACTAAACCTAGAACATAAAATATAAAAAACCAAAAACAAAAACAATTGGTGAGTAGGTTTATTTACGGTTCGTAATAATACATCAATCACAAACCGTACCCAATTACGGTTGCTAAGAAATGAATCGAGACAAACCGTAACTAAACTCCGTTTGGTAAGTCAGCTATACTTTTGAACCGTACATCAATACTTCAAAAAATACCAACATACAGGATGATATACGGTTCGAAACAAAAACTAAGTTACAAACCGTACCACAATTACGGTTCATAAGTGAGATGCAAATATAAACCGTACAACAACGTTGAAACATACAGAAGGAATTCCGGTTCCTAACTAAGGTTTCGATACCAACCGTAATTTCATCAAATTATCAAAACTTTGAAGGTACGGTTCGTATTTGGGTTGTTATCAATCGTAAGTTCATCAAAATATACATGTACGGTTGGTATCTGGGTTATTACCAACCGTAACTCACATGCAACACACAAATTTAAGTTTCAATTTCAATTTAAAACCCTAATTTTTGATACAAAACTAACTTAAATTAAACATAATAGACTAGATCTTAACTGGGTTTTTCGAAACATACCTCATATAAGTCATTTTGCTTGATTTTGACAACAGGAGTTTCAAATTGATGTTCTTGACCTAATGGAGGTTTTGGTTCATTAGAACGGCTACAATCTTCGTCAACCTTCTTCTTTGGCATGTCTAATATAGTTTTCAATCAACGATTATAAATTTTTCAAATCGTCGATGAATCGAAGAGGACGATGAAAAATCAGTTTTAATGGAGAAGAGGAGGAGAAGAGAAGAGAAACTGTTTTGAAACAGTTTTGAATTTTCTGATTCAATTGGGTTAAAAATAGGGAAGCACAATTCAGTCTATTCAATCAAAAAAGCAAGGGTAAATTAGTCCATTTAAGGTGAAAAGGGTAATCTAGTCAATCTACACCCCCTATAGGACACCCCCTAACCAATAAGAAGGACATTGCTATCACACTTGCCGCCCCTCTACCATTTCTTGCCGCCCCTATACCAAGATTGTATAAAAAAGTGTTTCCATTTTGTGTTATGATGAATCAGACTCGAACAAGACATCACACCCAGAAAGGAAAGCACCGCACATAACAGATTTTATGTAATTGAGCTTGTAATTAGGAAATTAGACTAAAGAGACGTACTACCAGCTTCAATGTAATTATAAGGCACTGACCGGTTGGCCCGTTTCTCTGGTCAATGTAATATCCTGAAGGCCTTTGTTAACATATATACCCATATAGAGGAAAATAGTCAGCGATGGATCCAGGCTTTTATGTCTGGGTGGGCTAATTTTTTTTTTTTTTAGCCAATACTCTATTTAACTTTTCGATTGCAATATTGATGGTTGCAGTTATAATACCTGGTGCGACATGCTATTTTTTCTTTTCTACATATCAGGTATCAGTCCGAGAGTTATTTCCAAAGAAAAATGCTTGGAAGTGGTTGCGGTTTTTGCTATCACGCGGCTCTTTTTGTCTTTCTGGAATGTTGCTTTCCGCTTACGCTATGTAATATTTGCCGATATACTTACATTTGCCGAGAAAGAAAAGCAAAAACGAACCGATGCAGCAATGATACATCTAGGAAGTTATGTTATTCTTCACACCCTTTACTGTTTAATTTTCGTAGCATGGTGAAATATGAGGAGTAATAAAATAAAAAAAATGACCCATGTTATAACCGACGCATAGCAAACAACATAAATACATGTTTAGTTGGTTAGCTTAATAATTTTAAGAAACAGTATGAATACGTGTTCTTTACTTTAGTTTTTAAATGTTTTTTAAAATAAAAAAAAATTACTTTAGTCATTGAACGACTGAGATTTAATATTAAAGGTTATATCTTTCTAGTGGGACCGTGTTTCAATTTCGTTGAATTGATTTCATGGAGAATTGTATCTTCCTAGTGGGCTAACTGAAATTTATACCTGGGCTAAGTTCCACAAATGTTAAAAATTACATTTACTAAACAGCTTTTTATGAATTTTGGGGTGGGCTTTAAGCCTAAATAAGCCACCCCTAATACCGTCCCTCAAAATAGTGATTAATTAATTAATTTTTTGTGTTGGGTTGTGATATATTTATGGGAAATAATCAACTCGCGGTGGATTTTCCACCGTGAATTCACCTAGAGACGCATAAAAAAACTGGGCCCCTATAAATTCCTGGGTTATGAGTCCCACGGATTTCTCGCGCTGGGTGATTTTTCGGTTAAAAAAACACGGTCAGTGTAGCAAAGCCGTATATTTATTGGAACCTTAAACATCTCGATGATATAAATTGGGCAAATTAATAATATGACCAGCTTCCGAACCCATAATTAATAAGCCGGCCAGTTTTTTGAATTCTTATATAAACTGGCCAAACCGTTAGTTTCTCCATCTGGGCCCATCATAATGGTCAACCACGTTGATTAAGTCCATTATACTAATTGAAATTACCACCATATCCTTGTACTATCCTTCCTCTTCACTTAAACTCATACGGCCGTGTTTTGGAGAGCTGAGTAAAAGAAACCTAAAACGTCATCTTTTCCTCACTGTCACTGCCATGGAAATTACATGGAGCAAAGATATCTCTCTTCAAATCTGAATCATCAATAATCTCTCTTTTTCCATCCAATCTTTATCCCATTAAATCGTCTCCCCATCATCGAAAACCAAGTAATAACAAAATTGATTTTTAGGGTTTAATAAAATTGGTTGATTTGAATTGATGTGTTTGAACTCAATGTTTGTATTGTAAAGTGGTTCGTTTAATTCAAATGTATGTGTGCTCGATTTCGTTATATTTTTGGTGAGGTTATGAAGAAGATGATTTTGAAGGCCTGGTATGATTGGAACGGTTCATAATTGATTAATCTCTTCAGGGTTTCGGTGTTGGTTGATTTGAATTTTTCTAATGAAAATTTGATTTAGAGATCGTACAGGGAAGATATTGTCAAGGTTTGATTTGAGTTTAATGGCAAAAAAAAAAAAAAAACTGATGGAAAAAAAAAGTGTTTGGTAAAGAGGAAAGAGTTGTTGGAACTGCTTGTGCTAATGGTGATGCTTACTTCATCTTGAGGTTGATTGAGTTAGAATGGAGTTATCTGAGTCTCTGGTGCTGAGAGTTGATGCTGGGGGTTCTGTTGGAAATTGGTTTGTGTTGTTACCGGGAAGTCTGTGAAGAAAATTGCATTGTTGTTGTAGCTGAATGTATGAGCAGATTAAGGTTAGATTCTCCATCTTTATCTCATTTATGTGATTGATTGAATTTTGTTGGATTTGAAGAAAATGGAAAGGGCAAAGTTGGAGAAGATGAAGAAGCAAATTAGCTTCATAAAGGTATCTAATGGCAGAAACTCTATGTAAAATCAAAGAAGGAAGTTTGATATTTTCTCCCTCTTGGATTATTGATTAGGGAGGGTGTGAATATGTGCACCAAGTTATTTTATCCAATCTATTACCGTTGCTCATGTGAGATTCATCTCTTGGGAAATCAAATCCTTCCATTCTGTCTTTATCTTCAATTAGCTTTAAGAACATCAACTCGGTAGTGACTCAGTTTTTAACACGGTTCAACTCATTAGTATCTGGAGGGACTTAAAAGTCTTTTTAATAAGAGGATAACTGACACATTGGCAATTAACTTTCATTACCCGTTTTTTGAAAGAAAAAAAAAACGGGATGGAAAAAGTCTAACTCGGCCACTTTATATAAAGATTCAAAATAACGGCCATTTTCTAAAATATGTTAGAAAAACATGGCCACTTTATTAAAAAGCCCATATAAATTTCCTTTCCCAACAAGAGCTAAATTTCCGATTGATACCCCTGGCTAAGTTTACCGTTCTCCTGTTTCCATGAGATATTTTGAGCTAGAGGTGTAAAACGTGCCGGCCCGGCACAGCCCGGCACACGAAGTCGCGTGCTTCACGTGCCATGTGCTGTGCCAACGATTTAAACGTGCTGTGCCGTGCTGTGCTTTACTAGTCAAAAACTAGGCACAAAAGATGTACCCATGGGCACAAAGACACGAATAAACGTGTTGCGGTGTTGTGCCGTCTTCTTGCACACGTGTTATAAACAATTTGAAATGACTTAATGTATACATTAAGTCGACATTATCACAAGAATTTAATTAGACAACATATCATTTGAAATTATTTCAAGTAAAATTAACAAGTTTATTCAATAAAAAGAAATAGCCCATCAAATATAAAATTGGATTATTGTCATGTACATTAATGTTCTAGTTAAATATAGGTGACGACATTATAACAACGATATTGAAATATATTTCCCAAATATTAAGGTATTATATGTGTTGTTATAAATAAGCCAACATAACATGTTGAAAACTAGCTAGAATAGTGACTCTTTTGTGAAATATACAAAAAATGTGATGTATTATGCCTTGTAATATGGTGTATTTGTACATATTATGACGTGCTCTCTTAACGTGTTGTCTTTG
Organism: Papaver armeniacum; assembly: GCA_023531295.1. Classification (NCBI taxonomy): domain Eukaryota; kingdom Viridiplantae; phylum Streptophyta; class Magnoliopsida; order Ranunculales; family Papaveraceae; genus Papaver; species Papaver armeniacum. The sequence continues at coordinate 237,242 of JAJJWW010016007.1, read as the reverse complement.
GGCTGGGCCACGTGCTTATCCGTCCGCGTCTTTGTCTTTGTGCTACATTGTGCCAATTAGTCAAACCCAAAGACGTCCCATTTAACTAACGTCTTTGTGCGTGCCGTCTTTGGGCTAAGCCACGTCTTTGGGCTGGGCTGTGCTCAAATTTTAGCGTCTTTGTCTTTGGTCAATTTGTGCTCGTCTTTGGCACAGCCCAATTTACACCTCTAATTTTGAGCCATCAAATTAGTTACGTTTTCTAATGAAATCAGTGATTTAGATGAATTTTTTTTTTAGATGTCTATTTAGATCTAGTTAATTAGTTTTTGGATACTGTTTGATTTTGGTATCTGTTTTTAAGAGCTCTTTAAGAAATAAACAAAAAATGAAAAATCTTGATTAAATTCTTCCCACTTTATTCACCCATCACCAGACTGGATTAAACTCCAGAAATTTATCATGAAAAAACCATTTGAAAACCATTTTAATCAAACCCAATAAATAAAAAAATGAGAAATCATCCCAACAGAATTCTTCAATTAATAGGCAGTACAGGTTAGCTCTGTTCTTCGGATTTCTTTTGTTTTATCCTGTTCATGAACTTCATAGTAGCCAAATGGGTTGCTTGATGTATCTTTGGTGATTCTTTTAGTGTATTTTAATAAAGGGAAAATTGGGAATACGTCCCATTTTCACTAATGCGTTTGAGGATCCGTCCCATAACGGAAAAAATTAAGAAATCTATCCTTTCATCCAAATTTTCTGTTAAGTAGTCAATACCAGCTATTGACCAGTCAAAATGTCATTCAACAACATATCAGACTCTCATAAAATTACATTTATGCACATATTGTTGGAAACAATGAAGAAATAATGAAATCGGATCTCAAACAGCTGAGTCGCGGACTAGGTCGCTATCTTTAAGGTATTTCGCGACTCTGCCTCTTGATTGTGCTAGCAGTCAAAAAATTGTCGAACACCAATGGGATAAAACAATGATAACTCTCTTATTCGATTTCTCTGCACTATGAGAAATCGAACCAACAACTACTCTTTCTTCACTTGCTCAGTACTCAAAAATAGATGAAAAACAACTGTTTTTCATCTTCTCCAGAAACTGTTCTTTTATAACTCAAAAAGAAATCAATACGGTTTTAATGAATATAAATTCGTAATTAGTGCTCACTGAAAATCCTCCATAACAGTCAGAAAACGGTAACAATATAATTACCAAAAATTAATAGAGTTAATTAGAGAATATTAAGTACAAAAAACCGTTTTGGAAATCAAGAGTTAAAACCTGCAAAAAATCAGTTTCTGAATCACCAGATTTTTAATAAATATTATAGATATATAAATATACCTATTCAAATGCATGGGGTGAGACTTGAACACAAGTCTATAGTGTGGGAGCCCAAAATTATACCACCACACTATTTCTCTAAGTTTGATATAATATTACAAAACTATGTTTTTAAATATATATATCTCCCAACACATATCATGAAGATTTCAGAGTTCATCTTCGTTTTCACTGAACCGAACCATTAGCCATTGGCAGAAACCAAAATCCTTCGTTTTCATCCTCAATTGAAAACTCGGACACGATTATATCATCTTCTCGTTACAAATCAATGATTATTTGGACTTTAAACATGTATGAAAAATCCCTAATTGATAATGGAATTAAACTAATTACATCTTAAAACTAAATGTTCGAATTGGTGAAATTAAACTGTTCACCTGCAATTCTACAGGATTGATAAATACCCGCAAAATATATATCATTTATAAAGAAACCTATTATAGGGGCTCCAAGAAAAGAGTTTTGAGGGCTCCTAAGGATTCAAATATCCTACAATGAAGATAAGGGGACCTAATTCATAAGAAAAATACTAAAATACCTTAACCTATTAAATATTGAAAACCTAAAACTAATTTGTTTTCATTCCTCTCCTTTAATTCTTCCATTTCCTTCTTCCCCATCACCTCCATCGCTTATTTCTTCGATTAATCGTCAATTCTCAAAATAATTCATTATCGATTAACACCATTTAATCCACCCGCAATGACTTCAATAAGGTAAAAATCAAAAACCCATCTTATTTAATTGGTTTCAATGCATGGATAAGCAGAATCGATCGAATTGAGTTTTTGAAAAACAGTTTCAGAACTGTCTACGGTTGGGAAATATGAATTTTCCCAACCGTAGACAAAACTATCTACGGTTGGGAAGTATGAATTTTCCCAACCGTAGGCAGCCTACGGTGGGGAAATATGAATTTACCAACCGTAGACAGAACTGTCTACGGTTGGGAAGTATGAATTGTCCCAACCGTAGACAATACTGAAACTGTTTTTTGCAAAATATAAGTGATGAGTTTTCTTAGTTTTTTATTTTTATGATCGTCATCTTCATCACGACGGACAAGAAGAAGAGAGAAAGAAAAATAATAGATTTTTTTTTATGATCATCATCTTCATCATGATTTATGAATGAAAAGAGAATAAGAAGACAATAGATTTAGTTTTTTGTATATGATCATCATCTTCATCATGATTTATAAATAAAAAGAGAAAGAAAAGATAATAAATTTAATTTTATAATCCATGGAGGATATTTTAGCCATTACAAAAAATAATTAGATAAGGGGTTTTGTTGATTACTATTTCATAACCCGATTTTGTCATCTTATGAGCCCTCAAAACCAAATGTTGGAGCCCTTATAATAGGTTTCTTTATAAACTTACTCAAAACTATCATCTGCTTAACCAGCATATGTATAGCAGTCCAAAGTCTTTGTCTATCTTTTGAATTTGCTGCACGCTTTGCCAGGCGTACAAAAATATCCTTGTTCGGGTTGATGTCTAATGTCCAACCAGGTGAACAACTACATGGTGCATTAATACAGCTACCCTCTTTTCAGCACTTGTGTAATTCTTTGTATTCACGAATTCTGTATAGAAAACTAATTACATCCATCATTTCCCTAAGTATGGTTTTGGTATGGGAAAACTGGGGAGAGTTATTCAGATTAGGGAGATGGAGATGGCAAAAAAACGAAGGACAAGGAGTTCGATCTTTAGAAACAAATAATGAATGAAGGACTTAATAGTCTTTTAAATGTATGTGTGCAATCGCATGTGTGCCGTATAGACTACTTAACGGAAAATTTGGATGGTCGGGATAGATATCTTAATTTTTTCCGTCATGGGATAGATCCCCAAACACATTAGTGAAAAAAAATTATTTTTGAAGCAGGTAACATTGGTATTGTTTGACTGCGTTAATATTTTATTAGCCAAAACTGAGGGTATTAACGGAAAATGAATCACAATTATAGAGAAGATTAAACTATTATTGATGTAATCCGTGATTTATATTTCTACTAGATCTTAACCCGTGCCGTAACGGCACGGGATGTTTTGTCTCTAATACGATATTGTTCACATTTTTCTTGCTTCATTTTATTCGTGAGTAATTATTTTGATATTCAAATAGGTTTTGGGAAACAAAATGGGTTACCTGATCTTTTTATTTTTTTACTTAAGCATGTTATTCCAATTTATTATCTGGACGGAGTAATAATGTTGTGCCAACATGAAAATAAAATAAAAAATACGGTAAATAAAATTTTTCCCTATTTATTGTTCCATCATACCATAATTTCAAACTTCAAAAAGAATATTTCATCTAATAGTACATATACCTAAACTGCCAATCCAACTCCATGATGTTTATGAATACTTTTGTTCCGAAATTATTGATAACTAAGGCTCTAAGGAGTGAAACAAAAACCCATAATATTTTCCCTACTATAGATAAACACTATTTATTTATTTTTTGCAAAATGTGAGAGTTATAAAAATGAAGAACCCTTGGCTATTGGAAGGCTGAGATATACACATGTGAGTTGAAAAAATAAACTTATAATAGTAAATCAAAACATGTGTAAGATTCTTTCTCAATCATATTGATAACATAATATTGAAGAAATTCGTGGATAAAAAGATTTCACACCAACTATGCTAAGTAGTGCATGAATGACGTTCTCACATCTAGTGTTACTCAAGTAATTTGGAGTTTTAAAGAGCATAGTCATATTGATATTTGTATCTACATAAATTCAACTAACCTTCCGAAGAAAAATTATTAGTTTCAAGGTAGAGCCGACACCTCGCCTTCAATGTATACAACACACATTGGGTTTAATCGGCCTTGAGATTAAACAAATACCCCAATATTAGTCAAATAATGTCTACAAATACGGGATCGAAACAATATGATAACGGGAAAAATGAGAGACTAACATCAGTTCTACAAAGAAAATACCTATATGTATCAAAGTTTGTTAACCAAACATGTATTCAAATTAAAAAGTCATCAACTTAACACAAAAATATAAAAGAACCCAAGTTAAATCAATACTTGCATAAACAAAACTTATAAGAGAATTTTATAATTATTAAATACCTTTAAAATCACTATTAGAGATTTAATTGCATGCCCCGCAACGGTAGGAGGAAATCACCAGATTAATTTGTAGAAATTTCACCGGATATGTAGCAATTCGTAGAAGTTTACACCGGTGGTGATGCGTTCCATCTAAGTGTTGTTCGATTGATTATTTTTTTAGAAGGTTTCGGTTTTCATTGGACAAACCGAGAGGGAGCGTTTCATTATATTCATTATCATTCGAAATCCAAGACCAACTCGCCTCTATGCTTACTGGATCTCAATACAACCTTAGATTTATCTATTGGACTGAGAAACCTTGATACTAAATATGTAGTTTTTAGTGTTATTTATTATATAACGTGACATCCAAATGTTTTTTTCTTCTTCTTAATTTTCATGTATTTTAACCGAGTTTATATTAGCATTAAGACGATCAACCACATTTCTAATTTATAGTGTTATCCTTTTGTAGCAAGACATAATTAACATAGTCAATTACTACTCATCAAAACCCCCCGATTACACAAACCACCGGATATTACTTCTTTCTCCACCACCACCATTTTCCATCCCTCGTAGAATATTGGGCGCACTTATAACTTTTAATCCCACACGTCATGTATAAAGTTTAGATTTAACAAACTTAGGTCGTCAATTAATTTATTCAACTATATGTTTTTTGTTAATACCAAAATCATGCGTATTTAACGGTTACCAAAGATAGCAAAGGGCACCAAAAACAACCATTTTGTCTTATATGATTTGGTATCATCCCAAAAGTATTTTTTATCCGCCTTTTTTGATCGTGTCAAAAACAACCAACTATACTTTTCACAATACAATGTTACCCATCATGTAAAAATTTTTATTATTTTTGATTCAAAAAGAAAAAACTAATACCACCGCCATTAAAACCATCCAAATACCACTATTTCTTCCACCAAAACTAATGTTACCGCCTCCACCACTTTGTAACACATTCCACCGCTTCCACCACTTACTTCTTCCTCTACTACCACCACCACCACTAATATCTATTGAAATAATTTTTGTCAAAATTATTACTTATTGATGGAGATATGTATTAATATTAATTAAGGGATATTTATGATGTAAAATTAATAAATCATTTATCATGAGAAATTAATGTTTCCTAAATTAATAAAACACTTATACTAATTAATATTTAAGTTGAACAAACCATAACCATAGATTTATCTTCTCTCTAGACAAATCACTTATACTAATTAATAAAATACTTATACTAATTAATATTTATCTTTTTTATCAATTCCAACCAAGGTGGAACAATGGTTAGAGGCCACTCTTATGACACAATAGGTCATGAGTTCGAACCTCCTCGTTATAATTTTTAAAATTCAATATCTTGACTTGAGTATTCATTTTTAATTCATAATATTGGAATGAACACCACGTGTGCGACTTGTAGGGTGTGGCACGGAGGATCACAAATTTTTGATTTATCTTTGCCAAGGATAAATCCCGACCACCACTCATATAGGCAAAGTTAGCCTTGGCACACGTGCGGGTTATGGGTGTGGTCTGCACAACCACGGCCGTAGATTTATCTTTGCCCAGAATAAATCCTGGCCACCACTCAGAAACAAACTGTGCTTTATATTGTAGATAGAAGGTAAACTATATTTCTAAGGTAACTTAAACTATTATTGATGTAATCCGTGATTAATGATTTTTGTTATAGGGAAAGCTGATTTGTTTAGGGGGAAAGCATTTTAAGGGAAAAACTAGTATTATTGCTATGTGTTTAGGGGGAAATATTTAACGAAATTGATTCTTAAAAATTATTTTGTATTACAAGATATTGCCCTCTAACTAAAACTCCTTCATCTTCCTTAAATTAAAAGAGCTCTTTCTGAATTTAGTCCCATCTAATCCAATGAGGAACGCATTTTGAAGTTTGGGTAAGAAAAAAAGTTTAGTTTTTGGGATTTTATTGACATGCATGTGAACCTTTGTTTGTATGCACGATGGGTGTTCGATAAAATGTTTCACAGATTGCCATGGGTGAATTTTCGCATAACATGTCAGACATAACAACAAAATTAGATATAACAGTCTAAGACAAGGCTAACCAGCCTATGTATTACCAGTATCATTACCACCCTAATTTTTATACATCCATTAGGATTTGTTGTAGCAATGTTCGTTGACTGTTGTATATCATGGAGGTGCGCAAGCTAGGGACCTGATAAGGCGAAAGCCAATGTCCATTCTAATGAGCCCAACTTTCCCATTGTAATAACTTCATATGATTCATATGAGATTGCAATGAATGGCGCCAGATTTTTGATAAAATATAGTTGGCAATATGTTGTTATATATAGATGAGGTTATGCTCAATTACTTTAATCCAGTGATGATTTTCTTTTGCACACAAACGCAATTGATTCTGACCCTGTTCGACATTTGAAACTCTATACTGTTTAACGAGTATATTGAGATTTCTCCACACGGCCAATGAGAGAATTTAGAGAAATATATTGCAACGATGCAATCCCAAAACTTGCTTGCACATCAATCACAGAAGATGAACATCTATTAGAAACTAATTATAGGATTGCATCTTATACATAGTAGATTAATTATAGGATTAGATGAAGTTGAGGACATAACTGTAAATTTCGGTGTTTTGGTAAGGGGAAAGATAATTTTTCACTCCTCCCCTTTAATAACCAGCAGTCAATATAGATAGACCGTAGTCAAACAATTTTAGCTTTCCCCCTAAACAAATCAGCTTTCCCTATAACAAAAATCATTTATATTTCCAAGGTAAATTATATTTCCAAGATAACTTGTATAGGGTATACACGTTAACATTACCCTATTTTGAAATCTTGCGAACTTCATCTGCAGAATTAAAGTCACCACCATTGCATTAATCTATAAACATGACGAAAATAGTTAATGCGTACAGTTACAACTTAAAAAGCTGACTACACTTTATTGTTATTACACCGAGAAAATTAATGCTATTAGATAAACTTTAGCTAACCTTTGAGTCGTGAATAGGATGAACACTAAACCACGCACATAACCTCTGCAATTAAGCTTTAGCATAATGCAACAGTTGATGATTTTCCTCGAAAATTGACATGTCTTCCTCTTCTAAACTTACCCAGGCTTCAATTCCGGTACCACATTTTGTGTCCATAATCAAAAGAGAGTTTTTGTATTCACCAGTAGTATTACAAGCTATCCAACACGGTTTTCCCCATCCAAAATCAGTTTCATAGAATGGAAACCTGCTCAAACTACTAATCCAACATACCTGAACTTTGATACTCCCATCATCATCACCACCGGCGCTGATATTCCTGAGATGAGACGAGTTTCCGATTGACTTTAAGAAATCAATATCACCATCTTTGAGTTTTCTTATGTAGTCTCCATTGATCTCGTTGACTGCTGCCCTTAGCTGTCCTACTAATCCATCTAATGTCTTTGCAAAATCGCTGCTACTCTCGTCGTCGTCATTATTCGTTGCAGTAGTCATTGATTCCGCTGTTGCATCCATTATGACATTCCCGAATGATGCTTGAGGCAATGGTGGATCTAACCTCGTTCTCAAATTCACAGCAAAGTTTAATAAGGATTTGAGTGCTACCGGTGTTTTTGTAGATGACGGAGAACTAGGACGCAATTTGACTCTATCGATATCGATAAAGGTCTTCCAAATCAGTGCGGATATTGCCTCAACACGAGTTGGGTATTTTGAAAACACTGAGCTGCCGCTTCTTGACGCTGCAATTTTTTCTCGGAGGGAAGCTACTCCGGCCGCATGGAATATGAACCTTTTTGTTATGACATTCTCTCCTTTAACCGCATCATCAGGTTCGAATGGTGGTACTTGTCTCTCCATAGGTAGTGCTGGGAAGATGGATGACGAATCAAAAGTTGGATAAGCAATCTCCTCGGCGTGTACACCACGAGCATTGGCTGCCCAAGCGTTTAAGAACGTCATGGCTGTACACGCATCGACTACCTTGTGGGATAAACACACACTAATGGCTACTCCGCCGCACTCGAACATATTCACCTGAACAACCAACTGAGCTTGTTCTGCAGCACCATTGATATCTGCAAGGATATGAGATGGACTAAGCTGGTGAACAACATCTACACTCATAAATTCAGACATGAGGCCATTAACTTTGGTTTCGATATACTCGACACCTTCATTTTTACAATCAACTAAGATATTATCTTTGATTCTACCAGCGATAGGGTAGAACTTAGTTAGGGTTTCAGATAATGATTTCTTGAGAATATCTGATTTGCTACATTGACTGCCATGACTTGAAAAGGGATGATCATCATCATTAGAGTAAAAAATAACAATGGGTACATAAAGAGGAGGAAGAAGTTGATCGAGTAGGGAGAGTTTGAAATTTCTAAGGTGATGAGGGATTGGTGATGAAGTTTTGACGATCTCCTTCGAAATGATTTCGACCTTCATGATTTTATATATGTAGGAAGACTATTAACAGTTTTAAAACTGGGCTAGTATATTTTGTACTAGGTTCAAACTTGCTACATATAGAAGAAGATAAGGATAGATTGGACTGTTGTATAAATAGATGAGACAAGATTCTCCAAGTAAACTTATTACAACTAGAAAGGATATCGTGTCTAGGCTTCTCAAGTATTAATTTTTCTTTTTTATTATCATCAAAAAAATTTGTCTGATTTTTTTTTTTTTTTTTTGAAGCATAAAAAAATTGTCTGATTATCATCAATAGTTTTGTGCAGTTCAAAAAAAATAAAAAAAAATCAATAGTTTTGTGCAGTAAATAGCTATTACCTAGGCATTGACTACGTGAAAATATATGTTGTCTAGTTATTGTCTCTCTTGTCTCGGCAATGAAAGCCATTAGCTTCGGGAGGCACTAGGTAGGATAAGCACTGCTAAGTGTCACCGTAAAAGATTGTAGATGCATGTCGATCTCGAGATGATTCATCCCAAAACTTCTTATTTAACGCGATGCATCGTGGCAACTGGAACCTAGAGACAGTAGGGAAAACAAGTCATCAAGTAAACCACATCCTCATAATGCGGGTGTGTAAGTGATCACATCATATGCATGAGGGACTGATTAATACAACCCCATCGCGCCATATGTATGCATGCAAAATACGTGTAACATTAATAAAACTGTAGTGTGTCATTTATGTCTCTTGATAGCTGTTGCAAGCACGTAATAACTTTGTTCACTTGGGTAAACCTTATGGACAGACAAGGTTTGAGTCAATTAATATTGACGGACTGTGTCAACTCAGTCAAGCTGGTTGGCACTGAAAATACTTTTTAGTCCTCGGCAGTAGTTAACTCTAACTCAACCATAAGTGAAATGGGTAGAGTAAACAATTCATACCCGCAAGAATCCGAATTGGTTTTCGTTCACTTCTTTATATTTCAACCTCCCCTATTCTACCATGTTCTTCTCGCTCTCACTTTCCTCTTGACCTACTGTTTGCCTAAAAAATCCATACCCGTAGCAGAGAAGGACGGGAATCCTCCGGGTGATGCAAAATAACTTTTCTTTTTTCACTTTTAATTATGTTTCTATTCAACGTTTGTATAGTTTCACTTCTTCTTTCGCTGTCGATGAAGCTAGTTATCGAACCCTAATTTGGATTTAGCCTCCACCCTTGGAAGCATTACAAAGTATACTCTAGGGTTTACGTCACTCCAGGGGTGTCTGTTTTTGTTGATATATCCTATTTTTCGACCCTTGCTGACCTTGTGGTGAATTATCCAAATGGATTAAATAGTGTGTTTTGCTTTTGCACAGAAGAGATTGTTGGAGATGAAGGTCTAAATGGTGTTTGGCCGAACTAGGACATGAAGGTTAGAAAAGTGACAGTAATAAATTGTAAGTATGCATATAGTTTGGCGTGCGTAGTAGTTATGGTGCGAATTAAGTAAGTATAGTTAGACGGGCAAGAAAGATGGATACTTGAGCTTACAGTACAAAAATAGCTTGTTGATTCTTGGCGATACCAATGTTGGACTTAAAAATCAAATGTACATTCAACCGATACTTCTATTTTAAAATAGTGCTATCGAATTCGGTACTCCTCTGATATTGAATTTTAACAAAATGATTCCTGGCATTAGTGTATGAAATTGTCAGTACATTAATATTGCCGTGACTCTATAATAAACTCGGACTCTTTAGTTTTCAGATATCTTGCATGATAATAGCTCTTGTTTTTATTCCTGTTTGATGCATTATGCTGGAAATCCTGGTGATGACATCTAATCATTATTATTACTTATGAATTTGTAAATGATAGCACCCTTGTTCAAGTTTGGTTACTGGCACATTTGATGTGCATTTCAATTGCTTGTATTCTTGCTGGTTGTTGCGTTGTTTGCCTTGAATTTTAGGCCCAAGTTTCTTCAGAAAATAGCAAGATGGAGTTGTAGTCCTTCTACACGTCTTGCTCTGTTGATGTTCCGAAATCATTTTGTTCGTGCTTTTAATTAGGTACTTAGATTTGTGCATTGGGCACACGAAATATATGTAGATATTTTGAAATACGCCTATAGCATGTTAACCAATATATATAAATCATCATTTTATGTAATGTACCTATCCATTATTCGGTAAGACCTGGTGTAACTTAATGTGCTGGTCATTTTGATTTATTGGAAAGTAAATCAAGTCTATTCCTTTTGTCAGTAGATGGATCCTTTGGGTTCAGATTGGTACATTAATATGTATTAATATGTTGGTTAAGTTTTGATTGCTCAAACAAATCTAATTAACTTCGTGGGTTTCCGACGTTGTGCTTTAACATTATCAGCTGCCAATAACTTTACCTGTTTATTTCCAGGGAGCGTTAGCGGAAAGGAAAGAAATAGCTATAAAAAGGCTCTCGAAAGGGTCTATAAGAGTTTATGAATGAAGTTATAGTGATCTTAAAAATTCCAGCACCCAAATATCGTTAGTGTTGTGTGGAAGGAAACGAAGATATGCTGATAAACGAGTACATGTCTAATACAAGCTTGGATGCTTATCTTTTCAGTATGAGATTTTCTAACGATTTCAATCACTCAAGAAGTTCGGACCTAATACCTGACATCATGTTAAAACATCTTCCATACAAAATAGTAAACCTTTTTTTTTTTTACGACCATCTGACTAAGGTACCCATTTTAATTTATACCACCAGCCGTAACAAGTTACCCGTTTTTATTCTATACAACTGCTTGAGCAGTGTACCTAATTTATTTTATATGATCATTTTTTTTTCTGTGCCAGTTTATTTTATACGACTGTTTTTGTTCAATACCCAATTTATGTTATACGATCGTTTTGTTATGTACCCTATTTATATTTAGAAGATAATGTATGTTTTTGGGTAACAATTAAGGTTGCGGCATCATAAAAAATCTTATAATATAAGCTAAATTTGCTGATTTGTGACACATGAATTAAAATATGTACCGATTTGAACGGTCAAATATATTAAATACTAGATGACCGCTGCCACAGTGGGACGGCCGACCAAAAAAATTGACGCAAAACTAAATTTTGTTGGATTCTAGAAAGTCTAATTGCTGCATAATAATTTGGATACAGTCATTTCAATGTTATAGGTCGTCAACATGAGATTGTAAAACCAATTTTGAAAGTTGTAACAAGAGGAGAGCAAAAGAACACAACAAAAGTAAGAATAGAACAACAAACAATTCAATAAATCATTATACATTTTGCACTACAGGACTTGCAAGGCTTAAACTGCTTTGCGAATTAAATTAAAAAAAAAACAACATTAAATTACATCATTACAACACATGAAAGAAATGCCTCTTTTATGTTTATTCTATATACCAGAACCAACGCTGACATTGATAAAGTTAACAGAAGATCAGATAAATTAATGAATTCACAAGCTGGCATAATCAAGCTTCCGGAGCGAGTTGGTCTCCGCTTTGTGATTATGATTATGTCTCCGCCATATACCGTAACCAACGCCGACATTGATAAAGTTAACAGAAGATCAGATAAATTAATGAATTCATAAGATGGCATAATCAAGCTTCCGGAGCGAGTTTCAAAAGACTTGGTCTCCACCTGTGATTATGAAGCTTATCGCACAACAGGCTTCTGGGAGGGATTACATTCTCAAGCACTAAATATTTGATATCACAGAGGGAAATGTTGTATCCATTGGAGGGTTAACCAGATTGTGCTATTTTCATTCCTCGCACAAGACTTTTGTTGTTTCCCTTTCTTGAAAACAATGATGTAAACAGAAAGTGAATAAGTTCTGACAAAAATCTTACCAATTTGATGATCTATTTACATATAATATCGTACACTAGTTAATGAATGCTAAAAAAAAGAAGAGTTAAATCATGCATATATAGTAAGAGGGGCCTTAGAAAAATGATATCCTTCATGCACTGATAGTTAAAGATACAAATTGCCTTCTGCTAAAGAACCTCCATCGACCGTAATACTCTTCGTGTCGGCTAAATACTGCCTTCTAAGGCGTTTCAAGGACGTGGGTTTTTTTTTGTGGGAGGCTGAACTCCTTTTATCTCTAAAGTAAGGAGTTTGGGGTCCTGGTCGTTCAAATCTATGTATCTGATCACAATATTGTTTGTGTCAGCTCAGAAGTCTTCCTGCAAGATATTTTGCAACGAGTTCTTAATGCCTTTTTTATACCCGGTGATTAAGGTGTGAAAGACAAAAGATTTGTTAGAAACAATATTCTAGTATGCGTTATGGGGCATTTTTGTTACCATTTCCTGCATCAACTAGTCCTGCCGGCTCTGAAAGATGCATAAACCAAAGCATGCACATGTTCACCAATATAAGCATGAAATTTGAGAATCAACAACAAAGAACATAAGAGACTAGATAGTTTCCAACCTGTGATGATAGAGCAGATCCATCCTTGAAACCAGCACGTCCAGTCCCCACTAATGTGACCACTCTCTAACTCGTTGGGTCTAGTCTCTTGATCTGCCATTTTGAAGATAATTTAAAATTGAATACACTCATTATTCAATTTTTACGAGAATATCACTGCTTAGTAAAAGACACCTAATGGCATGATTGCCAACTAAATGAGAGGCTAATAATGCCATGGATAGTGGTCGAATTTGTATGAGAGGATCAATGCACCATAACCCTCTATTATTCAAATAGTTAAACGAACTGTTATCCAGTTTCCCAATAAAGTTAACACACAATATTTGACTCCTCGTGAACGCATTTGCTAATTTTAATATATGTAAAATGTTTGCAGTTCCTAACCAATGTTTACCTTGTGATTATAAGAATCTGCCACATAAACTTGACCATCATTTGCACATAAGATACCCAGCGGGTGCTGTAGAAGTACATCAGAACCTACTCCATCGTGATCGCCAAACTGCACAAATGTGTACAGTTAAGAATTTCGCGAGTTAGATAAACCTCACAAAACCATGATAAGAAATGGAAGACCACAGCTAAAACAAAGGTACCTTAAATAAATTGTTTGAGAAAACTGGATCATATCCAGCTAGCAGTTTTGTTCCTCCTGTTTTCAGGTCAAGTACCCTGACCGAACTACTTTCACTATCCGCAACATAAATCTCCATCTTACCTGCAGATAAATGAGGTAGAGCCTGAATTTTATAGTAGTAACAAATGATTTAAGGAGGAGACAATGATTTAATCGACACAAATTGTAAGGACTTTAGATGCAGATACAAAATCTTTGCTTAAGTGAAAGATTGAGATCTCAATTCAATCTTCTGCGCCAAGGGAATCTTACTTCTCCAATTACATAGCTAATCATGGTCACTATTGAATCCTACTTCTCCAATTACTTGTTTAAACAATGAGAAAAATACACAAATCGAATCTACACTACAAGCACAACAAAAATCGTAACAAAAACGACCAAAACAAATTGATGAATTCCCCACTACCTAACATGAACCTTTTAAAATTTAGTACCAAGTATAATACAGTATAGTAAATTAAGAAGTGTATCACTAAATCTTAATAGAAAGCAAAGAATTTTTGGCCATAATTTTTGATGGAATGAGGTATTTTTCAAACTTTCGGCTGCCATTACAGTTTCAAATTCAAAGCTGCCCTGTCATTTTAACGAATAGTTAGAAGGCTAGTTTATAAATTCAATACGAGGCTTTGTTATTGATGGAGACCAAAACGACCAAAACTTGGATGGTTAAGTAGACATTTAAATCTTAGTAAAACATCTTATGACATTCAAATTCATCCACAGTTCGCATGCACGGATTGAACACCAGAAAGTAGAGGGTTTAATTAAACCAAATTTCTAGTTTTTGAAGATCATTAAAACCAATAGGACTTGGATTAGATGCTCTGGATTTTATGGCTACTAAAATGCAACGTAGTGACTAAAATTTGAGTAAGTCAGCTAAAAGTGATGTTGGATTATGCAGGTTCCCTCCGTAGTGACTATAAAAAAAAATTGCACCTGAGCTGTGTAATCCTTAGTATGATAATGCAGTGTCGTTTAAAAATCAAGACTCACTTCTAAATCAATGGTATTAGATTCCATTTGGTTTCAAACCGAATCAGAGAACCAACAAATTACAAATCAAATCTGATTCCATTCAATTCTCTCACCTTCAACTATTATGAGGATATGAAGTATGAACCCAATGAATTTTAGAGGAGAAGCACGGGAATTAGGGTTTTAAAAATTAAAAAGAGGGTTAGGTTTCAAACACCAAAAAATTGCTATTACAATCAAACCTACTATCTAATATAAATGAAAAAAATAAATACAAATACTTACCTATTTAGTCTGGATTTGATGAATTCATATACATCCGACTCTCAATCTCTGCAAAGTTACATAACAGGAAGAAGAGTGAGGAGAAACTGAACGGAAACTGAAAGAGAAATAGTGAGAGGGATAGATATAAACTACGGGTACTATCCATTTCCTATCCGGGCAAACCTAAGAAACCCAAATAAAGAGTAACTATGGTTGATAACTAACTCGCTTGAGGGGTGAACTTGGATTTTTTTTTTCAAAACTTAGCAAATGGAAACGGACAGACTCGGTTGTCCGTTTATATATTTTCTTTTTTTCTTTACGGTAACATATACTCCCTTCGTCCCACTATTAGATAACCTATTTGGTTTAAAATTTTGTCCCATTATTAGTTGATTTATCTCATTAAACAAGATGATATTTCTAAAACTATCCTTTTGATTGATTAACGTTAGTATAAAAAATATGTATAATTTGATATTCATGTTTATATTCATTACGTAGATGTTTTAAAATGCCTTTCAATGATACAAAATTTACGAAAATCCATGGTGTCGTTTGTGAATTAAATCATTTCTAAATTTGACAAGTTATTATGGTGTCCTTTGTGGCTCGGGATCTCATGTCCCCTCTTTGCCTATACCCTTGTGTCCCTCCAATTATATAGTGACATCTGGCCTTCATTTTCTTCCAATATATTTACGGTTAAATGATATCGTTAATTTGGGAATATAATCACTTTCTTTTATGGCATGAAGCCAAACCAACCAAATTCGGTCTACTTTTTTTTTCTTCTACCGATGTTCGTTGTGTTCATACTTCACAATTCCATGGAAACCATTACTCCAAATGACGCTGAGTACTTGTGAAGCACCAAAACCTGTAACCATGTCATTATTCAACATATTTTCAAAGAATCAAGTTTTTTTTCAGACTTGAATTTTGATCCCAGAGTGAGGTTGTATCATTTGGCCAATAAACAAAACCAAATCTTTTTCAGGAAAATCCCATGAGTTAATTGTGAAAAGAACGTTGGATGGCACCGATTCCCTATCTATCTTGGAAACACTATGGAGAAACTTGAGATATTAAGGGGTCGTGAATGGAAGTGCCTACTATTTGAGTAATCACACCTTCTCCTCCTCTTTACCCAACATTACTGCTAAAGCGTGTAAAAATTTCTCCCACTACATCTTCCCCAATCTCTCTCGGATGAGTTGAGTTTGAAATCTCAATGCAAGTGCAACTATAAAAACCGAGAAAATCATTTTATTTTTATGACACAGGTATGGAACTTGATTCGGTCCTTCTTCATGCCATCAAAAGAAAGTGAACGTATTTTTTGGGCTATTATTTCTCAAATTAACTATGTCAATTAGCCGTTAATATAAGGAAGAAAACAAGAGCCACATGTCACTATATAATTGGAGGGACACAAGGTATAGGGAAACAGGGGACAAGAGATCTTCACCTGTCGTTCGTGAGTTAAATCATTTATAAATTTGACAAGTTATTATCCATAAAAATATAAATATAAAAAAAATAACCTAAAAATATTCCTTTCCATATGTTGTCTTAAGAATTGTGCAAACTTGAACTACATCATCTAGTAGTGGGATCAAGGGAGTAATATATTAAAAGTCTAGTTGAGCCTTATATCACGGGGAAGGCTCTCCCTACTAGGGGTGAGCATTTGGCCCGTAATCCGCGGATGGATGTCCGGACCGTTCGTTAATGGGTTGGATGCGGATTGAGTTTTTGAAATCCAACGGATAACGGATCGGGCCCGGATGCAACTTTGAAAATCCGTTGGACATCCATATCCGTTAAATTAAGGACATTTATATAGTTTTAGAAAATACTATGGATCATTTAGGAATTTTTAAGATGTTTGCTTGGGATGTTGTACATGGCATTTTTATATTTGTATACATATATATGATATGTAGGTTTTATAAGGAGTCATTTGTGTTAACTTTATTTTCTTTACTATAAATTTTTACTAAAACAAATCCATTGGATTATTCGCATCCACTCCGTCCATCCGTGCATCCATTGGATGCAAATCCGTTGGATATAGATTGGATGCGGATGCCAAAATTGAAATCCATAGTGCAATGGATTGGATGCGGATGAGGTGAAAACCGGTCCATACCGGCCCATGCTCACCCCTACTCCCTACACTATCTGCCCACAGCAAACTCATCCAAAAATGAGGTGGGTTTGAAACCCAAGTTACAGTACAAGCTTCATTAGCAACTTACTTGGCGATACAATCAGCCGCAAAGTTGCATTCGCGATAGCTATGTACAAAGCATATTCCATCAAAAAAGCCACAAAAAAGTGCACATTAACTACATAAAGAGGTGGAAGAAGTTGATCAAGAAGAGAGAGTTTGAATCTTCTAAGGTGATGAGGGATTGGTGATGAGGGATTGGTGATGAAAGTTTGATGATCTCTTTCGAAACGATTTCGACCATCATGATTATATATCTATAAAGACTAATAACAGGTTCAAAACTGAACTACTATATTTGTACTGTGTTCAAACCTGCTAGATAAGTAGATATAGAAGAAGATAAGGACAGATTGGACTGTAGTATAAATAGATGAGACAAGATTGTTATCAATTGTATAGAATTCCCTTTCTTGACATTAAGAAGTTTTGTTCTCAATTGTATATTATTAAACCAAATTTCTAAGGAGGAATTATGTTAAAAATGATTTTTTTGCAGGTTAACATATGCTGAATTCACAATTCTAAAACGAATTATAAACATACGTATGTCGTTCTGTATTACCGCTGAATTAAGAACTGTTGACCGGGTTTATGATGGATACGTGTGATAATCGTGCATATCCCATTCTGAATCGTTTACCTACCCGAATTGCTAACTATGAACGACAGTGCTACCGCAATCAACACATATGTGCCAATAAAATTTAACAGTGTGAACTTAACGCGGTGAATATAACTAACTTCTGGTTTACATAAAGTTATTTTATTAATTAGATAGTCAAATCGCGTTAACACAGGAACTGTCGTTTATTCAAGAACACAAAATAAGGTTTGGAAAAGTTAGGGAATATAAAGAGAGATCTGGATTTGTCCGCTCAAAAGATAAATTTACTGCGGTAAGAGCAATTCCTATGGAATGAACAAACCTAGAGTTTGTTCATTTTGATCCCACTATGGGATGAACATATAGGAATATTTTCAACTGCGTTATCCAAGGGGGTCCTCGGGGGCGTAGACCCCCAGGCTGTGGTCGACCGGTTGATGGAACTAACTGTTTCGACCGTTACAAACATATCCAGAATCTTCAAATCCAACAGACGCCATTGATGTCTGATGATGAAGAGACTCATCGTTTCGTGAAGAGAAACCTGTTGGTGAAAATATGTCTATTCCCAACAGATGCAAACACCTTGATAAATAGCATCTCCCAAAACTCGTTTGAAACATATCGGAAAACCTTTTCTGTTTTCTCTCTTTCTAAAGCATCATCAGAAATTCTGTTTACATGTGTTCTTGATTGGATCAAGGGGTACAAACCTTGAATTCAATTTCTGTTGTAGGGCTTTCATTGTATCCTGAAGGCATTATTTCACATACCTGTTGTAATCGCCAATTTATTGGGAGGGTAGAAATAATTGTCTAAAAGAAATCTTATGTCTTCCTGTGTTATTTCATCTTCTATTGCAACCCAGTTTTTTCTAACAGAACAAACCAAGAAAATGGATATTCAAGTGGCCTGATCTGTTCATTTGAACATCGAGTCACTCAACCCGACGCGCGTCTGCGTTGATGTCGCGCGCCATACCCTCTAACTATGGCGACAATAAAGGTGACGCCCACGTTTAGTGATGCAACGCGCGATCAAAGGACAAACTCCCGCGACCAACGCCCTAGCGCAGGCACTCATGAGGATGACGCCCACAACAAAACGTTAAAACCATCTAACTTTTTCTGATTTTTATCTATTAAATAAATATTTTAATATTTATAATTTTTTAGCTTATATAAATAAAATCATTTGTGGGACCCAATTTTTATTATTTTAAATAAATAAAATCACTAGTGGGACCCAACTATTATTAGTTTATATTAATAAAATCACTAGTGGGCCCCAAAAATATCAGATTTGTTCATTTTGCCTTGTTTCCCAAAGTGGAGAATACAGTTTGTTCATCCACGTGGCTCAACAAATTTTTGTTTTTGTTCATTGCCATAGGAATTGCTCTAAGTGACTCAACCTTCTCATCTACCTAGTCTGATTTATTACTCCGGGTTGATCTATTTTTTTTTATTTGTTACAAGTCGTTTCTTTCTCACTGATAAAATGGAACGTCTTTGTGAAATTCATACTCATTTTGTGGGTTGTATATTGAGGAAAGAAACGACTTTGTGATATTCAAAATCATTTTGTAGGTTGTATATAGAGGTATAAAATGGTTCTTGTCAGCACGTCTATAGCACACCACAAAATGCTAAAACTCGAGCACAGCATAGCGCAACATGTTATTTGGCACAATACGGACATATCAAATAGCTTAGTGTGTTGTGATGTACCAGAATGATAGTCATACATGCACAGTACAACACGCGACACGGATAAGTATACAACTCTGCATATCGCGATCCAAAGCATAACACGATGTTCATGTTGGGTTTTCGACAAAGGATAAAATCGTAAAATTATAATTTACATATTTTTGATCCAGCAATAAGACGAGTGCGTAAAAAAAAATCAATAGTTTTGTGCAGTAAATAGCTATTACCTAGGCATTGACTACGTGAAGATATATGTTGTCTAGTTATTGTCTCTCTTGTCTCGGCAATGAAAGCCATTAGCTTCGGGAGGCACTAGGTAGGATAAGCACTGCTAAGTGTCACCGTAAAAGATTGTAGATGCATGTCGATCTCGAGATGATTCATCCCAAAACTTCTTATTTAACGCGATGCATCGTGGCAACTGGAACCTAGAGACAGTAGGGAAAACAAGTCATCAAGTAAACCACATCCTCATAATGCGGGTGTGTAAGTGATCACATCATATGCATGAGGGACTAATTAATACAACCCCATCGCGCCATATGTATGCATGCAAAATACGTGTAACATTAATAAAACTGTAGTGTGTCATTTATGTCTCTTGATAGCTGTTGCAAGCACGTAATAACTTTGTTCACTTGGGTATCTGGCATAGAATTTACATGTGTTTGTCTTTTTTATTTTCTTTTTTTCTTTACGGTAACATATACTCCCTTCGTCCCACTATTAGATAACCTATTTGGTTTAAAATTTTGTCCCATTATTAGTTGATTTATCTCATTAAACAAGATGATATTTCTAAAACTATCCTTTTGATTGATTAACGTTAGTATAAGAATTATGTATAATTTGATATTCATGTTTATATTCATTACGTAGATGTTTTAAAATGCCTTTCAATGATACAAAATTTACGAAAATCCATGGTGTCGTTTGTGAATTAAATCATTTCTAAATTTGACAAGTTATTATGGTGTCCTTTGTGGCTCGGGATCTCATGTCCCTTCTTTGCCTATACCCTTGTGTCCCTCCAATTATATAGTGACATCTGGCCTTCATTTTCTTCCAATATATTTACGGTTAAATGATATCGTTAATTTGGGAATATAATCACTTTCTTTTTATGGCATGAAGCCAAACCCGAACCAAATTCCGGGTCTACTTTTTTTTTTCTTCTACTGATGTTCGTTGTGTTCATACTTCTGTCAATTCCATGGAAACCATTACTCCAAATGACGCTGAGTACTGTGAAGCACCAAAACCTGTAACCATGTCATTATTCAACATATTTTCAGCAATCAAGTTTTTTCTGTGACTTGAATTTTGATCCCAGCTAGAGTGAGGTTGTATCATTTGGCCAATAAACAAAACCAAATCTTTTTTAGGAAAATCCCATGAGTTAATTGTGAAAAGAACGTTGGATGGCACCGATTCCCTATCTATCTTGGAAACACTATGGAGAAACTTGAGATATTAAGGGGGTCGTGAATGGAAGTGCCTACTATTTGAGTAATCACACCTTCTCCTCCTCTTTACCCAACATTACTGCTAAAGCGTGTAAAAATTTCTCCCACTACATCTTCCCCAATCTCTCTCGGATGAGTTGAGTTTGAAATCTCAATGCAAGTGCAACTATAAAAACCGAGAAAATCATTTTATTTTTATGACACAGGTATGGAACTTGATTCGGGTCTGGCTTCATGCCATCAAAAGAAAGTGAACGTATTTTTTTGGGCTATTATTTCTCAAATTAACTATGTCAATTAGCCGTTAATATAAGGAAGAAAACAAGAGCCACATGTCACTATATAATTGGAGGGACACAAGGTATAGGGAAACAGGGGACAAGAGATCTTCACCTGTCGTTCGTGAGTTAAATCATTTATAAATTTGACAAGTTATTATCCATAAAAATATAAATATAAAAAAAATAACCTAAAAATATTCCTTTCCATATGTTGTCTTAAGAATTGTGCAAACTTGAACTACATCATCTAGTAGTGGGATCAAGGGAGTAATATATTAAAAGTCTAGTTGAGCCTTATATCACGGGAAGGCTCTCCCTACTAGGGTGAGCATTTGGCCCGTAATCCGCGGGATGGATGTCCGGACCGTTCGTTAATGGGTTGGATGCGGATTGAGTTTTTGAAATCCAACGGATAACGGATCGGGCCCGGATGCAACTTTGAAAATCCGTTGGACATCCATATCCGTTAAATTAAGGACATTTATATAGTTTTAGAAAATACTATGGATCATTTAGGAATTTTTAAGATGTTTGCTTGGGATGTTGTACATGGCATTTTTATATTTGTATACATATATATGATATGTAGGTTTTATAAGGAGTCATTTGTGTTAACTTTATTTTCTTTACTATAAATTTTTACTAAAACAAATCCATTGGATTATTCGCATCCACTCCGTCCATCCGTGCATCCATTGGATGCAAATCCGTTGGATATAGATTGGATGCGGATGCCAAAATTGAAATCCATAGTGCAATGGATTGGATGCGGATGAGGTGAAAACCGGTCCATACCGGCCCATGCTCACCCCTACTCCCTACACTATCTGCCCACAGCAAACTCATCCAAAAATGAGGTGGGTTTGAAACCCAAGTTACAGTACAAGCTTCATTAGCAACTTACTTGGCGATTCAATCAGCCGCAAAGTCCCATTCGCGATAGCTATGTACAAAGCATATTCCATCAAAAAAGCCACAAAAAAGTGCACATTAACTAGATAAAGAGGTGGAAGAAGTTGATCAAGAAGGTTTGATGATCTCTTTCGAAACGATTTCGACCATCATGATTATATATCTATAGAAAGACTAATAACAGGTTGAAAACTGAACTACTGTATTTGTACTGTGTTCAAACCTGCTAGATATAGAAGAAGATAAGGATAGATTGGACTGTAGTATAAATAGATGAGACAAGATTCTCCAATTAAACTTACATCAACCAAAAATATCGTGCCTGGGCTTCTCAAGTATTATCTTTTTTTTCTTGTCATCAATAAATTTAGCTGTGTCTATTATCTAGGCATTAGGCATGTAAAAATATGTGTTGTCTTGTCAAAGTTGTTGTATCTCTTGTCTCAGGCAATGAAAAACAGTAGCTGGGGAGCCGCTTGCTAGGATATACACAGCTAGTAAAGAGTGTCATTCCCAAACTACTTTAGGCGACGCGTCGTGGGAACTGAAACCTAGAGACACGAGAAAGAAAAAAGAAGTCATTAACTACACCACATCCTTATAACTCGGGTGTGTTAAGTGATCACATCATATGCATGAGCGACTAATACAACTGCATCGCGCCACATGTATGCATGCAAAATACGTGTAACATTAACAAAACTGTAGAGTGTCATATTTATGTCTCTATTGATGGCTGTTGCAAGCACGTAACAATGTTGACTTGGGCATCCAGTCGACCCTCCATGGGGGTTTTTATGACGGTAACATGATGAAATTGGTTGATCATTCTAGCCACCAATTGACTGACTAATCTGGAAAAGAAGAAATTCAAGTGTTTGTTCTATCAAAAGACTACTTTGAAGGTGGGGAGCCTGGGACCGATGGACAATTACCCCCTCTTATTTTTTTCTTTTCTTTTTGGCTCTAACAGTGAAGCTTAACATGATGAAATTGGTCGATTGTCTCAGCCACCAATTGACTAATCTGGAAAAGAATAAATTCAAGAGCTTTTTTATCAAAAGACTCAACCGGTGAAGGACAATGCAAGTCCTCTACTCTGATCGGTGCAAGGTTTTCCATCCTGATTTAGCAATTTCATTGTAAAGTTCTCCTCTTTTCTATCGAGTGTCCTGGTTAGTATAGTTTTCAAAAACAGTTTTCTGTTTTTAAAAACAGAGAAAACAGAAAAATACGAGAAAACGCGTTTGGTAGGTGTTATAAACCTAAAGTTTAATTACTAAGATGCCCTTTGTGTCTAAGATTAGGGTTTACATGCCTTGGGCACCAAGTCCTCTATCTATATAAATAGAGACTTGAACTATGTATTCTATACACATAATAATAAGAATCTCTCTCCTCTTCTTCCCCTACTTTGTGTCTCCTTCTCCTTTTATAAGACGTTATCACGCACGTTTGCTCTATCCATGAAAACATAGAAGATTAACTGCATCTATATCTAACTCTCTCTTTGATTTGATTTTTTTTTTTTTCTTCTTTATTTAATTAAAAGGATTCTAATAAATCTTCTATCGGTTTATTGTAGATTTCTATGGTACACAAACCATATGGAGAGAGTTTGTATGCGATCTCGGATCACGGCATCACGCAAGATCAAAACGAACAGTGGGGTTGTGAACTTTTTGTTTTATTCCTTTTGTTTTTATAAGCTAACCATTGTTTGTTTCTGTTGCTGACATATCTCAACAAGTTTTTTTTTTTAAATTTTGTTTTGATTTGAACATGTAGAGCATCTTTCTTTTTTGACATAAACTGTATCGAACGTATATACACATACGCGGTGATAGTGGTGGAGTGAACGAACTATTCCACCATCAATATTAAGAAGGAGTGTTTTCTTTACTTCTTGGATTTTATACATCCTTGGATTTTATACATATTCCACGTATCACCGTCTACTCCCTTCTTATGGATTTTATACATCCTTGTATCTGACGGTGAGATTATGATTGATGCAATTCTCAGAGTTATGTTTGCGGGTATAACTAAAATCCGTTGGAAACCCTACAAAGATATGGTCTATATTTATGGGATCGATGTGGGTGATCAATTTTTTTTTTGGAATAAGTTGATTTTCCTTTCTTTTCTCATCTTTTAATAGAGAAAAAAAAAATCCATGGAAGGATGGTCTACAGTTTTTATTCGTTTAATAAAACTGTAATCACCAAAAATTGGTGTTACCATAATCTAATTATTTTTACGGTAACTAATCACGTGCATGGTTGAAAAACCTCCGGCCAATTAATTTGGTATCTTTGTCAATTGATGAAGATCATGTGATTTAAAAACCAAACTCAATACATAATGGATTTTCCATAGGCGATGACCAATACGATATTTTTTTTCTTTAACTTTTTGTCAATGCAATTTTGGTGTACCGTATACAGACCCAATCGGTATTGGTTTTCCTCCATCATTTTTATAAGATGAGAGAAACTAAATTGGCATATTATCTCAATTTTTGCCAATAAGGATTGAATTCTTCAACCAATAATGGATTTTTCTAAATTCAATAACGAAAATAATTTCTTTATCTTTCTCAAGAAGAAACAAATAAGCCAATTAAGTATGGTTTTTCCCTATCGATCTCAAAGGGATATATAAAATATCGTTACTATTACAAATACCAATAAAACAAGGAATTGTTACATTCCTTAGGGATATTGAGCAATTAGTGTTTCCTCGTGATAATAATCTCCAAAATTCGGATTATTCCACTTGTTGTTGGAACACCGAAGGACACATAAAATCAAAGGGTGCACCCGGCTTGTAAGCTTCATATATCTTTAGTCCTTGTAGTGACTAAATTGATCTTAAAATTTAATTGTTTTTGGAAAATAAAGTGTCCACAATCCAAATCTTTGTCTCACTGGCCTTAGAGTTCACGCAATTATATGGAGATTTATTTACATATTTTATATGTTTTTGGTTGTAGCCGATAAAGTCCTTGGTTGATGTTAATTTTGTATGTCAAGAAGACTACGCTTTATTTATTTTTAGGCCAATTTCTTTTATGGCTCTTTAAATCGAAATCTCTTGTCAACTGGAGTTGTTTATAATCCGAAATTATTATGAGTATATGTCCTCGAATTAATCGGATAATACTCTACAAAACTTATTTTCGTATATGAGATGAAAATATTTTCGCCATAATCAGGGGGAGAATATATACACTACCAAACGTTGGTATTAATTAACTTCAAAGTTATATCAGTTTCTCTCCCATCTTGATCAAATCGAAAAAGGCCGTCATTTACCCGTGCGTAAAAATATTTCATCTAGTTTTCTTTAAGCTTATGCCATTAAATAGGCGTGGAAATATCTCAATTAGCTTTCCCATGTTTAATTATGCCGTTTTAAAAGGTAAATTCAATCACATCTAGTAATCATGTAGCATTTTTATATAGGCTACATATAGTGCTCCAACAGAGTCTATGAAAAAGATCCACATTCTCAGTTCATATCTCCTATTGGAAGATCGGGAGACTATAATGCCTGCGGGTACTGGTACCAGTAATTTTATGAATTGTGTTTGAGAATTGTGTGGGATCGTATTTAATTGAATGTTGTAGAATATTCATTTAGTGTAGCTACTGAAATAATAAAAATGGTTGTTGTGAACCCCTCTGCAGAGGAATATCGACAATGTGATTGGTTGGCATACAATCCAATTAGGGTTAGATTAATTTCTCGATCAACGCAATTTTGGATCCAAAACTTAATACCTTAAACATTCCTAGCCTATTAATAATTACAGGTGGGTGTAGTCATATATTGCGTTGTTATACGAGAAATTTGTTCGTTGTAAAAACGATTTGAGGGTTGTATTTTTTTCTCTGACCCTGGGATTGATTCAATAAAGTTTTGTTCTCCATGTTTGATGCATTTGGCGTGGTAGTCCTCAAAGGATTCATATTGCATTCACACAAGAAATGTAATCAGGGAACATATTCAAATTTGTAATCCTTGTAGGATTCAAATTATATTTAGACAGCCATCTGACTTGATTATGTCAGGTTGAACAATCCTCAATGTGTTTTTAGAAATTTGGTACAACACCAAAAATCCGGATTAATTAGTTGATGACTTGAACGTTATAGGTCTCTTGAGGAGTCCTTAAAAACACAAAAATCCACGCTTTAGTAACATAAATTCTATTTTATTTCTATTTTTCTTTCTTAAATCTGCGGTTAGAATTATGCTTGCTTAAACTGGTCTTTGAGATAGACTAGGAATATGATTTTGATGCTCATTTTCTGTAATACTCATATAGTTGAGTTAGCATCCATAATCTTCAAAAGTTGTACTCTTTTTCCTTTATTTCAGGTTTTATCCCATGTGGTTTTCCTGACAAGGTTTTAACGAGGCAACATGACATTTTATTTTATTTCAAAATGTTGATATTTGTGCTCTTTTTCCTTTGTCCAAGTTTTTTTCCCATTGGGTTTTACTGACGAGGTTTTAGCGAGGCAATTTAATTCAACATGGTGGTCATCCAAGGGGAGTTGTATCAATTTGGCTTATTTGGTGGATTCCCACCATTAACTAGGTCATTTTGTTTTGTTAGACCACATCAACATAACCATCTCCTATGAATTTGGATATCATTTTGATCCATATAAGGTATGATCACAAACTTTACTCACCTTTGGTACTATAACTGCATATTGGCACTTTGTTGAAGAAACTACATCAACTACTTTTGCAAATCATCTCCGAGAATCTAGCAATCGAAGCAGCAAGTTCTTTATGTACTTAAAGAAGCGTGAAGACTCGAGAAAATTACTGTTAGAAGGCTTACACAAAAGAAGACTTAATCAAGTATCAATTTCCTTCACGAAAGAACAAAAATCTTTTTCATTCAAGAAATACGTTCATGAAATTGGGAAGTTGCGACTCAAAGATTTGCAAGCCAAGATTTAACTGAAGTACTCATCAGGGGGAGCGCCATCATCAAATTAAGGTGCATTCACTGGACTTAACATGTTGTACTCTTTTTCCTTCGTCAAGGTTTTTCCCACTGGGTTTTCCTTGTCAAGGTTTTAACGAGGCAACATTTGCGTGTCCAACACTGTTTCAAGTCTTCACGTGCATATGTAATTTCAGGTTTTTCTCTTTTGAGTTTTCCTGGTATATTTGTAATGACTTAGCCACAGTGGTCATCAGGGGGAGTGTTATAAACCTAAAGTTTAATTACTAAGATGCCCTTTGTGTCTAAGATTAGGGTTTACATGCCTTGGGCACCAAGTCCTCTATCTATATAAATAGAGACTTGAACTATGTATTCTATACACATAATAATAAGAATCTCTCTCCTCTTCTTCCCCTACTTTGTGTCTCCTTCTCCTTTTATAAGAGTAGGGACATTTTCAGAAAATATTTTTTTATCTGTTATCTGTTTTTGAAAACAAAAAAATGAAAACAACAAATTATTGTTTTCTGTTTTCTGTTTTTTCTTTTTTTTTTATTCTTTTCAAAACAAAGTAAGAGATCGCGAAAATGACTGCAAGTGAGTCATCGCTAATATCACTATATCTTAGAAGAATCTTTACGTTCGATCTGATTTAGTTGATTTTCCTTAATTTTAAAAACAGTTTACCAAACAACTTTTAGAAAATGAAAACAAGGAAGAAACGGTATGTTTTTAAAATGGTGGAAAACTTTTTGAAAATCAGTATCAAACAGAAGGACAGTTTTCTTTTTTAAAAACAGAGAAAATGGAAGAAAACGCGTTTGGTAGAGACGCTTTCGCAAAATGTTTTCTATCTATTTTCTGTTTTTGAAAAAAAAAAAGTGAAAACAACAAATTATTGTTTTCAGTGGTTTTTTTTTCCTTTGTTTGTTATCTTTTACTTTTACATAATAAAATAAGAGATCGGGGGAATAACTGTAACTGAGTTATGGCTTATATCACTATCTCTTAGACGAATCCTTACATTTGATCATATTTAGTTGATTTTTCTTGTTTTCAAAAACAATGTATCAAACAATTTTTAGAAAATTAAAACAAGGAAAAAATGATATATTTTTAAAACAGT
Organism: Papaver armeniacum; assembly: GCA_023531295.1. NCBI lineage: Eukaryota > Viridiplantae > Streptophyta > Magnoliopsida > Ranunculales > Papaveraceae > Papaver > Papaver armeniacum. Next base: position 208,668 of record JAJJWW010016007.1, on the reverse strand, counting down.
GGAAAACTATTTTTGAAAACTGTATCAAATAAGCTCCAATTTGTTGAGATTTCCGCCTTTCTGATAGCTCTACGTTTGCACCTACTATTTTCTTTGAGAAGCTTAAAAAAAAAAGACATCATTTTCCGTCATCAGCCATGCAACCAATAGAAAGTGCATAATATGTACTTTGTGTAGACTACTAATCGGAGAACTGGCAGCGCAATACCAGATGCATTTTTGAATCTTCAAAATAATTGTATACACTTAGAGCCTGTTTGGTACAGTTTTCAAAAATAGTTTTCCACTGTTTTAAAAACAACCCTTTTTTCCTTGTTTTCATTTTCTAAAAGTTGTTTGGTAAACTGTTTTTAACAAGGAAAATCAACTAAATCGGATCGAACGTAAAGATTCTTCTAAGAGAAAGTGATATTAGCGATGACTCACTTGCAGTCATTCTCCCGATCTCTTACTTTGTTCTGAAAATAATAAAAGAAAAAGAAAAGAAAGAACAGAAAACACAGAAAACAATAATTTGTTGTTTTCATTTTTCTGTTTTCAAAAACAGAAAACCGATAGAAAACATTTTCTGAAAATGTCCCTACCAAACGCGTTTTCTCCTGTTTTCCGTTTTCTCTGTTTTTGAAAACTATACCAAACAGGACATACATTTTCTGAAAATGTCCCTACCAAACGCGTTTTCTCCTGTTTTCCGTTTTCTCTGCTTTTGAAAACTATACCAAACAGGACCTTATGTTCGTATAATTCGACAATCCGTCAATATAAAACGAACCAGTACGTATCTTTCCGTATAGATTGATCCCGTCCGGTATAGATTGAACCCTTCCGGAATCTTGTTTTATTTTCATGTATCCAAACATATTACTAGTACATTTGGAACCCTGATTCAGTTTTGCGAATTTTCAATCTAAAATGATTATTATACGCCTGGAATCTCGACTTATTTTCGCGGATCCAAACAAATTATCAATTACTTTTTTCGCGGATCCAAACACATCCCCAATACATTTGGAACCCCGATTCAGTTTCGCGTATTTATAAATTATTCGAATCATAAGGATCGTATAATACTTTTTTTGGCATGTTATCACTATAAACTATCATTTTTAATTATGTTTTTGACTTTTATAATTTAAATATAATAATCTGATTGCAATACCACCAAATTTGAAGGGTTAGATAGTTTCATATTTTTTAAGAAGCTATAAAATTTGAAGTATTTTTGAAGAATTGGAATTGAGTGGAATTTGGTGGTGTAAGAAGAGAGAAAGAGGAGTTGAAGAAGAGGATTGAGTATTTGGATCAAATGGAGGAAACTTATCTTTTGAGTGAAGAACAATTTTGAGATAGGCGGTAGAGTAAGTTGAAATTGAAGAATATTGCTTGATGGAAGCAAGGAAGTGGCATTCTAGGGCCAAACAAAATGAATTTAAGTGTGGAGATTCTAATACTTCTTATTTTTTTGGAATAGCAAATACTAGGAAGACAAGAAACACTATTGTGAAGCTTTATGTGGATGGTGTTGAATGTTTTGCTCAAAGTATCACTAAGATGAAGATGAGGAAGTTCTATAATAACTTGTACACTGAAAATAATAATGTGGCTTTCACTCATGATAATTTGGAGTTTCCAAGGATAGATGAGGGGGAGAAAAGTGATATGGTGAAGGAGTTTACTGAGGAGGAGGTGTTTCGTGTCATTTAGAACTCTGAAGCTAACAAATCTCCAGGTCCTGATGGTTTTTCAATGGAGTTCTGTAAGTGATGTTGATCCACTTTAAAAGAAGATTTCATGAAGGTTATGGGTAAATTTTACAGATATGGTATTTGGGATTGGAGACTTATTTGTTCTTTTTGTCTCTAGTTTCTAAGAAGGAGGACTCAGGTGCACCTAAAGATTTTAGGCCATTTAGTTTGTTAAGTAATAATTACAAAATTTTATCTAAAGTGCTAGATAACATATTAAGGTGTGTGATGCATAAGTTGGTTTAAGAATATCAGGGGGCCTTTGGGAAAGAGAGACAAATTTTAGATGGAGTTCTTGTAGCTTGGGAGTGCATTGATAGCAGGTTGAAGGAGAAAACGCCAGGATTTTTATGCAAAATTGATATGGAAAAGGCATTTGATCATGTTAAACGGAATAGTTTATTGAGGATTTTGGAGAAACATGGGTTTGGGGTAGGTGATCTCATGGATTAAATGGTGTATTACTTGAAAAACACCGCAGAATGGTGAATGGCGGTAGCTCGAGAGATTTAAACTTTCTAAAGGCTTGAGACAAGGAGACTCATCGTCTCCATTTCTTTTTTTGTTGGTTGTTGAATTTCTATCTAAGTTAGTTAAAGATGCTACCACAAGAGGTCAGATGCATTGGTTTCAAATTATGGAGAATGAAATAATGATTTCTCATTTGTAATTTGCAGATGATACTTTGATGATGCTGAGGTGGAGGAGATTAGAAGACTGTTTATAATTCTTAACACCTTTGAACTATTAACATGGCTAAAACTTAAATTGTAGAAGAGCTAGCGTGGGATCTGATGATCTGGTGAAGTTGTTGGATATGGAATTGAGTTGTAAAGTGGAGATGTTACCTATTAAGAACTTGGGTTTACCACTTGGTGTAACATCTAGATGTGCTTCAGTGTGGGATGAAGTTGTTCAGAGAATAGGGGTTAAATTAGCATCTTGGAAGAAGAAGTTTTGTCCAAGGCAGGGAGGTTGGTGTTAATCAAGATCGTTTTAGCAAATTTGCTATTTTATTTTTTGTCTCTTATTCATATTCCTGTTGGTGTTGAAGTGAAGATTACCATATTGATGAGGAACTTTTTATGGGATTCTAGTAATGAAAAGAGGAAGATGTGTTGGGTTTCTTAGTTGAAGATTTGTAAGCCAAAGAATTTAGGTGAACAGGGAAATAAGAATTTAAGGGGTACTAGTAAAGAATTAAAAGCAAAATGGATGTGGAGATATACAAGGGAGAAGAGGGCATTATGGAGAAGAATAGTGAAGTAAAAGTTTATTAATAACAACAAAATTCTAATTCCAAGTGATGATGCGAAGCCAATGGGGAGAACTGTGTGGAAGAACATTCTGAACTCTTTTTCTTTTTTGCAACCATTTAGAATTCAAGTTGGATAATGCAAAATGGAAAATCTTTAACTTTCTGGTTAGATAATTGGACAATCAAGGTTAATTGAAGGATAGATTTCCTGCAGTTTACAAGGCCCGTAATACTAAGTTGGCACCAGTGGATGAGAAAATTCAGAATGGTTATCTGTATTGCAGCACAAGAAGAAGGTTGTCTGCAATGGAGCAGCTGGAATAGGATATGTTTTGTAATGAGTTAGGACCAGTGCATAAGTTAAATGAGGAGGAAGATACAATGGAGTTTTTTGGTGGTTTTACTGTCAAAAAGTGCTACGAATTGCAAGTGCAAGAAGAGCCGCAGTAGGTGATTTCAAAAGTAAATTTCTTTGGAAAAAATGTGCCACCAATGGTCGGTTTATGGTTTGGGCTTATGTTCATCAATCTTAGCCTACACATACTATGCTCAATCACAGGGGTATTGAAGTTCAGAGTGAAAACTGTGTATTTTGTAATGCTGCATTGGAGACTGCATATCACATGTTTTTAAATTGTGACTATGCTTTAAGGTTTGGTTAAGGTTTATGAAGGGATGCAATGTAGATTGGGTGGAACCAGTCTCAGTGTTGAATCAGTTTGAAGCTTGGAGGCTAAACAATTTGCAAGGCATGAGTAGACAGATTTGGTGGATATTGATTTATGCAATCTTATGGCGTTTGTGGAAAGAAAGGACTGCTAGAGTTTTTGGTGGGAGAGCTAAGAAGTGGATGGACTTTGTTTATTCATTATACAAACCATTGTTCTTTGGCTTTCAGGGACTAAGGTTTTTGAAAATATTCCTGTAAATTCTATTTTTTTTAATTGAGATACTATCTTACACATGTAATGTTTATTAAGATGGTTCGTGTCTTGTAATCTTGTACAATTTTTTTTTAACAGAACCTTATTTTTTGAAAAAAAAAAAAAAAAAAAACCATAAAAGAAGTATGTTAATTATTTACTGATTGTCATGGGAATACCATATACAAATTAAATGTATATTATTAAACCAAATTTCTAAGGAGGAATTATGTTCAAAATGATTTTTTTACAGGTTAACATATGCAGAATTCACAATTCTAAAACGAATTATAAACGTACGTATGTCGTTCTGTATTACTGCTGAATTAAGAACTGTTGACCGGGTTTATGATGGATAGGTGTGATAATCGTGCATATCCCATTCTGAATCGTTTACCTACCCGAATTGCTAACTATGAACGACAGTGCTACCGCAATCAACACATATGTGCCAATAAAATTTAACAGTGTGAACTTAACGCGGTGAATATAACTAACTTCTGGTTTACATAAAGTTATTTTATTAATTAGATAGTCAAATCCACGTTAACACGGGACTGTCGTTTAGTCAAGAACACAAAATAAGGTTTGGAAAAGTTAGGGAATATAAAGAGAGATCTGGATTTGTCCGCTCAAAAGATAAATTTACTGCGGTAAGAGCAATTCCTATGGAATGAACAAACCTAGAGTTTGTTCATTTTGATCCCACTATGGGATGAACAAACCAAAAAAATGGATGTTCAAATGGCCTGATCTGTTCATTTGAACATCGAGTCACTCAACCCGACGCGCGTCTGCGTTGATGTCGCGCGCCATACCCTCTAACTATGGCGACAATAAAGGTGACGCCCACGTTTAGTGATGCAACGCGCGATCAAAGGACAAATTCCGCGACCAACGCCTAGCGCGCAGCGTCATGAGGATGACGCCCACAACAAAACGTTAAAACCATCTCACTTTTTCTAATTTTTATCTATTAAATAAATATTTTAATATTTATAATTTTTTAGCTTAAATAAATAAAATCACTAGTGGGACCCAACTATTATTAGTTTATATTAATAAAATCATTAGTGGGCCCCAAAAATATCAGATTTGTTCATTTTGCCTTGTTTCCCATAGTGGAGAATACAGTTTGTTCATCCACGTGGCTCAACAAATTTTTGTTTTTGTTCATTGCCATAGGAATTGCTCTAAGTGACTCAACCTTCTCATCTACCTAGTCTGATATATTACTCCGGGTTGATCGATTTTTTTTTTATTTGTTACAAGTCGTTTCTTTCTCACTGATAAAATGAAACATCTTTGTGAAATTCATACTCATTTTGTGGGTTGTATCTCGAGGAAAGAAACGACTTTGTGATATTCAAAATCATTTTGTAGGTTGTATATAGAGGTATAAAATGGTTCTTGTCAGCACGTCTATAGCACACCACAACATGCTAAAACTCGAGCACAACATAGCGCAACATGTTATTTGGCACAATACGGACATATCAATTAGCTTAGTGTGTTGTGATTTGCCAGAATGATAGGCATACATGAACAGTACAACACGCGACACGGATAAGTATACAACTCTGCATATCGCGATCCAAACCATAGCACGATGTTCATGTTGGGTTTTCGACAAAGGATAAAATCATAAAATTATAATTTACATATTTTTGATCCAGCAATAAGACGAGTGCGTGAAATTCATATTTCAGAATTTTAGCTTGAAAGCTCGTGCGCGATAATCTCTGACTGAGTGTACAGCTTCTCATAGCATGCATAAATATGTAATTATTAAAGTATCTCAACTGAGCTTTCGATATTTTGTATATTTCATCAACAATGAACAACTTCATTATTCACTTCTTCATAGAATTGGGATTGACTGGACGGCTCCTAGATGGATTGACCACTATTATAGATAACGTCCTCAGGATGTTGCAAATATTCCCCGACTATGCAGAATAAACATTCAGAACGAGTATGATGCTTCTACCACCTCATATATTGACTCTTGAATAATATAATGCTCCTAGACAGATTGCCTACTAGTATAGAGCTATCAATTAGTTAATTCTAGTCGCAAAATTCATCAGTTGAATTCCTATAAAATATTCTATTTTCATCATAATATTTCATTACTTCAATTCACGGCTTTTCCCAGCAGAATCCCATGAATTAGTAATAACTATTCAACGTTCGGGGATATAGGCCACCACCGAGTAAGCCCGAGAAAATGGTGTGAGTGTACTTATCAATAATGCACCAACGAGCACCCAAAATAAGAGATTAGAGAACACTAATTTCTCCTACATATATAGACGAATGAGCAAATATACAAACTTATGCAAATAGGAAAGGAAAATAAATAAATTAAGAAGCGTGCATGGGACGGGCCCACCGGCTGGCCGGCCATGCCGTCGTGGCTAATACCACGCCTCTCATCTTTTCTTTTTAACCGAATTTTATTATTTCACTCATATCTTGAAAATACCCCGTTTGAGAAAAATTCCTAGTTTTTTGTACTCCTCCAAATATTACAAAAGTTAAAATAAGAATAGAACATGGAAGGGAGTCATGGGACCAGGACCATCGGCCATTGTCGTGGAGGTCCCACGCCTCTCCAACTCCTTGTTTTATTATTATTATTTCTCTCTCATGAAACTCTTTCCATTGAGCAAAAATCTAATTATTATTTTTTTATATTTCTCTAATATCGCTCAAATTTCCAAAAAACCAAAAGGAAAAGAACCCTATTATAGGGGCTCCAAACATTGGGTTTTGAGGGCTCACAAGATGACAAAATTGGGTTATGAAATAGTAATCAACAAAACCCCATATCAAATTATTTTTTGTAATGGCTAAAATATCCTCCATGAATTATAAAATTAAATTTATTATATTCTCATTATCTTTTCATTCATAAATCATGATGAAGATGATGATCATATACAAAAAACTAAATCTATTATCTTCTCCTTCTTTTTCTATTCATAAATCATGATGATTCATAAATTATGTTGAAGATAATGATCATAAAAAAAAAACTTATTATTCTTCTTTCTCTCTTCTTCCCGTCGTGATAAAGATGGCGATCATAAAAATAAAAAACTAAGAAAACCCATCACTTATTTTTTCAGTACTGTCTACGGTTGGGAAAATTCATACTTCCCAACCGTAGACATTTCTGAAACTGTTTTTTCAAAAACCCAATTCGATCGGTTTCGCTTATACATGCATTAAAACCAATAAAATAAGATGGGTTTTTTATTTTTACCTTATTGAAGTCATTGAGGGTGGATTAAGTGGTGTTAGTCGATATTGAATTATTTTGGGAATTGACGATTAATCGAAGAAATAGGTGATGGAGGTGATGGGGAAGAAGAAAATGAAAGAATTAAAGGAGAGGAATGAAAACAAATTAGTTTTAGGTTTCAATATTTAATCGGTTAAGGGTATTTTAGTATTTTTCTTATGAATTAGGTCCCCTTATCTTCATTGTAGGATATTTGAATCCTTAGGAGCCCTGAAAACACTTTTCTTGGAGCATCTATAATAGGTTTCAAGGAAAATGGTCCCATGACCGACCGGGATTCTCAAGGAAAATATTAAAATATTATTATTTTAATATTGGTCAAATAGCGGACACGCGAGAAAAGTCATACTTGCTCATTCATGCAAAATTGATAGTTTCAGTCAAGATCAAACTCTTCTAAAAATGCTCAAACGTCCAACAAAAACACATGAAACTGTCAGGAATAGACGTGTGAGTGATGGTCGCCCGTGCTCCACGATGACCGGACCTGATCGGTCCCTTGGACATCATCGCCAGCCGGTCCCAAGTCCCTCAATTATTATTTTAATAATAATATTTCATATTTTCAGGATTCTCTAATAACAAATCCTCTTTCAGGGACATTTTTCTGCACGCTCGGACGTCCATCCATCACCAATGACCGACTCTCATGCCCATTGATTGGCCGATATTTCTCCACCCATACTAAACTACTCTACATCTTCAGGATCTAGACTTTTCCAAAATTAAGGTTTCGAACTTATGATATTTCGATAAACGACGATAACTTTTATATTGATCCAACAATCAATAATATCTAATGTTCAGTCCTGCTACCAACATTTTTGCTCGACTGAGTGACATAGTTATGACGACCGACTATTCAATTCCTATGGTTCCTACTTTTTCATTCAATCATTGACATATTAGATCAGGATCATGAGAATTCATCATAATTCAACATGTGTATTTGTTTGAGTTTCTATGACTTCCCTCTTAAAGTGTTTTCTATGTGAATTTAATTTGGTAACTATATATGTCAGTTTCAGTTGTGTTTCTCAAATTTTTATTACTTGACATATTTTAGAAAGTTGGAGGACAGTGACGCAATAAAGAAATATTATCCTGAGATGGGAAGACCAACATTACAGGTTATAGAGGCATTAAAGAAAAATGCTGTTGGCAGGTTTCGCGAAATGTTGCTGGAGAAACAGGCCAGCCTACAGGTGATGCTGCTTGTAAGTTGTGCTTTATCTCATAGTTATTTTTGATCATATTAGCTCCAATTATTTTCAAGGATGAAGAGGTTTTAATGTATGCTCAAATTTAAAGAATTCTATCTGCTTTAAGTTGGTTACCCTGCAATTTAAATCTTGGCTTCTTAACGGTTTTGATTTTTTTTTCTACCTTCTTTTTATAGGCCAGATTCTTAGTGCAGGAACTGCAAGCAGCTTGGTTATTATCCTTATGAATAAGTCATGGATTACGGAGAACTTGATGAAGAATGCTTGGAAAGTATCTGCAAGTTTTAATTAAGTTGTATTTAGTTTTTGAGCTGAACTTATACTAACCTAACTGAGAAGGAACTGAAGTTAGGAAGTTTCTATGTATTCCATCCAAATTTGATAACAAAAAAAAGTGCTTAGAAGAATTAATGTTCGTTTTTTTATATGAAATGATTGATTGAATTTGAATGTGGTATGAATCGAATGAATATTGACATGAATTGAATGAAATAACTATTGTTGAATGTCGTCAGAACGAAACTAATGCAGGTTATTTGTATTTCCGACAGAAAATGTATCGTCGGTCAATATTGCCTGGTCAAAATTGGTCAGAATTGACTGCAGTATTGAATGCGGTATTTTTTTTTGTTGCAAACAAATTTCATAACGTCTTGAAGATGTTATGACTTTCAGGTTACAAAAATTTTGTAAGGCATCTTGCCTGTTACAACTCGCCATGTAGTACTAGCTCATACCTGTTACAAACGCCGTTACAACCCAAAATTCGTAATCCCCATTGACGTTACAAATAAATTGCAATACCCCTTTTTGAAACAGGCAAGAGGCATTAAAACCCCTTTTAGTAACGACTCAATTCTATTTCTAATCCCAGAATTTTGTGTACTGACAATATCTCCGGTTTCCTGTCAAATACTCGACATATAAGAATAAGTCTATGATCGAGCAATCTTATCGAACGCGCGTCGATCCAAATTATAAGACCATCAAGACTCAACGTCCGTGTATTATTCGGTCTCAACAAACACCTCACAATTCAATCATGAGTCTCAAATCATATCACATTCGTCCAACGAATCACCAAGGCTAAGATTCATTCCTAGCCAAGTCATCAATTGACCAATTAAATACACGACTGCCTTGCATACTCCACATTCATAGGACATCAATCACGTCACATGGGGGATATTCGCTAGGGTTTTCGTCTGGCGGCTTACAACACGTGTGTACACCCACGATGACAAATGTGAGTAAGTCTTGCAAGAAGTTGAAGGAGTTAGCATGGACAATCAACCAAGTCTCCCACATGATAAGGAATTGTGTCAAACACGACTTCCACTTCCCCACTCTTTCACTCATTTGCAACCATCACACTTACTGGTATCAATTTTTCTACTACTCTTGCAATATAAATAAGTTCCCCAATCCACGATGGAACAACAAGAACTTATCTCTGAACAGAAGTCAATCGAACTTATCAGAATTCACCGACGTTTCATCAAACTTGCAGAAGTCTACAACACATCCAAAATCCTTGATCATCATTGATCTTACACACTTCAGCTTTCCTCATCCCTCTTTGTGATTGAATTCACTCTGGATGACCATTTTCTTGGTTTAGGCCGAAGTCTTACAGAATTAATCTCTCGAACTCAAAGCACACCAGTGCAGTGCATCTGTTTGCTAAAGGTTTAGGCAATTTTCTTGTTCGAGGAATCGCTCATCTCACCACTTTTCCTCAAAAACCAGCGAATCATTTTCACCAATCAACACACGACATAACACATTTAGAAGCACAACATGAAAAAAGTAGATAAAGATTTTGTTTGATATTTGAGGTTTGAAGGAGGTATAATTTGATATGATGATGTTGAAAATTGGAATTTATAAATAATTTAAAGAGAGTCGCCGGATCTAGTTATTGGACTGAACCGCTAAACAACAAGATTTCAAATGCCAGCAATCGAGCATAAACCTCGTAGCAAAATGTGTGGCTCAAGGAACCAACCAATATCGGGGATTATATGTTGACTGATACCAGAAACTTCTTGCTAATTGAGGTATTGTCGTTCTACATCATATATATATATATATATATTGGGATATAATATATGTTCATGTGCACTTCCAAGTATAATAAATAAATCAAATAAAGGTGATTAAAACATTATATCCGAACAATATTGTAATTCAAATAAATTACTCGATATAGTAGTTGCCCACCATCTCCACTGATCATAAAAATACTGTAATAATTAAGAAATAAAAATTTTAATCAACTTCTTCAAAATTTGAACAACTAATATATATTGTACATTTTTATTATAATTGAAAATATGTGTGGGAACCTAGAATCTTCAAAGGACCCTTCTTGTCAATCACGACACTCACGTATTGAATATTAAGATCACGAGCAAAATTTTATTGATTCTCCATTCTGAAAAAAGGATTGCTCACTGGATAGCAATGAATGCATTTGTTGGCTTGAGAATACACTTTTGGCCAGTGTCATGTCAGATCTTTATGTACCGATTTAATACAGTCGACACAATATAGTTCTATCTGATCGAATATTTAGGGATACAAGTAGTGTATACGGAGAATTTTGAATCAATATTATTAGGTTTATTAATATTTTCAATATTTCTCTAACTTATGGTGCGTGGAAAAAGTAAAATGGAATTTGAAACTATGAATCCCCAATTTTGAAGGTTGACGGCGGCTGTCTGGTTTGACTCTAAAAGTTAAAAGAGTATAAGTAAAATAAGTATTACTTCCTCCGTCCAAACTATATAAGCGGAGAACTAGTATTTGGTTGTGCATGTATATAAAAGCTTTTCCAATCAAGCTCCTATTAATGATAATAGTATAAGTATAACACTAAAAACAACTTAATACTTTTGGTATTCATCAAGAATAAGGGGTAAAACAGGAAAAAGAATGAATCTTTATAAAATTTATATAGTTTTTTCAATTAAGGGATGATTTCTCCGCCCTTAGAGCATCTCCAATGGTGTACGGATATTTATCCCATGTGGAGACCTAAAAAAGAGGTATTTAACAACATAGAATTAAATAATTTTTTTGGTTTTCATAAGCATCTCCAGTGGTAGTTGTATCCATACCTATTTTGAAACACTTGTCACTTATTTGTAGAAAGTTAATCCACAAAATCTAACAAAATAAATAAAATAAAAACAAATAGTGATGATGTGGGTATGGATGAGAGTCTCTAAAAACCCATACTCTCTTCCAAACTCAAACTTCCACGTCAGATTAAATTTTTAATATCCAACCACCACTGGAGAGGTTTTTTTTGTTTGGAGTTTCTAAAATCCTAGGTGGCTTCAATATTTTTAGAGACCCATATTCCATTGGAGATGCTCTTAGAGCAACTGCAGTGGTGCGACCATAACCAAAGAGCAAAGAGCAAAAAAAAACTAAAATTTGGGTTTAGTCCGTGTTGTAACGCAGTGGAGGGAGACTAAAATTTGGTCAGGCGCAACTTTGACTTACGCCCAAACCAGGCGCAATTCCAAATCTCGTCCCATTTCTTCTTTTTTTTATATTATTGTTGGGGCGCAACTCAAAGTTGCGCCCAATTTTTTTTTTTTTTTGTTTATTATTGTTTGAGTTGCGCCCAATTTTGTTTTTTTTTTTTTTATTATTGTTGGGGCGCAACTCAAAGTTGCTCCCCATTTTTTTTTCTTTTTTTTAATTGTTGGGGCGCAACTTTGAGTTACGCCCATCAGCGCAACTTCAATTTACGCCCCGACTAAAGACCAGACTAAAGACTAAATATGGTCTGGGTTTTGGTTATAGTCCGGTCTTTGGTCTTTACTCCGTCTCCACTGCGTCTGTTTTTTACCAAAAAATTTGGTTATACTAGACGACTGTGGATGCTCTTAGAACTTGCAAAGGGAGTTTTAAATCTCCTAATCATCGACTACTTTTGTTTTGCATGAGTCAGCATGTAAATACAGTCTTTTTCTTGTTTTTTTTAACTCTATCGTTGGGGCTTAAGGGGGGGACTTTGGGGGCTTAAAGACTAAGTGGAGACTAAATGGTATAGGGGGAGATCAGTTTTATGTAAAAGTTCAAAACCACCCTCAATCATTTTACTTATTACATTTTTACCCTTCCATTAATCTAATCCAAAAGAAAAAAAATGAAAAATCATTAAATGAAAAAAAACTGAAATACATTAAAATAATAATTAAAAAAAACCGTGTCCCTCACTTTCTTTTCTTCTTCTTCTTGTCCTCACCCTCACTTTCTTTTCTTCTTTTTTTTTCTATTCTATGTTTGAAACGATTAATCGTCGATTCCAAAAAATTTCTTCGTCGATTAAACTCATTCTATAAAAGCATGAAACCTAAGGAAAATTTAGGTCAAGGTTTGTCGAATCAACCTCCTACTGAAGCAGAGAAACCAACTTCTTCCTATGAAGATGAAGCTGAAGATCAAGAAGAAGTGAATGAAGGAGATCCACCAGCCGCCGAGTCTCCTGATATGACAGCAATAAGGTATGAACTCAAAAACCCACTCTTTATTTAAGCGTTTCGTTGATTATTCTGTTGGTTTCGTAAATTTTAGGTCTGAAAAAACGGTTTCTGAAAATGCTTACGGCTGGGAGTTCTTGTATTCCCAGCCGTAAATAGGTATAACGGTTGGGAATTATTGATTTCCAAGCCATTTATAGGTTACACTGTTGGGATATCCAAGAACTCCCAGCCGTAACTGAGTCGATGTGTACGAGATGGAGAAACCCTATCCGTAACTAGTTGTATACGGCTAGGAATATCCTAGCCGTATATTCTCCGGTGTTCGAAATTTTTTAAGCGGTAGTTTAGTTACGTCTCGTTTTTTCTATCCGTAACTTTATTTCCTGACTGTGATACTCAGTTTCCTAGCCGTTTATACATTACGTCTTGGAATTTCCTAGCCGTATGTGGTCCCGTGGTGAATATTGAACTAGCTATATACCCACGTATAGGTTTTCCTATCCGTAATGCATTTTCGGCTTGGACGATTAATAAGTTCCCATCTGTGATTTGTATTCGGCTTGGTCGGTTATTAAGTTCCCACCCGTAAGTTATGTTTCGGCTTGGTCGTTACTAAGTTTCCCATCCATAATTGTTGTTGTGTCTTGGACTATCCAATTTTCCTAGCCGTGTTAGGTCTTACGGTTTGGTTCTGCTAAATTTTCCTAGACGTATTTCTTATCTACTTTTGGTTTTTTTCCTTGTTTGTCTTGGAACAGATGAAAAGAAAAGAAGAAGAAAAGATCACAAGAAGTAACACCTCGTAGTGCCCGACTCCGCAACCTCGTCACGCAAAACCATTGGGTGCAAACGTAAGGAATGCAAGTGCATTTGTGACTGCTGGAGATGAAGGTGTTGGAGATGCAAGTGGAGTTGTGGCTGCTAGAGATGGAGGTGATGGAGATGCAAGTGGAGTTGTGGCTGCTGGAGATGGAGGTGGTGGAGATGCAACTGGAGTTGTGGCCGCTGGAGATGGAGGTGGTGGAGATGGAGTTTGAGTCATTGGAGGAACTGAAGTTAGAGTTTCTGTAGGAACTGAAGTTGATGTCATTGGAAGAACTGAAGTTGGCACTTCTAGTGGTGCTGGAAATGAAGGTATACTTGTTGTTACCGGAGGAACTGAAGTTGGCACTTCTAGTGGTGCTGCTATTGATAAAGGTAAATCCGTAGTAATTGATGAAGACAAGGAGGACAAGAAGGATGGAAAGAATAAGTATAAACCTAAGGCAATGCCAAGAGAAGTAATTGATGCTATGGAGCCTTTACCTCCCAAGAAGAATGGGAGACCTTGGGGTAAGGCAAGAGATAGTTCCGTCTTGATTGGATACACGTCTTCATGAGCTGCCAAGGTTTGTGGCACAAAGGTAATAAATCAAATTACATATATGTTGTATTCATTTTGTTATAGATTATTAATTTTACAACCAATTTTTTTTTTTTTTTTTTTTTTTTTTTTGTAGTTCCCGGATAAAGTGGTCCCTAAACTAAAGCACCAACAAGCAAGGTTTTGGCCGTTGTACAAGGAGCATCCAGATGTGATAGCTTTGGTAAAAGCTTCGGGGTTATGGTCTGGAATCGAGGCTTTGCAGAAGAAACATGATGTGGTGACAGTTTGTGGTTTTAGAGAAAGATTTTGGCCCGAAACTATGACTTTTCATATGCCGTTCGGCGAGATGACTATCACTCCGGATGACGCAAAGGAAATCAATGGTCTAGCTTTGGAAGGAAAGGCGGTGTTTGAGGGTTTCAACAATTGTATGCCTTTTGATGAGCTTTGTGCCTTGGCGAAGAAATGTCTAGGGTGGGGTCAACTTGAAGCGGAAGAAGAGTTTGATATAGGGTATTGAGCCGCTCCTAGAGCTAAAAGGAAAAATACTGCACCCTAGTGAACTTCTTTGAAACAAGAATATGGCAAGGAAGATTAATTTGGGACGTCCGAGGGGGAAAAGTTTGGGGATTCTGATACAAGACTAGGAATGGATTGGTGGTCTTTGGATGAAGAAAGAGCTAGACATACAGATATAGCTTACTTGTTGCATGCTCTTGGGACCGTAATTTTCCACGATTTCTCAGGAAATTAGGTAAATGCTTGTTACTTGCAGTGGTTGAAGACTCTCAGTCTTGATCCGCAAACAAACGAGGTACCTAGGTACTCATGGGCCACCGCCCTCCTTGCTGATGTGTTGGACTGTCTTTGCAAAGCTTCTAGATGGAACGAAACATAAATTACAGGATGTGTTGCTCTTATCCAGGTATCTTTTTGTTTTAATATAACGAATGTTTATTTATTTTACTTTTATATATTGACCTAATCATGTCTTACAACCAATTTTTTTTTTTGTTGACGTAGTCATGGGCTCACGACCATTTTAAAAGATTGAGGCCTACTCGGGATACAAAATGACCTCTAGAAAAACCTACAGGAGGAAGATACCCCATTGCAGGGACCCAACACAAGGCTAAAGAGACAAAAATGAAGGAGATGAGGAAAAAGTTGGATGCTTTGACAATCGAAGATGTGGCTTTTGATCCATATTTGAAGCTTGATGAGGATGGAGAAGATGATATAATGAGTACTCATTGTGTAGAACCCGTCGAGACCTTTCCGAATATATAATATTTATTAATTTTCAACTTATATATTTTGAGAGATATTTAATTTTAAAGCTTTTATATTAATGTTATAAGAAGAGAGAGAAATTAGTAGAAAAAATAAAGAAGATAGAAAACCAAAAAAGAGAATCACGTGAGGAAGAAAAAAATTAAGAGAGGGAAAAAGATACTTTAATATGTTTGAATAAATAAGGACCAAACATAAATTCTCTTTTGTTGGTGGACCAAACTAATATGAGACCACCTAAAAAAAGACCAAATGATTATTTCCGCGTCAAGGAATTCAGATTACATAGTATTAAATCTTCATGTGTCAAGGAATTAGGCCTCTTCCTATGGGTATGGCAAAAAAATGTTGTTTGGCATGCCATGTGGCATGGCAAATGAGTTTCCCCACTATGGTAGATATGCCAAACTTAATTAAAAACATATATTTAATTGTGTTGGGTGGGACCATAACGAATAAAAAATATATTTGTGTTTTTGTGGTGGGGTATTTATAAAAGTTTTAGTGTTATAATATATTTAGTGGGACCCTTTAAATATAAAAATATATTAGAATAATGAAAAAGTAGGAGAGAAGGAGAATTTATATATATATATGTTGGAATTTTTGAATAGAAATATGAATAGGTGTGTCAACTCACTTGAGTCTTTTCAACATTAGTGTCTTATCCCAAGGGATGTGACTCTCCATTAAGGGTTGTGACTCTTCATGAAAGGACTTCTCCAAGAGTCACCTCTAGCCTATATAAACCCCACTCATTCTCCACTGCAAGTGTATGTTTTTTTTAGAGTCATAAAACTAGTACTAGAAATTTAAGAGTTTGCATGTGTCTTCAAGAGTAAAGAAGAGTTTTGTACTACATCCATTCGCGTTCGCTGTTCGGTGTTATCGAAGTGCTGCGAAAAACATCGAGGTATTGTTGAATGTTGGAGACATATGCCGCTAAATCTGTAACAACATTATATACAGGGCATCAAATGTCTTAAGCAAAGAGATTACTCGCCTCAATACACCCAAGTAAGTCTGTTTAAGTTTTGTGATTGATCATCTCTTTTCTAGTATTCTTTTCTTGTTTTGTTGTTGGTATTACGAGATGTAATACATAAGTTAAAACCGTGTTACAAAGAGTTGTAACGGATCGGTGGATAATACACGAGTTGTATTATTGGAGAATCGGTAACGAAGGTATTTTATCCGACAATCTTAAGACATTTGAGTTTATTAATCTTTGTTATCGATTGTAACGTATTGGTTCGAGAAATCTGTTTGATTGGAATCTGTCTTGATATTTCTCTGTCCAATGTATTGAAAATTCAAGAAGATTGGTCTACAGTGAAAGTTCTTGAACAAATACGTGTGTTGATTTATGTCAAAGTATCACGAGTACAAGTTTTGGTGGGTACATAGACACTTGTTTTACACAGGTGTCTGAATTGATCCCATTCACTCTGTAAGTGACAGTTGTATGTGGCTTTAAATTTCAAATCAGAAGATGAAATTTCACAAGCCACGACCCTCCGCATATGCATCTCTCGAAACTCTTTGTCTTGCAAATTCAGATCCATTTAAACATGGGGTCTCTGGAAAATGTGCAACGCCGTCATTACCTTTCTATTTCTCTGGAAATGGAAGCGCTAATTGGTTTCTTAAGTATGGGAAATACTTCTAAGAGTAAGAGACGTCTGGTGTACGAAAGGGTGCATGTCGGTTAGTTGCACATGGTTTTGATTGGCGGTTTCTAATAATTTTGAATTTGGGAAACATGCATTGGTGGATAACACTTCGAAGGTTTAACGTTCTGGAAAAAGGTGTTATGTATTCCCATGGATGTTTATGACCATTTTACACATTCAAAATGCCTGAATGAATTTAGGAAAAAATGAAACTCTCAATCAACAATCAGTTCTATATAGAACGACGAAGAGGAGTCATTGTGGATTCGTGATTTAAACCAAGTGTTTGATTTCAAACACATATAAAAGTTTAGTCCATAATGAACAGTCACCATTCTTCTTAATAGAACGGAACGTATATGTCAAGCATGTATACTGAAATTCCGAGAGATGTATCTTTCCATCGAAGGACTATTGGTGTGGGTGTAAAGTGGAAAAGTTCTATGGAAGTTTTCCTAATGTAGTAATAAACTGTTGGAAGAATTTATACTACAAACTGTTTTGAATCCATGGTCATGATACTCTCATACGTGAACAAGAAGTTAGAAGAATGCAACCTTGTGTCTAACTTGAAAGTTAGGAGAACGATACTTTTGATCTATGGACACAGTATCGATCGGTGTGTATGGGGGGCGCTTGGAAACTTATATCCATTCATGGAAAACTTCTGTCCCTGGCAAGAGTGGTTGCTAACTCGGTGGTGAAATGATGTTTGATATTCTTCCTGCCAATTTTGCATAGAATATCAATCAATCAACATGTTTATTTTTCTAAAATAATTGATTAAGGAGATCCTAGAATTCTTTTACGGATTTCGGAATCTTCATGTATATATTAGTAACAGTCCGTGGTTGGTCTTGCTATGACCATTCGGTTACTAATTAATTGAAGTTTAAAATCCATGTCCGCTGGAAAGTGAATGGTGTCTCTTGATAAGCAAGTACCAACTCTTTGAGAACTTTAAAAGAAGACCCAAGGAAATGGTAGAGCGCCAAACGTCAAATCATTGTACTTCATTGGTCTTACCATGATGATCGTTTGAATCAGTGTTGACATTCCCTGATGGATGTTCAGATTATTTCTTTCTTCTCTCTTATTCTCCCCTTCACTTTGATTGTGTGTTGCACTAGTCAGTGGGTCAACGTGCACAAGAGTCACAGCCAAGTAAGAAGTGATACAAACCTGTAACAAATTGAATAGTTGTTACAACAGTGTATGACCTAAGCTAGGCATTCCCCTGTTTGTATACTGTTGGCATACCCGGTTGGATAATGATTGGGTTCTCAATTATCCAAAGTATGAAATGCTAGCAACCATGGGAAATGCGGCAAATTCGAGAGAAATACATTTCATTGAAAGAAATGATAAATAAATTTCTAAATTTTAGTGCACTTCTTAACTGTGGGGGTTTATCGGTGTATTAGAATCCCATAACTGTGTGGGTGTTTGATTGTTTGAATTCCCAGAACTCGTGCCACAAATTGGAGCACCTAAATAGTATACTGCCAAGGTTGCTATTTGAGACTATAAGTTACTATCAAAAGTTGAGTGATAAACTACTTGATCTATGATTAATGAAGGCTTAATCTATAACCGGTGATCAATTAGTGAAGCCTTTTTTGGGGATTAGTTCATTATGGCTTATAATGGCTCGTTTAAATTACAGTAAGTAATTTAATTTTGTTTTGAAAAAGTGCAATTGAAATCATTGGATGATTTGTTGATGGTCTTTCAAATCTTGAAATGACATGAATTTCTGTTGGCACCCGTAGGGAAAAATACCATCCTACTGTGATGAGATGTAGTGACATCTCAAAATGGTTCGTGACACCACCGGTAGGGAAGAAAGTTGTTAAAGAACTACCAGTGAACTCTTACAAAATGTGGGGATGCTAGTTGGAAATTGAATGTACCAAACCGGACACGGTTGTTGATGAGATAAATGAGTTGATATAATTTAAAATAATTTATATAACTCATGGACAAGGTATGGTTAGAAAATCTAAGATACATGTGATGTAAACGGAATCGCCTAGCATGTCAGGTTGAATCCTTGTTGGAAAATGGTAGTTGTTGCTTAAAGTAACATAATTACTAGATGGCGGTTTTGTTGATTATTTAAGAGAAAGAATGATCAGTCCTCTAGGAATGCGATCGAGCTTAAATTTTGGTTGGAATCGATTAAGGCATCGATCACCATTGCGAAGTTCAATTTCTTTTGAAGTCTGAAGCGCGGTATCTAGCATTAAAGAGGAAGAGTTCCACAATTCACTTTGTGAATCTTAGATAAAGTCATCTAGGAAAACTATGTGTCTGTAGTAGAAAAAAAAAATGCGCTACTTTGGAAATCATCCAAATAAAGGTTGATAGCGAGATCAACTATGAATTCCGGAGCTTTGGACGCAAAGTCGGATTAGAAGTAAGAGTAACTTTGGAATTTCCTTGAGTATATGCTAATGGCCAAAGTATATATATGCTAGAAATAGATTGTTCTGATCAAACAATTATTTTGCAAGAAACACATAGTTCGAGATATTATGGTACGTCGCGAAAAACAAGTTGACGACATAACACCATAATACAAACGCGCGCATCTAAAAGAAATAGTGTATGTGAATTGTATCAAGCCGGCAAATGATACGAATTCTAGAGAGCGTATAATTGCGTCATCGACGGAAATGGGATAGCCTATATAGAGTAGTATTTATAGCGGACACCCAACCTAGCGATTGGAGATCCCATGGTTATCTAGGTTCAAAAGGGACAACCAAGTTATAAATTTATACTCACCGAAAACACTGTGAGAGTTTACTCTCTTTCCCATTTCTATGATGAAACAGTGTTGCCTGTCAAGTGAGAGGTTGAGAATTTCTCTTAATGATTCCTATGGCTTAGTTTTCACTAAGAAAGTATGGCAGGATACTTTTCAAATAGGAGATCACCTATATGAGTGTGAAGTGGTGCCGCTTCTATGATAACTATAAGGCTAAGTTAATCTAGAGCACTCAAGAAAAACCAACATCGTTCGGGGTATTTAAATGAACACAACCGAGAACCGGATATGTAAGGAAATAAACCTGTGTGATATCTATTGCATCGGTTTACATCATAAAGTTGGGCGCTTCAAGACATCGCGTTCACCGAACAACTAGTAAACCCGGTAGGTATTCACTACGGAAGATTCAAAGCCAAAAGCTATCTCTCCCGATGCAGTGATGTTCCGCGCACAAACTCTTTCTAGTGTCTGCATTAAACTTGCATGAATTTCTATTCAATGTGGGGGATTGTTGGAATTTTTGAATAGAAATATGAATAGGTGTGTCAACTCACTTGAGTCTTTTCAACATTAGTGTCTTATCCCAAGGGATGTGACTCTCCATTAAGGGTTGTGACTCTTCATGAAAGGACTTCTCCAAGAGTCACCTCTAGCCTATATAAACCCCACTCATTCTCCACTGCAAGTGTATGTTTTTTTTAGAGTCATAAAACTAGTACTAGAAATTTAAGAGTTTGCATGTGTCTTCAAGAGTAAAGAAGAGTTTTGTACTACATCCATTCGCGTTATTTGTTCGGTGTTATCGAAGTCTTTGAAAAACATCGAGGTATTGTTGAATGTTGGAGACATATGCGCTAAATCAGAATAAACATTATATACAAAGGCATCAAATGTCTTAAGCAAAGAGATTACTCGCCTCAATACACCCAAGTAAGTCTGTTTAAGTTTTGTGATTGATCATCTCTTTTCTAGTATTCTTTTCTTGTTTTGTTGTTGGTATTACGAGATGTAATACATAAGTTAAAACCGTGTTACAAAGAGTTGTAACGGATCGGTGGATAATACACGAGTTGTATTATTGGAGAATCGGTAACGAAGGTATTTTATCCAACAATATATATAAAATTACTCGGAGATAAAGTGAATATCACTTTGGAGATAAAGAGAATATCGCGTTGATAAAGTCTCTATCGCTCGGAAAAGCGATAGAATCTCTATCGCCGATGGAAACTTTGTCGTGTATGCCTATATGCTTTAAAAAACATATTGGCATATGAGTTTGGCAAGTTTAAGCATACCCATAGTGGGTGCATATATGCCAAATATCGGTGTTTGGCATACCCATAGGAAGAGGCCTTAGTGTGACAAATTTTCATGTGTCAATTACTCTTTTACGAAATAATATATTTTCATGTGTCAAGGAACCCGGATCCGAGTTAGTGTCAAAAAACCCAGATCCGAGTCACCTAGCCTCGCTAACTTGTAGAAGTGATAGGGATATCGAGGGATTATCCCGACAAATAATCCCGCCTATCACAGTTCAATGGCCCCCACCCCATCCAACCCCACCAGGAAAATACGGGGCCATCATCATCGGGATAATCCTTCCGTACGAAAACCATTTCCGGCTAACTTATGCAAGACACCGACGGAAGCTTAACAAACAAGTCAAGAAAAAGAAAAAAAAATTAGAAGACTTGAGAAAGAAAACATAAACTACTCGTATAAAAACACTTGTTTCTCAAGCTCACATAATCCTCATCAAATAAACTACTACGTAAACCTTATAAATCTCATCAAAAACAACACCAAGAAGAAACCTATCCTAGATTGAGATTAAACAACATGTATAACACATTGAGGTCTGTGAATAGACAACTTGGAAGAAGTTCTTATGCTGCTATCAAGAACTACAGAGGAATATCTTCATTATCTTCGACTCATTCATCACTTCTCAAAAAATCTTCATCAAAACTTTTAAATCAATCTTCTCTGCTCCCTGCTGCTTCCTTGAATACCACATCTGTTCGCCATTATCGAGATAATACTGAGAACAAGAAGTAAGTTTGTGTCTGGTTTCTTCAATCTTTTCCTTCTAAAGTTTTTTTTTTTTTTTTTTCTTACCAGGATTATCATTTTTTAGTTGTTGCTTCTTATAGCCGGTATACGATTAAACCACCAAAGAATTGGGGCGTTCAAATAGTTCCAGAGAAGAACAAATTTGTTGTAGAAAGATTTGGAAAGTATTCGAAAACGTTGGACTCTGGAATTCACTTTTTAGTTCCTTATGTTGATAAAATCGCTTATGTTCAATCACTTAAAGAGGAAGCAATTCCGGTTCCGAATCAACCTGCTATTACTAAGGACAATGTCTGCATATCCATTGATGGTATCCTTTATATTCAGGTACGTACGAACAACAGTGTATATGCCCTTAAATAATGTGTGTTTGTCAATTAATCATGGTTTTGATGTTAAATTTTTGTGTCTTGGTTGCAGATCGTTGACCCAGTTCTGGCATCATATGGTAACAAGGATCCATTCTTTTCAGCTATTCAACTTGCGCAGACATCGATGCGTAGTGAGATTGGAAAGATCACTTTGGACAAATCATTTGAGGAAAGGGATAGATTGAATGATAACATAGTGGTGAGCTCACTTCTCATGTGTACATAGCCTATGTTAATTTGATTTAATTCAAGGATGTGATTTGGATAGTACAACTTCAAATTTGCAGAGTAAAGTCAATGAGAGAGCCATAGAATGGGGTCTGAAGTGCTTACGATATGAGATACGTGAGTGACTAGATTTTAAAAATTAATTTGACGTATAATGATTTCAGTTTGCATAATATGTTATTTATTACTTGATTTGTATTGGTAACAGGGGATATAACTCCCCCTATTGGAGTGAAAGCCGCTATGGAGATGCAAGCTGAAGCAGAACGTAAAAAACGAGCTCAAATTCTTGAGTCAGAAGGTCCTTATTCCAAAACTTTTTGTTGCTAAATCATATTTTGGTCTCTGTATCATATTTTTTGGTTTCAGTTTATTTCTCTAGCCTCTCTGGCTCGTGGTTCTGTATTCTTTTATTCTTTCAATATATCTTCCTTCTTTGGAGGAAAAATAAAATAAAATAAATTATGACTATTGTCCATGAAAGTAAATAATTTGGGTAGATAGATATAGTTAAACCTCAAGTTACATATTCCATATTGCGGATGATGGGTAATGTGGTTCTGGAATTCAACAGGAAAGAGACAGGCCGATATCAATATTGCGGATGCAAAGAAAAGCGCCCAGATCTTGGCAGCTGAAGGAAACAGAGAGAGAGTGCTCATGGAGGCTGAAGCAAACAAAGCAAGAGTGGTAAAAGAGGCCGAGGGTAAGTTTTTGCAAACAAAATCATGCCGTGTTTTTTTTTTTACATGGTTGTATGTATATCTCTGTAAAAGAATTCATTAACCTTACCTGAAATGCCCCTTGCAGGTGAGGCGGAAGCTATAAGAGCTAGAGCAGAAGCTCTACAAGCAAGTGGAGGTCTTGAGGTGAAACTCTAACCCTCTCGCCTCGGTTTTCTTTTTTTCACCTAATATCGAAGCTAAATGCATATATGTTGTTATAGGCTGCAAGTTTAAGAATCGCTGAGCAACATTTCAATGCATGGGGTAAAATTGCCAATCAGGTAAGGACTAATTAAATCTTCGAGCCTGCTTATGCATATGTTGGAACTTGGAACCGACATTCATTGTGAATTCTTCTCTTGTCATTGCAGGGGACAACTACATTCCTTCCTTGTAATCCTTCGGATCCATCAAGTATGCCAATTCCAACTATGGCAGTATTTACAAAGCTCCTTGGCAATGCCTTATCTGACAGCAGGTCTAGTCTCCTTGAGCAGACACAGTCCTAGAGCGTAGCTGCGAAAACTGTGAAGAAATGAGACATTATATTAGTCTGTTAGTTTTATCTTTTCGATCACTAGAAAATCAGACTAGTTCTTTTTATGCTTCTTGATTTATTTATTTTAGATTTTCTGGTCCTAATTTTAGAAGTTAAAACATTAAT
The DNA here is from genome assembly GCA_023531295.1 of Papaver armeniacum. Lineage (NCBI taxonomy): Eukaryota > Viridiplantae > Streptophyta > Magnoliopsida > Ranunculales > Papaveraceae > Papaver > Papaver armeniacum. The sequence goes on along the minus strand of JAJJWW010016007.1, from coordinate 184,529 downwards.
TTGCTAATAATTTATTAAACTGCCCTTGAAATTTCATAATTTGTTATACCGCAGCAACCACTTGAGACGATTACCATGTCTCTTCTCCAAATATCTCGAAGGCTGTAAGAACTAGTGACCAATTTGACATGGCAATTGGAGTACCACACACCGACACACGGCCCGGCTCTTCTTTTTTTTACTAAGCCCACCAACGAAGCCGAACACAGAATTTTAGTGTGAAGAAAACAGATGAAATAGTGGTAGCCAATGTTAGAGTCAATGCAATCCCTCCTAGTAAATTAGACTAGGAAAACTGCAATAAGAATTTTAGTGTGAAAAAAAAAAACAGATGAAATAGTTGTTGCCATGTTCAAGTTCAAAGATATTAAAAATGTAAGCAGCAATAATTTTTCGATATCAGAAAATGCAAAACTGATAAATATCATATTGAAGTTTTAGAGTTCAAAGATATAAAGGATTTACGATATCAGAACACCAAGGCAACTACTTCTTAATAACAAAGCTACTAGACCAACAAGAGTGTCGTTAAGTAGTAAATTACTTGATAAGATCAACTGAAGAGCATTATCAGACTTGAAGAAACTCTTGGAAGTGCTTTTATCTTGTCGCTGAACTTCTTCATTAAATTTAATTTATCAGGTATGCCTGCTGAATTGGGTGAGGGGGGAGCTTCCAGCATTGCGGAAACACAAAACCATTTCCTCCAAAACTATGGCATTCTTCAGTACAAATTCCAAAAATATAAGTTCATTATGACATCCTTTGAATTCTCTGAGCTCGATAAATTTAAGGTGAGACAACATGCATGTCTCTGTTAACGCGACTTCCCAATCGTCCTCAAAATCTTGCTGCATCCAAACATTTACAAAAATGATGGTAGTAAAATATAAGTGAACTGCTTGATCTTATACCTCATGAAGCATTTCTAAACAATAGTGAACCCTTGAAGGGGTTTTAGAGATATAACAGAGAACAACAAGTGTTTGGTTGTTACCTCCATTGATGTAATAAAAAGAGATTCTACACATGGTGAGATCGTCAGTAAGCAAGTTAATGCACGCAAGCAGCATTTGTTAAACAACACTTCCAGTTTTAAACACCGTAGATTACGAAATTGAGGAAGTTGGCACTCCATTAAGTTGGGTGCTCTTGAGAGAACCTTATCATACAGCAGAAGAGTCATTCAGTTAATGATGAAACTACGCTACATTTTGCAAAGCTAAACAGATCGAAAATACATCAGATATGTTGGAAGAATTAGAGAGTTTGCAGACAAACACTCCTAACAGAATAACATGAAGGCTCTACCCCAGGTACTCAATTTCTGGTTCATCAAAAAATCAATATGAATTACAAGAAGTCTGACGTATAATGATTGATTTGGTTGAGATTGTACTGTTTGCTTAAAGACGCTAGCCCTATATAATGGAAATGTGTTGACGTATTATTCTGATTTCGTATTATGCATTTAACTCATTAAGTCAGGGCCAGGGGTGCTTCTATTTCTTACATATAAACAGTATCATGCAGTCATATTTGTAAATGTTTATGCTGTCATTCACAGTGGTTCACTAGAAAAATTAATAAATTTCTATACCAGCTTTACTATATATTCTAAACCATCCAATATTCTAATCGCACAAGAAGGATAAATCTCGTTGCCGGATGGTGTACCTGCGAGTCTACTTTTGTGTAGCTCTCTGGTCTAACCACACCAACAATTTTGTGTCTGCAGAAGGAGTGTTTTTATATACCCTATATAAAGCTGGAATGAAGCACGCAATTTCTATACAAAGGTCGGTGACACATCTAGTCATTAATCTTATCTCTTTCATCTGAAACGACAGCTTTAAAAAAGGCTCGAAGGTTTTCATCCCTTAAGCCAAAAGCAATTGTAACACATTCTGACAAGTAGTCAGTACGCCATCTCCTTTTCATAGGTTAATCTGGATTACTATTATCCTCATATATTTCCATAGGAGAAAGGCCTTTTACAACTGCAGACCCGAGAAGCCCAGTTTCCGGCTGTGCAGCAGAAGGATTGATAAAAAGTCTGTCAGAAACCAGTTAACTCTTTTTATTAACTTTCCTAATATTCTAATGCAGACTACTCCAATTATTATCAAAAATTCCACTGACAATAGTCGGTTAGCCAACAGTAGCGAGGTGGTTATATGACTATGAATCTCATCAATTCTCTACAGGTAATTTAAAGGTTGGTTTTACTTCTCATAAAACTTTAGAGGTAGCCCCTCTTGAAAGCCAATTACATGCAAAAAAAAAAAAAAAACACGTGATCAAGGTTTGGAGTATTAGAGCAAATATAAACCTTACGATAGTAAATTTGGTAAATCAAAGCAAACACTAAGATTTGTCTACACCAACGCTAGGCGCTAGCAACAAACCAAGATGTTTATCATAAAGTTGGGTACTCTACAAAAACTCATGTCTGATTAGAAAAGCGCATTAAACACTCGAAGTACTAAAAGAAATTATCTTTTCAAAGAATAAGTGGATGTTTCTATTCAACTTGAGAATGTCGTAAACAATCAATAGTAATCAATGGAATGTTAGAGGAAACAGATTATGTTTAGCTAAAGCACAGGAAGCACCCATACCTGGAGGAAATCCAGCGATAATGTCAGTTCTTTAACATTATGAAAAGCCATCAAAAACACCAACAAACACCTGGGAAACAGTTCTTCATTTCCTATATTTGCATCTCTTACTCCTTTTGCCATTTTAAGTTTAGCAGTGACTAGCGAAGAAAAGTTTTCCAGACAATACTCGCGTATCATGTAGTCTTCATAAATGAAGGATGTGAGACTTGGAGTACATAACTTGATAATCTTGGGGGAACTCTTGCCATAATAACAATGGCTTATGTCCAAGTGCTTGAGTTCACGAATATTCACACTCAGTTCATCACCAGCTCTTACACATAACTGTTCGAGTACAAGGGTATTAAGAACTGGGCAGCTTGATAGCAGCTTATTAACAACTTTTAAATCATCAATTTGAAATGAACCCAGAAACAAATAATCGAGCCTAGGTAAACCCATTGAATCAGGAAGAACTAACTTGCCATCAAAATCAAGAAACAACTTGGTCAATAATTCAGAAGTAACGAGACAATGAGGAAGCCTCACTATCAAATCACTGTTATCATCGATCTGAATGATTAGTTGTTGAACGTTACGTCTAACAACAGCAAGGATCCATGTATCAAGATGTTTTCCTAATTTTTTAGAATCACAATCAGAATAAAAATCAAATTTGTTGATGTCAGAGATGTCTCTCAGCATGAGTACGCTTTTAACAAATCTCATGAAACAATTCACCTTCCTTTCACCAGAACTGTCAAATTCATCGGACCCAAACAATAGATTGGAGACAGAGGTCCACAAGTACCTCCATCTTCTAGACAAAATGCTGGTTTGGACTACATATTTCATATCCATGAATGAAAGGATGTGACGAATTAGAGACTCTGGTAAATCACTGAGTCTGTCTTGATCGTTTGAAATTGGCAAATTTCCAATTTCTTCCATGTTAGATTGAACTACTAATTAGATTTTTTATGTTATAAAGATTCACCCAAATATAAGAGAAAACCGATACAAACCCTAGAAAATGATAACAATTACCTGAATTAGGCTTTAATAGTTTGGGTCGACTCCGATTACAGTGGATGAGAACTCCACGCAGATTTTGATTTCCTCCGGGAAATTATTTTTTAAACCCTAACCCTAAGCGAACAGCATTTCTGGACGAGAGTAAGGCCTCTTCCTATGCACATGCCAAAACATGGTATTTGGCATATATGCACCCACTATGGGTATGCCAAATCGCCAAACTCATATGCCAATATGTTATTTAAGCATATAGGCATACACGACGAGTTTCCAGCGAGCGATAGAGTCTTCATCGCTCGATGGTCACACTGCTCGTTCGATGGTCATTTAATCGACAATGACAGTCAAAGGCGTCGCTCGGTACTTTGATAATCGCTCATCGATCTTCATCCAACGGCTAATATTTCCCCCTACCGGATTTCAACCAATTCCAACCCAACTTCAAATTCATTTCACCATGCATAGTGCATAACCGAAGTGGATTTGACTACGAGGAAATAACATGGATCATGATAGTTAAGGTGAAATCATCTTAAGGTGAATTTTCTTTTTTTATTGGTCTAATTCGCTACTATGAAGGTGAATTTTTAATGAAATGTAAATCTGGTTTTAATCAATATTAATTTAAAAGATAATTTCCATTAATCTAAAAAAAACAAAATTACATTTCACATTCGCTACTCATTTCCTTGTCCGTTTCCTCCTAGGACCAAAGATCCAATTGCTGCATTTTCTGGATCCATAGAGTTGTTCAACAAACTAGTTAAGGTGCCGGTTTGAGATCGACTTGGTGGTTGAGTCTCATCGAATCACCATAACCTTGATAAGCAATGGGAGTACGGGGTATGGGAACATTATACAAATCTTGAAATACGTGTGGTTGATATTGTTCTTTGGAATGGTTGAAATGCTGATGAGGTTGAGGCAATTGGAGTATACAGATTTGTTTGCCTAACTACTTCCATGTTCACACCACCACCTGGAGTCAGTATGTCGGTTGTGAATGACTAAACATACGTGTAGGAGTTGTATCCAAACCAATGTTTTCTTCACCACCGCGTACTCCTTGAGTATCTAACACCATGTTTGGGGTTGAACTTTGGATCCTCCTCCATACGACGACGTATCGATCTTCTTTCACCACTTTGCTGACTTCCACGACTTTGCTTGACTTCCACGACTTTGATGACTTCGACGACTTTGTGACTTCCACCGGGACTCAATCCCCATACCAACTCCAACACCAGGACTCAAACCTCTACCAAATTACAACACTGGGACTCATGTCATACATCATGCTTTCCCTCAAACTTTGCATCTGTTCCAAGTGCATATTAAAAAATCCTGAAGAAGAGCCTCATAATTGTTATATCGGGTCCGATACTCCAACTCGTAGCATTGACCCCGAGGTATGGATAAGTCCGAGTAGGTTCACTAGAAACAATTGGATAAGTAACAATCTCTCCGGATGTCTTGGATATAGTCTTTACTTCCCACGAAAATGGTGGCATGTATGACGATGAACTTTGAGAAGGATATGCAAATACGTCACCCGTCTCTGGTGGAGGTTGGGAAGGAAGAAATTCATTGTCAAGTGGCAACCTACCTAAAGCTGGGAAATCCATCCGACCCAAACTTTGCGGTTGCATGGAAATATTTGGCTTGAAAATAGTATTAAACCAAGATAGGTACTCATTTCTGTCCATCTGCTCCGTTGGATCAATTCATCGACTTCTAGCCAACTATGACCTTCTCTTATCAATTTGAAGTAATCGTCTGCTGAAACATCTCACTGGGATAAGGGTTGATAGCTATCACTGATCTCCCTTGCAACAGAAGAAGTTGTCTTTCACCATAATACCAAACACCCTTCTCAGAAATAGGGCTGTATAACACCATCCTTTTAAGGCTTAACTCTACCATTGTCTGACCTAGTTCTTCTTGGAACTCAGGTACTTCTTCATATGGCCGTGAGATAAGGTTATGGCTTGTTCTACTCAACTGCTGAATCTTATGAACAATAGCAGTATGTTGACCATCTTCAATGTGTAGCTTCCCAATTCTCGAGAATCATACTTTCGTATGATCGGAAATACATTCGTATAATTCTTAAGACAAGGTTCAAAACACGGAAATATGTATACCACCAATACGAAAAAAATAACATTCACCGGGTTAATAACTTTTTCATATGAAAATGACAAATAAATACATAATGTGAAAAAGATTGGTTCTTACCTCCGAACTCCCCAAAAAGCATTAAAACTATCTTTATCACACGTCGAATTATCACTTAGGGTAATGTAAATCTCGATAAAATCGCAGTACCCCAATCATATGTTGGTGCTTGCTCTAAATCTTCTAATGCTTCGAGAAACCCAATTAACACTACTGAGCTAGCATTTGGAAACAGACATTGGCCCAGTGTCCACAATACAAACAGACGTTCTAGCTCCTCAAAATGGTCGGGGATCAAATATTGATTACCAGCTTCCCTGTTTTCATTCATTCTTACAGCATAACGCTGGAAAAAACTTTTCAACCCGGACACCTTCAACCCATACGCCTTTATTTGTCTATGTGAAGGATTTCCTTCTAATTCATTTGAGTATAAAGGAAGTCTTTCTTTCCATCTACCTTCTGATAACCACTTTAGTCTATTAAATGGAATGGAGTTCCCTTGGCATGGAATTCCGGTTAACATGTATAAATCTATCGGTGTAACTCCTATTAACAATAATTATTCATAATTAGAATTTGTTGATTTTTATGAAATAAAACACATAATCTAAAAATTAAATTACCAGAAAAGACTGACTTACCGCATTCAAAGTCCTTGAAAAAGAACGTGTTTGTAGTCTTCCACCATCGTTCTAATATAACTTGAACACCTTGAGTCCTGTGGTTTCTAGGTTGTATTTGATATAGATGTCGCCAAGGATATCTTCTCACTCTCTCTTGAACAGCACCAGGAAGTAATTGAAAAATTATACGTAACTCGATCCATCCACCTCTTAGATTTATAGCGTTATATCGCCCCTCATTATCGAAAGGTGATTAGAGAATACACCTTCACTAGGCTACTAGTCTAACATTATTAAACTCATAATTTGTATCCACAACAAAACTTACTCCACCGCTCGGGGTACTTGTAGATGCTTTCCCTTTTTGTTTCTTTTTCTTTTCTCCATATCGATTAAGATAATCGTTTCGAAAGGTTTTCAGAAGAAGAATTGAGAAGAAAATCAGTGGTTTTCAGAAGAAGAATTGAGAAGAGTTTAGAAGAGGTGGGAGTATAGTTGCGGTATTTATAGGCGAGAAACTCGAGCGGTACCGATATTGATTATATCGACAGCGATATAGTGAATTTCGAGCGATATTGACAATATCGCCAGCGATATTGACAATATCGCCAGCGATAAAGACTTTATCGCTGGAGATATTGTCAATATCGCTCGCTAGGGAGTCGATCGCTCAGCGGTTTCCCCATAGTGGCGCAAATGGTTTGGCATGCCACCTGGCATGCCAAACACCATTTTTTTGGCATGTGCATAGGAAGAGGCCTAAGAGAGGGGAGTTGCATTTGCTAGAGCTTAGGTGCGAATATAAACTCTCCATGTGACCGGTTCATTTATTCTTACACTCAGTTCACACTTAATTATCTTGTGCTAAAGGCCAAAAAGCTAGCTACAAATTGGGTTTTTAGCTAAGCCGGGGTAAAAAAAAAACTCCCTAGTATAGCCGTTCCTATGGAATGAACAAATCCTTGCTCCTGCTATGGACTCAACAAACATGAAAAGCGGATGAGCAAACCAACAAATTTGAGGATTTGTTGAGTGCGGCCGTAGACCAAATGCGCGCTTGATGAACAACCGCGCGGGCGAAGTAAAAACGCTGGCGTGTTATCCACAAACGACAGCATTTGACTTTTGACCAACCTTGGTTTTCTCTCTCTAAATCGCGGTTATTATATGTAGGGTTATTTTTATTATTTGTTTTATTAGTTAAATAATCAGTAGGCCCAACTCTTATTAGTTTATATTAATAAAGTCACTAGTGGGACCCTAAAATATCAGATCTGTTCGTTTTTCCTTGGTTTCCCATAGTGCAAAAACGTGTTTGTTCATCCAAATGGCTCAACAATTATTTGAGGCCTTCCACTTTCATCACCCACGTACAGTAAATGGATAAGGAGTGTCTAAACTTGGTAAAAGTACTAAAACAGGGATAAGGAGTTTAGGAATATTATTACCCATGTCCTAGTTTACTTGCCAAAATAGAGTTTCTTTAGCAAAGGTGTACTAAAAAATTTCCATATTTTCCACTAAAATTTTCCAATTGTCAAACAAATAATAAAAATAGGATGTGAATGTTATAAACCAAGTTTATTTACTAAGATGTCCTTCGTGTCTAAGTTTAGGGTTTACATATCTTGGACACCAAGTCTTCTATCTATATAAATAGAGGCTTAAACATTGTATCTTACACACATAATAATAAGAATCTCTCTCCTCTTCTTCCCCTACTTTGTGTCTCCTTCTCCTTTTACAAGACGTTATCACGCACGTAGCTCTACATCGAGCTTCGAGATTTCATAAGCAAAATTGGGAAATTGGTGCTGTAAGAAGTTGTTTTGGTGTTTACTATCTCTTCTTTTTAACGATTTATTCTAGTTATATTTGCTTTACAGATCTCTTGGTATATGTTTGTATAATGATCTTTCGACTATATACGTATACTAACTTTTTGTTTATGTCTGTGTGTCCGTACTTACCTCGGCTGGATCAACAAATTTTGATGTACCATGAACTTTGGAAGTTGATGTTCAGCACATGAGTCAAAACTCAAAAGAGATCTACTCTTCATCTTTTGATGCATGGTAGCACTAAAGCATCACTACAGGGACGATAAACACTAAATAACTTGTTTCTAAACGGTGGTAATAGTGTTGGTTTATTAATTAGCTAACTTATTTGTTTTGTTATACCATTTTTCTTTCTTTATGGCATGTATGGGCGTATTACTTTCTCGTATACTGTTTATTATATTGATTTCGTATATGATATGGACTCAACAGTTTGATCATTAATCAATTTAATAACCGGTCTTATTTGACGGATCCTTGTTCTGTCTCGTTAACAATAGTGGGGCTCATGTCCATGAGGCCACATACGTATGTCCACAGCATTATAGATTTTTCCTGTGCGATGTATATTGCTTCGTCGTTGCACCAATTTATCTTTTTGGGTGCAATTTAAATCCATTGATTAATTGAAAGATGGTGTATGGTTTCTATACCTCTAATGAAACTGTAATCACCAAAAATTGGTGTCATCGCGATTTAGCTACATGTATGGTTGAAAGACCTACGGCCAATTAAATTTGGTATCCTTGTCCTATATTCAAGGATCGTGTGATTTATCTATATGGTTTCTATTTTTCTTTTTACAAGAAACCATTCGTCAACCATAAAATGGATTTTATATACATCTTCGCAACTACGGGAATACTATTATGGTCATCCTCAATTTTTTTGGTGCCCTTAAAATCCGTTGGTTAATTCTATATTAATGGGACATGACTGATTATATCGGTTGATTTTTTTTCCCTTCTCTAAAAGACCATAGATGGTTTACAGTTTCTATTCCCTTAATGAAACTGTAATCACCAATTTTTTTTTTTTTTTGGGGGGTATTATCGCAATTTGATTATCCCTTCACGCTAGTTATTCACATGCATGGTTGAAAAACCTACGTCCAATTTAATTGGTATCTTCGTATATATTAGACGAAGATCATGTGAGTAATGGTTTCTATTTTTCTACTTATTTTTATAAGAAACCATCCGTCAGCCAACTATGCGATATTGAAAACGACAATATTCTTTAATTTGTCGACACAATTTTGTAAATCGTTAATTGATGTTGATTTTCTCCATCGTTTCTTTAAGATGAGAGAAAATATTTTGTCATATATATTTTCTAAATTTTGCCAATATGGTGTGATTTCGAAAGCGAACTTGCACCATCAAATATGGTTTTATCAAATAATAAAGCATTGGCTTCCATTTATCTAAGAAACCATTCACCAACCACCAAGTGGATTTTCTCAAAAAATCATAGCGATAATGATTTCTATATTTTCTCAAAGAAATCAATAAGCCAATTAAGCTTGGTTTTTCCCTATCCATCTTAAAGGGATAAAATATCGTTATTATTACAAATACCAATAAAACGAGGAATTGTTGCATTCCTTAGGGATATTGCAATTATTGTTTCTTCGTAATAATAATCTCCAAAATTCGGATTGTTCCACTTGTAGTTGGAACACCGAAGGACACAAAAGATCAAAGGGTGCACCCGGCTTGTTAGCCAATATTATTAGTCCTTGTAGTGACTATATTGATCTTGAATTTAATTTCTTTTGAAAATAAAGTGTCCACAATCTCATGTCGTTGAGGTCATGGAATTATTTGGATATTTATTTGCATATTTTATATCTTTTTGGTTGTAACCAATAAAATCCATGCTTTGTTGAATTTGTATATCAAGTGGATTATATTTTTCGGATAATTTTTAATGATTCTTGGATTCAGTATCTATTGTCCAACCTGGTATTGTTAAAATCCAGAAATTATTCTAAGTATATGTCCTCGAATTAATCGGATAATACTTTATGAAACTTGATTTCGTATATGAGATACAATTATTTCCGCCATAATCAGGGGGAGACTATATACACTATCAAAAGCTGGTGTTAATTAACTAAAGTTATATCAGTTTCTCTCCCATTAATCGATAAATGCTGCCATTAAATAATATGTGTGAAATTATCTCATTTAGCTTTTCTATAAGCTAATGTCGTTTGAAAAGGCAAATCCAATCACATCTAGCAAGCATGTAGCATTTTTATATAAGCTACAAATACGCTCCAACAGATTCTATGATAATACGATTCACATTCTCAAAATTATTATCTTCTCATTTGAATATTAGGAGATTATAACGCCCGTGGGCACTGGTACCAGTAAATTTTGAATCTTTAAAAGTATGCATACATATGAGAATTATGTGGATCGTAGTAAGCTAATTTTATTGTCGAATATTACAGTAACTACTAAATGATGGTTGTTAATTAACTCCTCTGTATGGAAATATCGACATATGTGATTGGTTGGCATACATTCCAAATTAGATTGGATTATGTTAGTTTCTCGATTGACACAATATAAGGATCCTACATAGACTCAACATCTTAAAATTGCCAAGCTTGAAAATTACGGGATGGTGTTAGTCATATTGCGTATTAAGAGAAATAAATCGTTTTAAAAGCGATTTGGGGTTATATGTTCAAACCCTAGGATTGGTTCATTAACTCTTTGTTCTTCTTATATAATGCATTTGGCGTGGTAATCTTGAAGGACTCGTATTGCATTCACACAAGAAACATGCTCGAGGAACATATTCAAATTTGTAATCCTTAAAGGATTCAAATTATATTATGGCAGCCACCTGACTCGATTATATCAGGTTTAACAATCCTTTATATATATGTGTTTTTAGAAATTTGGTGTGAAACCAAGAATCCGGATTAATTAGTTGATGATATCAGCTTTATATATAGGTCTCTTGAAGAGTCCATAAAAACACAAAAATCCACGCTTTAGCTGCATATATTCTATTTTTTCCCCTTAAATCTGCAGTTAGAATTATGCTAGCTTAAACTCTTATTTAAGATGGACTAGAGTTATTTTTTTGATGCTTGTCTTCTGTAAAACTCATATAGTTGGGTTAGCATCAATATTTACGTCAAAAGTTGTACTCTTTTTCCTTCGTTCAGGTTTTGTCCCATGTGGTTTTCTTGACAAGGTTTTAACGAGGCAACATCTCCCTGACGTTTAATTCAAAATGTTGATATTGTGCTCTTTTTCCTTTGTCCAAATTTTTTCCCATTGGGTTTTACTGGTAGGGTTTTAGTGAGCCAAATTAATTCAACATGGTGGTCATCCAAGGGGGAGTTGTATAATTTCGTTTATTTGGTGGATTCCCACCATTAACAAGGTCAGTTTGTTAGACCAAATCAACGTTACAAGCCCTAAGGAATTTGGATGTCATTAGGCATGACCACAAATTCAGTTTTGTTCACTTATGGTAATTTATTTACATCTTGACTCTATGTTGAAGAGACTACATCAACAACTTCTGCACATCATCTCGGGAAGCTAGCAATCCATAACACAAGTTCTCAATATGTTGAAGAAGAATGTAGACTCCTCAAAAGTATTAATCGAAGGCATTACTGCTTGTGAAACACAAATGAAGACTTCACCAACTATCTGACATCTTCATGAAAGAACAGTCCTCTTCTGCATTCAAGAAATTCGTTCTTCAAAATTGGAAAGTCTCGACTCAAAGATTTGCACACTAAGACTTGACTGAAGTATTTATCAGGGGGAGCGCCATCATCAAATTAAGGTGCATTCACTGGACTTTATCGCGTTGTACACTTTTTCCTTCGTCAAGGTTTTGTCCCACTGGGTTTTCCTTGTCAAGGTTTTAATGAGGCAACATTTGCGTGTCCAACATTGTTTCGAGTCTTTACATGCTTATGTAATTTCAGGTTTTTCTATTTTGAGTTTTCCTTGTATATTTGTAATGACTTAGCCACAATGGTCATCAGGGGGAGTGTTATAAACCAAGTTTATTTACTAAGATGTCCTTCGTGTCTAAGTTTAGGGTTTACATATCTTGGACACCAAGTCTTCTATCTATATAAATAGAGGCTTAAACATTGTATCTTACACACATAATAATAAGAATCTCTCTCCTCTTCTTCCCCTACTTTGTGTCTCCTTCTCCTTTTACAAGAGTGAAAACTATTATATTCACCAAGTAATTTGGAAAATTTATGGTGCATGTAGAAATAATTTGAACTTTTTAAAAGTTTTTGCAAAATCCTATTTTGTCAAGTAAACTAGGACGAAGGTTGTTATTCTTAAGCTTCATCCTTCTAGATTTTAAAACTATTCCAATCCTTTAAAAACTAAAACTCATTCAAATCATTTCCCCTACGAACTAAAATTAAAATATAACTTCGTCAATCGCAAAGATACCCTTCCAACTCATGAACATGTTTACGGGTCCAAATTTATGGACACCCATTTTCTGGTTGTGGAACTTTTCTGATTCCCTCGTCTGTCATATCAAGAGCTAATAAGACTTTGATGGAACCGTATCCCATTCATGCGAACCAATTAAGAGTTCCACTACGGAAGACCCCATTTGGTGCTCGGTCGTCGCGTTCGTCGTCAGTGACCAATACATATGGATTATATATTAGTTTTCATCTATTCGACCTGAATGAATATATAGATGTGTTGGGAAAATTGGCACCCTGAGCGCAGCGGAAATCATGATCACAAAGGGCAATTGGTGATTTGAACTAAACATGAGAGAAATAATAAGACAAACAGAAGATAAGAAGTACATACACAACCACAACAAAAGATATACGTGGTTCATGGATTATATATTAGTTTTCATCTATTCGACATGAATGATATATAGATGTGTTGGGAAAATTGGCACCCCGAGCGCAGCGGAAATCAGGATCACAAAGGGCAATTTGTGATTTGAACTAAACATGAGAGAAATAATAAGAGAGACAGAAGATAAGAAGCACCTACACAACCACAACACAAGATATACGTGGTTCACCTTTATAGGCTACATCCACGGCCAACACCACCCGAAAAAGTTCCATTAAATCAAATACCATTACATGCTCTTTCCATAACCCAAGGCACGACCCAAAGAGTTAACAAGACATATACCCGAGAACACCATCGAAGAAACCATAGAAACCAACTCTCTAACATTCGCCAAACCAGCCTCGTGTCTTCTCTTCTACACCTTCTTCACAACTGCTAGTTACAGAGGAGAAACATGGAAACACTGGAAACTAGGTTTAGGGCAAAGACCCAAATCCTAAACACTAGAACACCAAAATCCTCTCTCTACAAGGTTTTCTCTCACACCGATATTGACCTCCACGGTAGCACGCGATCCTCCCAAACAAAGAGACCAAAATTCTAGGCACAAGGATTTACCACTCTTCTAGGTTTGATTGTCTACAACTCTGCAATTCTAGACCTATCCATATATATATACATAACAAACTTAGCCCTTAGGAAACTTAGCTTTAGGAAAAAGCTAGGTTTCCTAACTTGGCTCTGAAGTTAATTCCTAAACTTTAGGAACAAGTTGGCATCAATACATAGTATGACCACAAGTCAAACTGATAACCACCGAGAATACCACAAGATGTGCATTTGAGATTTGCCGTGGGTTGAGTCACAGAAATTACGTACAAACTTATAATCATCACCGTCTATAAGGATGAGCCTAAGGCTTAGTTTGGTATTGCTGCAGCTTTTGTAAAAGCACTTAGCGGCTGTGCGTTGCTGTGCTGTGCTGCGAGAAAAAAAAAGTTAGATGTTTGGTAAAATATTAATCAAAGCTAAGGCTGAGTAAAAAAGCCATCAAAGTGTGTTTGGAAAAATATAAAATTCAACCATTGTTGTTGTAGCAAATGACAAAAACAGGCATATCTCTGAAAATAGTTATATTCAATTTTATTTGGTTTAAAAATAATTAATTTTTTTATTATTAAATATAAATATATGTAATATTAAATTTACAAATTGTTACTATTATTATGATTGTTAAGAAAAATTGTTTTAGCTAACCATTTTAATATATATATATATATACATAATTTTCAAACAAACAATCAAATTAAAATTAAGTAATTATTTTTATTGTCATTATTGACAAATTAAATGAAATGCTATATAAAATAGTTTGAAAATTAAAAAATAATAACATTTAAATAATAAAATATAAGAAATAAATTGTATATAAATTTAAGGGTAACGTTTGTCATTTATAAAAAAAAAATAGGGATAAAATAGATAAATGAAGCATTAAATTTAGGTGGCCAAAGCTTATGCTTTTGTAGCTTTTTAAAAGCTCCTCCTCCACATCTTTTAAAAGTTGAGGAATTTGGGAAGTGTTTTGGATAAAAATCACTTTAATTTTTTTTACCAAACACCAATTTCAAAAATTATTGACATATATAGGTTTTGAAAGTGCTTTTAGATAAAGAAAAAAATAGTATTACCAAACCCAACCTAAAGCTATTCTTCTTCAGTTTCGGGTTATTATCAGATAGGATGCACCAAAGTTTGCATACACACCTGTATTGTAAGAAAAATCTCAGCAGTAAACTCGAAAGGATTTCAACGATGATATCTTCGGGAGAGTCGGTAATGGTCCTTTTTAGTTGTTCATGTTCATCTTCCTCGTTCTTTTTGTTAACATTTTCTATTCTTACTGCAGTTATAATGCCCAAGTTTAACAAAAGAAATAATATCAATCAGATTCAACTGTCTAAGGACAATAACAACTTGAACACCTTTAAATAGACTCGGAAAACATCCTAACTTGTACGACAAGAAAGGATGAAAAAGAAGGATTAATTGGGGGATATTTTTTCTAATTGGGGATATTTTTACTGTAGATGTCGGCATGGTTTTTCAATGAAATCGTCATGGTCGATGGATTGACGGCATTGAAAAACCATGTCGGTAGCTACAGTGAAATATCCCCCCATTTAAAAATGTATCTCCCATTAATTGTTCATGAAAAAACACCTAGACTTGAAATTTGTAATTTTTGGTAAATTTTGACAAGGCTAAATTATGATGACCTCGTGACCTTTCCCGCTATATTATAGTATAAACTTAAATCCCAAGCACATCTTAGGTCTGTATGTAACTCTTCACGTAAAACTTCCTGGTAGACATGCATCCCTTTATCACTTGTTTTCAAACTCACAATTCGACGTTGAAATTCACTACACCAAATTCTGGGATTAAAAACAGAATGAAGCCGTTACGAATCGTGGTTGTAACGGCCGTCGCCTGTTGCAAAAGTGGGTATTACAATTTTTTCGTAACGGCTCCATTTTGGGTTGTAACGGCGTTAGTAACAGAGAAGAGCCGTTACGAATTGACACGTGGTAACAACTGAGAGCCGTTACGAAATTTTTGTAACTACATGGTCGTAACAGGTTCTAGCCATTGATAATTTTGTTATAACAGCAAAAAAATTACTGCCAGTCAACATTGACCTGGTCAAATTGACCAATTTTGACCAGGTCAATATTGACCAGCAGTTCATTTTCAGCTGGAAATACGCCGGAAGTCAGAAAAAAAATTAGCTGCATAAATCTCTCATTCCATACACATTCAACAATATTTCAATCAATTCATATCAACATTCATTCACTTCATATCAACATTAAATCAATTCATATCAAGAAAGAACACAAATTCTTCTAAGTACCAAAAAAATCATGTTCAGTATCAAATTCTAATAAGTACCTAAACACTCTTTTACATTCATTCTCTGTCACAGCGAACACAAGCTCAAGGCTATCCGAAACGCTTCCTGATTCAAAATGCAAATCATTCACAAAAAATAAGAATACTAGATATGAGCAAATCTACAATATTGAGCAGCACCATCGGTAGAAAACAAATCCTTCATAAACAGGAGAAAATGCTTCAATCTTTAAACATAAAACTATTCAGCCAACCTTATTCTTGACCAAGACATGAACCGAAAAGAAAGCTACAACAAAGCCTAAACTTAAGCAATCCTAACCAATATGCAAGTGTTGGACATTTTTTGAACACCTTTTACTATTGATCTCAGTTCCCAAGCAAAAAACTAAATGTAACTAAAATCCTGGTAACCTCTTAGTAGTAAAAACACTTAGAAACAAAGGGAAGTTAAGAGAGATATGCACCTTCCGAGGTTGCCTTTACTTTCCCAGCACTTATCTTGACCCCCACGAAGTAAGCTCCAATACTATTTTGCAGCATCACCTAAGCATAACATATGGAAGAGCAAAGATAAAGATAAAGGTATATGCTAACACCGAGTCTTAACAAATACTTTGTCAGGAAATAACTAATGAAAAAAAAAAAAATGAGCACTGTAGGAATTATAGGATCCCCTCTAACTATCATAAAGCAATAGAGACATGTATTACAACAAGTCAGAGATGAGCTTCATCTACTTTTTTAAATAGCATAGTACTATGTGATATGAACTTGTCCATGAAAAGCTAACCCAAAATAGTCATTTCTTAACAAGGACGAACACATCAGACAATGGAGGGGGACCACTTATAACGAACAACTCTCATTTATGCTTCCTTAGAAGTCAAAGGATCAGAAAAACTTATCAACAAAGAGGAAGGTATCATTTACAGTTTGATGTGATCTTGAACTGACTCTATTGAAGTCCCGCTAGGTAGTTTAGAACTTGTATTGTGTTTAAAATATCTGATGGAGTAGAGTGTTGTAGGTTTCACTTAAATCATTCATTTTTCAATTCCAATACTAGATTAGATATTGACAACAACAAAACAGGACATAACTAAAGATCTCTTGGTTTTAAAGACTGAAAGTGTAACACAAGCAGATGATATCAGCATTATAAAAAAACAAGGTGCTGCATAGACTAGGCTTCCATTATGCAGGAAAATGGTTGCAGTAAGAATTGTGGACTAAGCGAAAAAGTTTACTAATCCAAAACTCGAAGAAGTTTGCACCTATTTAAGAATCTCTGGAATACAACATATTTGGCAATGACAATAAACAAAGAGGTATAAAGATACATACCGACAACAGCTTCGAAGAAAGCGATATTTTCACTATCAGACCACCTTCTTCAGCGAGCACAGCTGCAGCACGAGCTTTCTGACTCGCTTCTGGCTCTTCAAAACGCACATATCCCGAATCATCCCCCATTTTGAAGTCAATAAACTTCATAGAAAAACATCCTTTTTTCAGATTAATTTGACCCAATCGACATCAATGTGAAACATCTCACAGTCAGTAGTATCATTCGAAATAACTAGAAGAATAATTAGTGCAATACCCTAACAGTTCCAAATTGTTGAAGTAGATTCTTTATATCCTCACGCAACACGATAAAAAGTTCATCAAACTACAACATAACTTAAGATACTAATAGCAACAAAAGGTGAATAACTTGTCAGTTCAAGACACCCATTCCTTAGGTTTCAATGTTCCTAAAGATGGTAAATCTAGTGATGGATGTCCTAAACGTTATACAGACTTTCAAAAGCAAAACTTTCAATGTTCCTAAAGATGCTTATAACACATATATCATTCATTCTAGCACAATAATCAACAACAAACGTATAGAACAGGCATGCGAAATCGTTTCCATAGATGTAGCATTAGCTTTTACACATTAAACCCCCATATTGTTACGCATTACACACATTCATGATTCAACCCTCAAATTGTTAAACATTACAATGAATCATGAACTACTTGAATGAACAAACAAAAGTCTTGATGTGAATCAGTACTACTACTCGTTAAAGAAGAACTCACTATACAGTTCTGTTGCAGCAAACCTGCCAATCGAAATACGTCAAAAACCCAAACAAGAATTCCTCATGAGAGAGTCCAGCGAAAAACATCAAGAAACCCCCAGAAATTTCAGAAACCCCAAATCTTTATAATCCTTCCAGCTTCAAACGAAACATAAGCATCAACAACAACATACTGAACTTGCTTAATACTAAAGATCCCTAACATTCCAATTACTCCTCCCAACCCATTGATCTTTGCCAACACCAACAAAACCAAGAAAATTCCTTGCTAAATAAATATTATAGATGAACAAACCCCTTTACTCTCTTGTTTTTCAACATCCAAAATAACCCTCTGAAATCACAAAAAAATCCCGAAAAAATTGATCAAACAAACACTAAATGATACAGATTAGAGAGTTAAGGTTTTGGAACCTGAGCTTGACAAGCGCCTTCGTCAAATTTTGATATCAAATCATTCAGATGTTAGTGAAGAAGGTAAGATAGATCGACATCGTAATCAATTAGATCTTCAGAACTGTATGCAGAAGAAAATCTTAATAGATGTACTCCATATTCAATTTTCTACGAATCAATTATCATATAAAATAAAATAAACCCTAATTAAAGCTTCAGGTTACCTTTTCTGTTGAATCTGAATCCACCACTCGATTCAGCATCACTACCAACAATTACTTTCCGATCAATCCCCTTCGCTCTCGATCACTAAACCTTCATCTTTCCTCTAAAATCACGTAGAAGAAAAAGAAGAGAAAACAGAAAACGAAATGAAAATGAAAACCGATCTATTCTAGGTTGGAAGAACACAGGGATCTACAAGAAGAAATCAAGAAAAGAAGAGGAAATTGAATCGAAGGATGTTCCTCTCTGTTGATTTGTGTTTGGGTAGAGAGATCGAGATAGAGCAACAGAGAGGAAGAGCTGAGACGAAGAGGCAGAAAGATCAAAAGATAGAGATGTGTTTGGGAAGGGAATAAAAACTAGGGTTTTTATGGTTGTGTTGTATCTCGAGAAAAATATGAAGAGTATAGATATTAGTTTAGGAATACACGGTGTAGATGGAGTACTTGAAAGTGTGGGACCAAAAAAAATTCAGGTGTTATGACCCTGGTGTGACCAAGCGTGTGACTGGCATGCGCGATTTTTTTTTTCGTAACGCCTCGCTCTTGTTATGAATTTTTGGAAAATTCGTAACGGCTTCTGCCTGTTATAAAAGTTTCGTAACGGCCATTTGTAACGGCCTATAAGCCGTTACGAATTTCTATTATGAATCCCAAAATTTGGTGATATGGTTACAAACGATTATGACTCTGGTTGGATAAAATGCGGATTCTTCTGGTTGGACAGTATCAGCCAAGCCCTTACCTACTTCATCTGTAATAACACATTTCCAGTTTTAAAAAATAAAGCTCAGTTTAGAATACAACAACAACAACAAAAAATTTCGATTCCATGTTCTTCAAGAATTTATCCATGCCAATTAATCTCCCGATTCATACAACAAACAAATTAACCAAAGTATAAGTCCAAATTAGCACGGTCAATCTCTTAAACCAAAGGAAAAATCTTTTACATTCATATTTATGTGAAGTTAAACTTTAGAAAGACCAACAGAACAAACTTTCCAAACATTGAAGTCCTGCCGGACCAAAACCACTCTAAATTTCTTGTAGTTCATAACAATTCAAAGAACGAAGAACAAGCAGACAATGGGTTAAGGAACTTCATATCAACAACATCATTCTAAATGCTAATGATGACAACTTGCGGGCAGTACAAATACAACCTAGTAAGTGACAACAAAAATAATCAGTTTCTGTCCAATTCCAGAACGGTATCTCCCTCCAATAACTTGAGGCATATGTTTGGTATATTGAATAAGAATTGGATATTCCCAAACTTGTTTTGAAAATCCACATTGCAAAATTGATGCGCACTGTATTCAGGGAAACCCTCTTATGCAAGTTTTCATAGACTATCCAACTGAAACCTCCACAAGAAAAACTATTGTTATTCTTCATGCAATAACTAGGTTTTCTTCTTTGGGAAGTTGAAAAAGAGAATGGCACAATCTTCATGCAATGGATCTGAAATTTGGAAACCACGCTGTCTTGTGGGCTATTTGGCTCGAATGAAATGCGCAATCTTTCAATAAAATGGCTTGGAGAGTGGATGAAGTCATAGATGAGGATAAAATACTTGCTTCCAGCTGGTCCTCAGAGTTTCCTACCTAGATTACCATTGGTTTTGTGTAATGTCTGAATCATACGACAAGGATCGATGTTCTTAATTTATCATTTGATAGTTATATCATGACTGTGTAGAAAAATAACTAATTTCATTTTTATCATATGTACCCAAAGAATACAAAAACATATATAAACATCATAATAAATCTAGTGTAGGTAAAGAACTAAAGCGTGAAACAATGCAAGAGAAAATGGGAAAACTCAAGCATAGATCATAGGTTCAAGTCATGCTCTATCATACTTAGAGAACCTCAATTGTACCAAACTTTTGAAGGGATACCAACCCAGAAATCAAGCGACCATGATTGTTTTGTTTTATATGTAATTGCATCCTTCAAAGGTATATATGTGTCCCACTTTATTACAGAATCAAATTTAAGTTATTTCACTTTTTGAGATAACAGAATCAGACAAAAAGAAAATATCCCACAATCAATTAAAAAACCATGAATCAATATTAAACTTAAGAGACAAGTACATTAGTTATTCTTCTGAGAGGAAAAATCATAATGCAATTTTCAAGTGTTAAAATTTCCTCCATTGTGCAATTTTCAATCAGTAGCTTAGTATCAACAAATGCAAGTGCAACCACCTTTTGCTTGAAGTTCCTCAAAATTCAAAGACCAAACGGAAAAGGATAAGAGCTATTAGAGATCTGATCATGTGCTTCAGTGTTGTTTTTCTGTATTTCAGCTCCAACTGTGCTTTGAAAGCTTCGGTTTTCTTGTGCTTTGAAAGCTTCGGTTTTCTGTTTCTCTTAACGCATATTGTGCTTTTCTTTATGCAACTTGGCCTTCATAAACTCATAAGCAAGAAACTATGATTTAGAAACACCAGCACCCATTCCACGTATGTATCCCTTTCAATCAACGCCAAATATCTAGCCATATATATGAAGTATTCAAACTCATAGAAATCCAGTCAAACAATGAATGTAACACAAGGGCATATTTTAGACTATTGTGCATATGCGACAGTTACGGTATGGAAATTTGATTATAAGCAATGGAAAACAATTGTGAACCAAATCAGTAAGCATTACTATAAGAAAGCAACGTAATCAATATAAATATTCAAGAAGTAAATAGATTCATGTAACAACAAATTCATCACTAACCTAGGTAATAGTGTCGATGCCCAAACCATTCTGTGCTGGAGGATCTTTATCATATGTTTCCTTCATTAATGCCTACACATCAACAAAAGCCAACAAAAGTCAGAGACGAACTGATATCACCAACATCAATAAAATATAAAAGACATGAGAACTTACAAGTTTTGTAGCTTCCAGTGATTTAGAAGATGAGGGATTAGCATGTAGGGGGACTCTATGTGTTTTCAGAAACACATCTGGCCTACATATCTCACCAGTGGGACTTTCCTTTTCCTGTGACAACACAATGCATTAAATACTTGCAAAATGTTGCATCACAAGACACCATCTATAAGACATTATAAAGAATAGGTTTACCGACAGATAAGTGCATTAAATTCTATTAGATGATAAGTAATTATCCTATAGCATGCCTTATAATTAATCCAACCAATTGGGTTTGTTCAGCTAATATTGCGCTTTAAAAACCAAATGGATTGTCACTAATAAGTGACCTTTCAGTAGGAATCAATAATGCACGAAATGAACAAGAACCAAAGAAACTAGTACAAACAAGGACTCTTGGCGAACCAAAGACTTCTTATGCTATCCGATTAGCGAAACAAATGAAATAACATAAGAATAATATCTTAAAATGCAATATAGTGTTAAGAATTTACCATTTAAATCCACCTTGTAGCGACACCTTTCCTATCACCTATATACTGAGCCTTCACTTGTGACCGTGCTTTCGATGCTTGTTCGGAATATTTTAAAAAAAAATCTTCAGTGACGCTATTAATAAACTTCTCCCAATCACCTTTCTTACAGTATGTGGGCAACTTCCTTTTCCATTCTTGCACAGTTGTAACATCCTTGACCAATTGTTCTTTTGTTGATTGTTCTGTTCTCCATGCACTGTTTGCTTTTGTTAAAACATATTTCTTATAGATATTGGTCACCTGATACGTACTCTGTAATACAAAAAAAAAAAAAAGAGGCACTCAAAACTCCGGTATCGACATAATGCAGTGTAAGCCTTTAATTTCGGCACTTGGTAAGATTATAGAAAGCCAGGAAAATATAGAATGACATGCACGTAAGCTTAACGGGAAAAAAGCCAACTGGACTCACTTGTAGGGACAAGTATACTTCGAGGGAAAATATAGTATACCCCAATCCTATTTGGGACCTTGTAATCTCTCCAATCCAGGTTGCAAATTGTGCTGGCCCATTCCATTTCCCATGCTCATTAAAGAATACTGGCAATCGCTCATCTAGGTTGGAAATACCAAAATTAGCACAAGTAATGAATCATATGTGAAGAATTTATACGAAGGAAAAAAACTTACTACTCCCTCCGTGCCACATGTATAGGAGGATAGTAAAAATCTCTTAGATTAAGAATTCTCTTTTGATTTCATAAATATTCATGACTTTTCCTGTTTACCCTTTATTATATTCCTTATGCTAGAGACATAAACTCAAGCAAAGTAATCACATTAAAATAGTTCAATACAATTATATTATTATCGATAACTAACAATGCTGTTTGAATCCTGGATGTTAAACAAGGTTAACTAATGCTATGAACCACAGAACATTACTAGATGCTATGCACCCTTGCTATCTGTACTTAGGCAGCTAATCGCAAATCAAGAACACTATGACAAAACGGCCTATATATCAAGCAAAGTAATCACATTAAAATAGTTCAATACAATTATATTATTATCGATAACTAACAATGCTGTTTGAATCCTGGATGTTAAACAAGGTTAACTAATGCTATGCACCACAGAACATTACTAGATGCTATGCACCCTTGCTATCTGTACTTAGGCAGCTAATCGCAAATCAAGAACACTATGACAGTCATGCTATTTTTCATTTTGGCAGATCTGTACTTAGACCGCCGTCAATTGAAAAGTATGTTTTTCCTATCAGGTTTGTTGTCTCTGACCAGAAGTGCTGGGATTATGTAAGCCTCCATTAGGAGAAACTACGAATCAAGATCGATCTAAAGTGTAAAGAAAATCAAATAAAATAAAATGATTGATTAGTACTTACATATTCTTTTGAGAGGAAATACAATCATGCTAGTTTTCAGTCTGTGTGTGAGGGTTCCTCCACCAGAATCCCATACAAAACCAGATTCCCATCGATAACCCATTATTTTCTTTTCCACCTACAACAGAGAATATAGGTGTTAAGAGAGAGGCATGTACGTATGGATCCCTGGACTTTTGGAGGGTTTGCAGAAGTGGAGAAAAAGATAGCTGCCTAGGGTTTTATGGGATTGTGGTTTAATCCGAAACGTCGATATTTTTTTCATCGTCGGCTATCCATGCAGTCGAGTGTCAGGACCTGTTTGGATGATGTTCAGAATTAGGACTAGTCAAGGTGCCAAGGTGCCAAAATTAATGTCAGAGCCACAACTACATTATAAATGGTGACCACTTACTGGCAGTACAACTCACTACAACTTGTAACTGCTGCTATTGAACATAATCAGAAGTTGCAGTACAACCTAGTCATATAGACAACTAAAACTCTCTTGCTGCAGTGTTTACATGCATGCACCTAAAAGAAGTAAACAACAGGGCGGATTATGTATGCTCGAAAAACTAATAGGCCGCAGGGTGGTTTAGGAGACACCCGATCTTTTCCTGCTTCGCAGAGGATTGGTTCCCAACTGACTTTAAAATATGACTTCACAGGCATATAGGGCGATGCTGTTTTTTTATAGGCAAGACATTCAGTTTTTATCTTGTCTATCATTACGGTTAGACGTTGTTTATCTGGAATGCAATATATAAGGGAACCCAGACTATAAGGAATCGGCTTGGGCGCAAGACTAATTGATTCCACTAACTCATGAACTCATTATTATGATAGAATAGCAAATTAGCAACACAACTAGTTGATAACTATTGAGCAAATTAAAGCTCAAGCTAATAAAAGAAAGTGTAAGATTGTTGCACATTACAAAGAACTTCGATTTAAAATTTTCCAGTGCTTTGAGTCTATGTTGTAAAAGGCGCTGGGCAAGGCGAGGCGCCAAGCCCAGCGCCTAGCGCCCGAACATTGGAAAATAACAATAACATGCATAATTTGGCGCCTAGGCGCCTTTTTTGCCTAGGCGCTGGTCCAGCGCTTAGAGCGCCTTTGGTGCTTAAGCGCCAAAGGCGCTCGCCTTTCACAACATAGCTTTGAGTACTGCTGCTTGAACCACCTTATGAAGTATGCTGGGTTCGTGACTTTATGAACTCATCTATCCGAGATTTCAGTTGAATATTGGGAATGAGCATATCTTGGGTAAGATGTGAACGGTTGAACGGATCATTGGTGTCACTAAGAAGATGCCTTTCGATGACCAAACGATCGACTGTAACATTAGAAGACGGAAGAGTCACTGGATCTTTCATCAGTGTGCACTGGATTGGGTCTAAAAACTCATCTGGTATCTCCCCCAGGGACTCTTCTGCATCCATTGCCTCTGAAGCTACAAGTTTAACTTTGGCACCAAGGTTAACAAACTCCTGCAGTTCTATCTCATTTCCATCTTCACCTATTTTAGGTATTTTCGCTACCTCAGTAAATAATTTATCACTATATGACCGACCATCCTTACAAATTGCAGCAGCAAAAGTATTTTCCTTATCTTCCCTCGCTATATGAACGTAAATACTAATAATCTTCTTTAGTAATGTCTTCGGTTCGAAACCATAGTATTCGGCATCTTTAAGGTGAAGAGATTTCCGTTTAGGGCCGACAAGTTGCACCAGGAAGTAATTCAGCATATTGGCTATTCTGTCAACCATCTGTGGAAGAAGAAAGGGAGCAGTAATCTGCTCAGAAGTGAATGCTAGCATGTTGATATCTTCAACCGCTAACCCTATGAAGTCCCTGACTTTATTTTCTTGAGAAAGGAATTCGTCACTCCTGTCTTCCGTCTCTTTTGATTCCATTTCTTTTAGTTCACGAATTTTATTGAACCCTTCGTCTAGAAGATATATGCTGTCGGTTATTAGGAAATTCAAAAAGTTCAAATAAACGCCCTTCTCCTCTTCTTTGGCAAATTTCGTCCATGCATCCCGATGGCTTGGTTCTCTCCACAAGTACTTGAGAATGTTTGTAGTCTCATGACGTAACATGAATTTCTCTAAAAACTGAGTATCCGAACCAGTAAGCTCAATGTCGACATAGAACTTCAAAATAGACTCAACGAGATACTGACCAAGAGATAACTCATGGTCGTGAAAAGGGGAAAAAACCGTTGAATCTGAATCTGTTTTCTTGGGAAAACAGTTCAAAACTGTTACCATCTTGGCTCTGAGATAAGGGTTCCTGACATGATTGGGACTTGCTATGAACATAATAATGAAGTTCGTAAAATCGTTTAGCACGACGGGATCCAGTTTCTCAGGTATAACCTCGGAGGCAAATAAGAGAAACTCCATTGCATCATCAACAAACTGCTCAGGCATACAACCAAACTCCATAGGGCAACTTGATGGCAAAGGCATTTTAAACCCGCCAACAGAATCTACCAACCAAACGATCATCAACCGGTAGAAAGACAATGCACGCTGAATATGATAATCCTCCAACAAATGAGATTCATAAATCCAGTTCGCGATAGAAAGCAATTCAGTTATTTTACTGAGGCGTGCTATCTCCTCTTTGAAATATTTACAGGGAGGCTGCTCCTGCATTTTGGAAAGTGCATTTGTACTCTCCGACAAGTCTCTTCTAAGACCTCTGTACTCAGACATGACTTTAAGTAAACCCAAGTTAAGGACCCTAGCAGTCATAAAAAAACACTCACATATAAAACTATACCGACAATTCCCGGACTTCAATTTATTTTCATCAGCCCACTCCCCACTTTCTTCTGATGATGCATGGAGAGTAGTTAATGCTCTCAAGTCCAGACGAGTACTATTGGACACATATTTCGCATCGATCTTGTCCCTCTTTGTAAAATCGGTCAAAAACGGCATACAAAGGCGGAGCAGCACTACACTGAGATTAAAAAACGTACCTGAACTTGCACAAGTAGCAGTTTCTACGTGCATATGCGCCCTAGAAGAATTCTTCTCGATGACATTGCCGATATACTCCAGAACACATTCTCGTGTATCTTCATTACATTTCAGCAAGTACAAAAGAACTTCCACCAGTCCATCATATAAAGCATTCATGGGTAAGAGTGTAAATGAATATGAAGAACATAGGATTTTATCAAATACATGCTTGGTCGCAGCCGAGTCAGGTAGAGCACTAATATGGAAGAAAGAACCCAGTACACTCTCTTTCTCAATTACGCGCCCATTCACATCTGCACCTTTAGGTAACCACAATGGGTGATTTACCAACGCTTTTCCGCCATTCGGAAAACAAACTAACATCTTTAAAGCCTTTAACGGTTGAACAAAATTTCCAGTTGGCGAATCATTAACTTTACTTATCTCATGATTCAAACTATCATACAAATCTTTAAAAATTGGAGCCATACTATCATAATCATCTGTAAAAAACTCATTCAAAAATTGGTTTCCACATGCCGTGTTGTTTTCTGAAACTGCAGAAAAGATTATCGGCAATAAGGCAGGACCTGCTGACATTTTTTCACCGTGAGGAAACATATCCGGGTTATGTAAGTAAATCCGGCAATATTTAGCAGCCAGTTTCTTAGCTGGTTTTATAACACCATTCAGTAAAGAAGACTGCAGATCGACATCCTTCATATTAGTAATAATCTTCTTACCTTCTTCAAAAGCGCGACCGTAACATCCTGTAAGATATTGAAACAGCGACTCACCACTAAACTGACCTGAAAGTCTGCCAACAAGAAGAACTGATTCCATCAAATCACGATTCAAAAGAAGCGACTTGCCTTCGCGGAGATTTTCAGCTGCCATCTTCTCTAAATACATCACTTGTTTATTATCCGTATTTGTTAACGTGACTAAGAAGATTCTTTGGATTAGAACATCTTCTATCAATTCCGGGGATCGCTTCCGCTTTCCTGTAGCCATATCAACTGGTATACCTAGGTTTTCAACTTCAAACAATGGGTTACTGTCTGAATTCTCGTCTGTGAAAAAAACATATGATCGTAGACTATGGCTATATATGTGGATCATTAACTGGGTTCAGAATCATCATATAAGTATGTGTTATAAGGACGTAGAAATTGACGTTTAGTCCCAAAGTTACTGGGCTTGGGACGCTTTAGTCCACTCATCTCAGGCCTAGTACTCTCTAGTCCAAAAAAGCCCCGCCTCCAACGGTTTAGTCCAAATATGGACGAGTTAGTCCAAAAAAGGTTCACGATCCCGATTTTCTGTATTGTCAATATACCGTAACTACCCTTGAACCGATTCCAGATATATAATCAGGATTTGAAATCAAAAATTTCAGATCTCAAACATGAACTCAAGACAGGGAGCTGGTGAGAGAAGTATTGAGGAGGCGATTTAACAGTTTCAGAGAGAATTTGTTGTAATTCATCGTTTCTTCAACATAATTCAACTTCAGGTTACCGATGAAGTATTTTGAAATTGATTATTTTTTATCTCAGATTTGAATTCACGACAGATTCAAAGATAGATCGATCCACATATAGATTTCAGAGGTGATTTAGCAGATTTATAGAGGTTAGGTTGGATTTGATCGTTTCTGATATTTAACAAAATTCAACCTCAGGTTAGTTCTCTTTTTGCTTCATCATTGAATTTCGTTTTTGATATTTAGTTTTTTTGATTTTATCAGTTGATGATATGAATTTGATATGTTACATCTTATTGTTGGACTGTTCTTGATTTGATTTTTATTATATTTTAGCTTTTGATTTTCGTTGAATGATTTTGATTACTTTTGATTTTGGTGTTATGTTGCATGATATAAAATTGAACTGATATTAGATCGTAGGCTTCTGGTTTATTCAATTATGTGTTCTACTAATATTCTGAAGCTTATATCTTCGATTAATCGATGGAGTATCTTTGATTTTAGGTTTACTTGAAATTTGATTTTTGGCTTCAATTAAATGTGTACTTTCCCGTATAATCGTTCAAGTTTTAGGTTGTGCAAATCGAAGCTATTATCATTTCTTTTGTAATATGTAGGGGTATCAAACAAGTCGAGAAGTTTATTAATGTTGTTTTGAATCATGGTGAGCATTCTGCTGTTTTTCGTGTTAATACTAAAATAACCGTAGAAGAATTGAAGCATTTTCCATGCAAGCACCGGAGGTCTTTGTCTTCTGGGAGTATATGTTTCAGCTATATGGATAATGGTCAAGTAGTTTTTGTGCAAGGTGATATACAACTTCAAAGCTTAATTGGTTTCATGATTCTTATTGATAATGAAGATGTCTTACTAGGGAGGACATCTATTCATTTGTTGAGCCATACTTCACCACTGAATGGTACAACAGGACATACCAGGATATCATCTTGCCAATCCCTAATTATGACAAGCCGCAGTCTTATGATCCTAGTGATAGGATTATTGCTCATATTCCTGTTCCTCCACCTGGTAGACGAAAAGCACAGCGTTTCAAGAATGCTTGGGAGAAGAAAAATAGGTCTACGATGTACACGAAGTGCTTCACCCTTGGTCACCACAACAGAGCAACCTGCCCCATGCTTTGATGCTTTTTACTATGTTTGATTTGTTCAAAAGATTCTATGTTTTTGATTTTTAATTTTGGTAATGTCTTTTTATTTTTCTAGGCGTGGATAATTAGTTTCAGGAGCTGTGTACCATTATGTACACCTTCTTGTGCACTTTTCTTACCTGTCTTTTTACATGTGTACTATTATGTACACCTTGTTGTACAATGGATGCTACTAGTTTATTTTGTTTAGTAATATTCTATCTTTTCAGTTCTAATGTAATCAGGTTTTATTTTTGTTGTTCAACGATTGATACTAGGTTATTACTTTTTCTATTCTATGTTTCTGTTAGTTCATGTGTACCATTGTGTACACCTTCCTGTACCATTTCTTGTCAAATTTTCTACTCTGTCAGAAACTGTGCACAATCATGTACACCTTAATATTTCCTAACCTGTAATACACACCTTAGTACTGACACAAGTCTATTTTCAAAACATCAATATTGAAACCAATAAAAAGATTAATTCAAGGTCTTTTATAATAGTGAAATATTGATAAGTCTTAAACTGAAAGTTGAAAACTGAAATTTAAAATGTTTTCTGAAGATTAAAAATGTATAAAAGAAATTCAAAAAGTGATCTTGTATGAAGATTAAAAACTCTTCTTCCTCTTCAATGGCTGTTTTCCTATATTCTTGCATCACTCCTTATGCTCCTCATCCTTTGCTATATCCCACACCTTTTCATAATTTCCAACTTTTTTCAGCATCTTGGCCACCAATTTTAGTCTCATTTGCTGAAAAATGTCTTTGGCCTTCTGCTGATCTCTTTCCATCAGTTTAGTTATCTTCATACTTCGTTTCATAAAGTAAAAAGTGTATATTAGGCAGTCTGGGTTGATTCCTTGTGAAGGGCATGGCATGTTATACTTGACATAGTACTGCAATTACGTTGGAAAACAAAATGAATTAGGTTCACCTTAATCAGACAACTAACAAGCATGTACACTACTACAGAAAACTAACAAATAAAACATTATAGGCCTGAAAACAGACCGTATATCCATGTATGATGTAGGTGTGCATCTATGTACACACCTAAATAAATCTAACAATCAACGATTAACAGACCATGTGTCAATCATAGATGCATATTAGTGTACATCTATGTACATAGCTAAATAAATCTAACAATCAACACTTAACAGGCCATGTGTCAATCATATATGCATATTGGTGTACATCTATGTACACAACTAAATAAATCTAAAAAAACATAGAACACGCCATGTCAATTAGGTGTACAACTATGTACACAATATTAAAGTAGCTATATATATATGACAAATTGTTTTGAGAAACTTACACATGCAGTAGCACTCATAATTTCACATCTCAGGTACAAAAATAGACAAATGAGAATAAGAAAAGATAAGCATAACACATAATACTCATACAAAAATGCTGGTGTACAAACCGGTACATTGATATATCACTACAAGCAAAAATGTAACAAGAGCAACAATAATTCCCATACAACAGGCCATATATCACTATACCACCATGATGGTGTAAACACTTGTACACTCCTACTGAAACATCTTTGAAACACACACAACATGCCATGAATCACTGCAATAGAATGCTTGTGTAAAAATCTGTACACACAACTGAAATGAAACAACTCCATAACATATATAACATGCTATGAATCACATATAACATGCCATTAACCATTAAACCACTTAGAAACTCACATAACATGACATGTTGGTTTACAATCTGTACACACCAGCAAAAATTCCCATAAAAATTGCTCAAAATTAGACATAACTGTACATGAATCACTGCAACATCATGTTGGTGTACTAGTATTTACACACTAGCAACAATTCCCATGAAAATTGCTCAAAAAACAGACATAAATCGGACATGAATCACCGCAACAAAGATAGTGGTGTACTAGTATGTACACACCAGCAACAAAACTCATGAAAATTGCTCAAAAACAGACATAACTGGACATGAATCACTGCAACAGCATAGTGGTGTACTAGTATGTACACACCAGCCACAAAAATCATGAAAATTGCTCAAAAACAGACATAACTGGACATGAATCACTGCAACAGCATAGTGGTGTACAGATCTGTACACATATACAGGTGTTGATGGTGGTTTTTTAGACAAGGGGTAAAATCGTAAAACCCCATGACCTAGTGTTACCCGCAACACATTGAATAAGAGCATTTAACTCAGGTGTAAATAATTAATAGGGGTATTTTTTTCAAAATACCAGATTAGGTTTTCAACACGTAACCCTAATTCCAAAACCAAGCCGCATATTGCGCACCATGGTAACCATGCCAAACCAAGCCGCATACTGCGCACCATGGCAACCATGCAAAACCAAGCCGCATACTGCGCACCATGGCAACCATGCCAAACCAAGCCGCATACTGCGCACCATGGCAACCATGCCAAACCAAGCCGCATCTCTGCGCACCATGGCAACCATGCCAAACCAAGCCGCACTCTGGCGCACCATGGCAACCATGCCAAAACAAGCCGCATACTGCGCACCATGGCAACAACGCCAAATTCGAGCCGCTATGCCTTCGGCCCACGACCAACATAGCGCCTAGGTTTGCAAGACTTGCAACTAGGTCAACATGGCCGCACGTGCCATTGGCACATGCCAACACGTGTCGCAAAGCCATAATTTCAAGCCGCTATGCCTTTGGCCCACGCCAAACATAGCGCCCAGGCTTGCAAAACATGCAACTAGGTAAACATGGTCGTACGTGCCAATGGCACATGCCAACATGCTCGCTAGCTAGCTTACCTATCAAGGTCATGGCCCTAATGGCCCCGCATGCCATTGGCACATGCCAACATGCTCGCTAGCTAGCTTCCCTATCAAGGTCACGGCCCTAACGGCCCCGCATGCCATTGGCACATGCCAACATGCTCACTAGCTAGCTTCCTATCAAGGTCACGGCCCTAACGGCCCCGCATGCCATTGGCACATGCCAACATGCTCGCTAGCTAGCTTCCCTATCAAGGTCACGACCACTTAACTTGCCCCGCAAGCCATTGGCACATGCCAACATACTCGCTAGCTGGCTTCCCTATCAAGGTCACGGCCCTAACGGCCCCGCATGCCATTGGCACATGCCAACATGCTCGCTAGCTAGCTTCCCTATCAAGGTCACGGCCCTAACGGCCCGCATGCCATTGGCACATGCCAAGATACTCGCTAGCCGGTTTCCCCTAACAAGGTCACGGCCCTAATGGCCACGCATGCCATTGGCACATGCCAAACGCACACACTGGTAGCCTAACTTGCAAACCGTGCAACCTACCACCAAGGCATTCCGCACATGCCATTGGCACATGCCAAACGCACACACTGGTAGCCTAACTTGCAAACCGTGCAACCTACCACCAAGGCATTCCGCACATGCCATTGGCACATGCCAAACGCACACGCTGGTAGCTTAACTTGCAAACCGTGCAACCTACCACCAAGGAATTCCGCACATGCCATTGGCACATGCCAAACGCACACGCTGGTAGCCAAAACTTGCAAACCGTGCAACCTACCACCAAGGCATCCCGCACATGCCACACGCGCCACTAGCAGCGCCACTTGCACTCAAGATGCAACCAACACTCGAGACATCAACACAAACCGGGGATGCTTCTTTAGGGTTTTGGTTTGGCGGTCACAACATGCGAGCGTACACTACGCTCACTTTAAGAAAGCGTGAAAAGGAATAAAGCGGTCAAATAAAAGAGGAAATAATGGTGAAAAACGTTTTCACCCATTAAACCATGCGGTTACCACCTCCTCCCATTATTTCACCCTTTACTCTCTTCCTTCATGAGGCCAGGGTACGTTTCAATCTCGACTTGTATAAATAGGTCTTACCTATTTCCACCCGGACAACAAGTCTCGGTCAGGAGAAATATACTACACTTACACTCTCAGAAAGGCAACTTCGCAAGCTCTCCCAAAAAGCTTTCATCTCTTGCAAGCTTCCTAAGCTTTCACTTTATGATACAAGTCGAGATACTACTCTCCTCAACACCTTTCTTTGCTTCCCTCCCCAAATCAACCCTTCTCCTCCACTTTGTGACCGAAGCAAGTCTGGAACGGCCATTTCTTGGTTTAGGCCGGAATTGTACAGATTGATCTCTTGAATCTATAAAGTGCTCACGTCGCAGCACATTTGTTTAGGGTTTGAACCAGTTTCTCACTCACCTACCGAATTTACCGAAATCGGCGAAACGATTTTTACCCATAAACAATTGGCGACCACAAAGGGAGGATTGATCTATCGGCTATAATGTCGACTCGTCGATCTCGTTTTTCGACCCAGATGTCAAGATGGTAGGGAAGGCAACTCGATCCGACTCAACTACCGGGCGACTCGGTTACCGGTTTGCAAAAAACTACGCGAAAAATCGGGGACTCGTTGAAGATGCCACCAGCGATTGGAGACTTGCGACTCGGTCGACTCAACCGCCAGACAACCCTATTATCGGTTATTAAAACTACACCGAAAAAGCGGGGACTCGCCAAGACGCTACCCGGCAATTGGGGACTAACTGGCGATGCTACCAGCAAAGCCGCCTTTCACTTGGAAGGAGGCGTGTTTGCAAGTGAGTAAATTTAGATTGGGCAAGATATACGATCTATTTTTTAGGTTCTTAATAAAACCGCCATACTATTGCGCCTTGTGCCTATTGCTAGCACACACTTTCATAAAAGCAATATTCCTTACCCAAAACATAATCAGAGTTATATTATCAAAACCATTCATCCCGAAAATAATCCAACACCCTAAAAAGCTATCAGCTATCTATCAAAGGTTAAGTTTTGAACCAGACACCCAATATGTCTTTCAAAAAAAAAAAAAAAAAAAGGAACCTAAATGAAAGTTTAACAGAGAAACGTTCAAGGAAAATCGTCCAACAGAAGTCTGCTCTTCTTGGAGAAAGTCATCTTTGCGTCTTCAAGAGCCGCTCTCTTCATAGTCAACATCTTGGAAAGTTTTTCGAGTTCCATCTCCTGTCGGGCGATCTCCTCGGCGGAAAGGCTTTAGATTGCTGCATCTTTCAACTTTTGGATCTCAGCAAGGCCTTCGACAAACCACGAAGTGTTGAACTCCTTTTCCACGCACACGTCGCGATGGTGCTCCCAGTCGGCAATAACGTCTTCAGAAACGGTGTGACCAGTCACCTCACGCATATCCTCGATGGAAGACAAAGCCTCTTCCACACGCTTAACCAGCGCGAATCGACTAGTGACTTTCTTGGTTGTAGCCATATGTCCGTGCTTCTCCCAGATTCTGGTGTACAACGCCTCATGCTTAGCCGGCACGCTAAAAACCGCCAACCAAAGACATGACCTGGATAAGGAACCAAGTACGGGGGATCAAAATGGCGCCCGCAAGTGGCCTCACGACTCGCAAAGGGTTTTCCTCCATGTCTACGACAACAACCATCGAGAGAATCATCCACCGTCGAACCACGTTTGTGCCCGGCAATTGGCTAACTCGCATCTCCAAGTCACGGCGGTGGTCACCAAAGGCAAGTTTTCGTGTGACTCCATCCCAAAATCATCCTCCGAACCGTTCCTCCTATGAAACTTGAGTTAGACATTTTTCAAAAGAAGAAACAGAAGAAGAAGAAAAAGAAAGAAGCGCGAAACTCACCGAACCGCTTCCCGAAGAAGAACCAGTCTTTGCCAGAGGAATCACTCTCGCTTGTTGAACTTTCTTCTTTCTCGACTCATCACCGCTATGAGTAGGCTCGGTGCCGCCGGAATTCCTTGAAGAAACGCGTCTCCTGGCAAAGTGCAAGGGCAGCGAAAGCATTAACACTACCGAAGCCCTGAAGGAAACAAGACACATATTCTTAGCCGAAATTTACGTGCGTTTTGAGACAAACCCATGAAGAGGCGACACATACCTAGTTATTGGAAGAACTGAAAGATACAAGAGCCGTGGGAGGATCTTGTGAAGCCGTCCGAACCCGCCAAAGACGATTCTTCGTTCTCCGTTCCTTGGCCTGGGGGCTTTCCGGTGCTAGGCAACTTTCGCTTGGGATCTCTCAACATTGGATACTCCTTCAGAACTGCTGGAGAAGGTTTGCAACGAACGTTTTCCACCGCGTTATTCACAAAATCTCGGATCATAGTAAACTCGTCGCACCAGAACTCATTATAGCCGAAGGTCGTCAAAGTTACTCTTCCCATTTTAAAAAAGGAAAGACGGATACCCGGCTTAAGGACATCAAGTCAAGGGCGACACGCAACGAATCCTTAGGGATCACCGCGGTCGGTAAACGAGGCACCCTTGATCGAAACCCATGTGACGAAGCGAGACGGTCCAATATTGTAGCGGCTATATCTGAAAGACCCCACAAAGAAAGATGGCATATAACCGGACAAGCGGCTTTGAATGAACAGTTTTCACCAACTCTCAAATCGTCATCAAGACAAAGACATGAGCGGAGCGAAGCAAAAGTGCCAATTTGAGTCACTGAATTATGGACTCGCCCCCATGGACGAAAATTGATTTCATGCAACTTATCAAGAAAACTAACCAAGCTCAAGCCAACTCTTGGGCGCTGTTCACCCATCGAAGAATTCGGGAGCCTCCCAACTCACGGAAGCGAAGGCAACGGTTTCGGAGCATACTTCTCAAAGTGCTCCCATAGCCAGACTTGCAGAAAAGCAACGTGCACATATGAATCCACTTTCATGAAACCATTCGAAACTCGCATGTTCGCAACTAGGTGATCCAGTTGCACGTACATGGAACCAAGGAACAGCTTGCCAATGGGAAGAACCTCACCCTTCGCCAACTTCACAGCAATCGCCAACAACTCTGGTCTTATTCCTTTCTTGCCAGAACCGTCATCAAAAATGTCTCTAGACAACCAGAGAGCCAAAAATGCTGCGACATGAAGATCAATGCTTTTACATTTCAGGCTCCAACTCATCCGGAAACCATTGAGATATCCACCAACCGTAAGGGCACCTTTCATCCTCTTTCCGGGCAGAGTCCTTCGACTTCGCAATGGAGTCTTTCCGAGCGAAATCCCCCAACTTAGCGGCCGAGGTCATCCCGCATCTTCACCTCGCTTTCGGATAATTGGATTCTAAGATTCCCGATTCCTGGAAGATTCAGAAGAGAGCCACACTCTCCAAGGAGAAAGTTATCTCACCCCATCTACATATGATTGTATGGGTGTCCGAACACCATCTGGAGATGAAAGCAACCAAGCCTGGGATGTCTTTCCTAATCTGGAGATTTACTGAGGTCTTGACAGCATCAATGATCTGCGCCCGAGTCAAGTTGGTATTTATACGCTCCTTGCTCACCATGAACTCAACCCATCTGTCAAAAGAACGCAATGGACTTTGACACATCCTGAAGTCAATGTTGGAAGAGGAATATACCCCTTTATGAAGGCGAGAACCGAATGGTGCTCTCCGGGCAAACCGAACGTGTCTTCCTGTCATCCTCACTCGCCGGTTAGCAAAATCAGCACGAAACCCGGGTGATTCTTCCCGGCGGGGCGAGGCCCTAGTGAAGAATTCATCATCTATGTTCGGCTTGGAATTATGAGCATCCTTCGACGAAGTGAGATTTGATTCAGTAACATCTTATCAGATTCCTTTATAATAATTTGGTAATAAGATATCTGCGCAAAACAAGCAGAGAAAGACGAAGTTATCTCCCTGACATGTAGTCGCACCCAAAAAAAAAAAAAAAAAAAAAGAGAGAGGAGGGCGTATTCTCTCCGGGCTCAAGACTATATACGCAGTATTTTATTCGGGCTCAAGACTATATACGCAGTATTTTATTCGGGTTCAAGATTATATACACAGTATTTTCTTCGGGTTCAAGATTATATACACAGTATTTTCTTCGGGTTCAAGACTATATACACGTATTTTCTTCGGGTTCGAGACTATATACGCGGCATTCTATACGGGTACAAGTGTGTCTACAATATCCTTCTTCGGGTGTCTACAGTATCCTTCTTCGGGTTCAAATTTACATACGGAGCATTCTCTACGGGTTCAAAATACACACGCAGTATTTTCTTCGGGTACAAATATTTCTTTCAGGATCGAAAATTCATATATGCAATATTTCCCACGGGTTCAAACAATATATGCAGTATTCCCTTGTTTGCATACGTACTATATTTTCTACAAGAGGCACGCCAAGGAATCATATGCAAGGATTGTGGAAGCGTCTACTTTTAAGGTGTATACCTATATAAAAAAAAGAGAAAGAAGAGTACTCGAAGACATACCGAAGTCAAGGTTTCTCCTTGCCGCTAGTATGAAAAGAGGAAAGAATAAAGCGCAGTATGGGGAGAAAGGGGCTTTATATATATACATATATAGGCGTGAAAGACTTTGAAATAGGGAAGGATTCCCCTTTCACCAAAATCACGCGTGTAAGAAACGGGCCCACAAATTGCGACTTCCCAATGCCGCCCAAGTCACGCCCGCAAGCATGGTTTCCAAGATTAGACCGACTTCTCAATGCCGCCCAAGTCACGCCCGCAAGCATGGTTTCCAAGTTTAGACCGACTTCCCAATGCCGCCCAAGTCACGCCCGCAAGCATGGTTTCCAAGTTTGGACCGGCCCGCCAATTGCGACTTCTCAATGCCGCCCAAGTCACGCCCTAAGCATGGTTTCCAAGTTTGGACCGGCCCCGCCAATTGCGACTTCTCAATGCCGCCCAAGTCACGCCTGCAAGCATGGTTTCCAAGTTGGACCGGCCCCACCACCAGCCGACCTCCCGATTTGTGCAAAACTACCAGAGGCAAGGATCCCAAATCCTATTTATAAAGGTCGACAAGCCTCCTTCAATTTTCTTTACGGGTTGTTGTTAACTTAGTTTGTCACCATCTTATGCTTACCTCGCAACAAAGCCCTGTTCGAGAGCTAAGCGGGGGACTTAATGTTGATGGTGGTTTTTTAGACAAGGGGTAAAATCGTAAAACCCCATGACCTAGTGTTACCCGCAACACATTGAATAAGAGCATTTAACTCAGGTGTAAGTAATTAATAGGGGTATTTTTTCAAAATACAGTTAGGGTTTTCAACACGTAACCCTAATTCCAAAACCAAGCCGCATATTGCGCACCATGGTAACCATGCCAAACCAAGCCGCATACTGCGCACCATGGCAACCATGCAAAACCAAGCCGCATCTTCGCGCACCATGGCAACCATGCCAAACCAAGCCGCATCTTTGCGCACCATGGCAACCATGCCAAACCAAGC
The DNA here is from genome assembly GCA_023531295.1 of Papaver armeniacum. Taxonomy (NCBI): domain Eukaryota; kingdom Viridiplantae; phylum Streptophyta; class Magnoliopsida; order Ranunculales; family Papaveraceae; genus Papaver; species Papaver armeniacum. Next base: position 146,099 of record JAJJWW010016007.1, on the reverse strand, counting down.
CGCACTCTGCGCACCATGGCAACCATGCCAAAACAAGCCGCATCTTCAATTCCATGGCAACAACGCCAAATTCGAGCCGCTAAGCCTTGACCCCACGACCAACATAGCGCCCTAGGTTTGCAAGACTTGCAACTAGGTCAACATGGCCGCACGTGCCATTGGTACATGCCAACACGTGCCGCAAGCCATATTTCTAAGCCGCCGCTACGCCTTTGGCCGCGCCAAACATAGCGCCCTAGGCTTGCAAGACTTGCAACTAGGTCAACATGGCCGCACGTTCCAATGGCACATGCAAACACGTGTCGCAAGCCATAATTTCAAGCCGCTATGCCTTTGGCCCACGCCAAAACATAGCGCCCTAGGCTTGCAAAACATGCAACTAGGTCAACATGGCCGTACGTGCCAATGGAACATGCCAACATGCTCGCTAGCTAGCTTCCCTATCAAGGTCACGGCCCTAACGGCCCCGCATGCCATTGGCACATGCCAACATGCTCGCTAGCTAGCTTCCCTATCAAGGTCACGGCCCTAACGGCCCCGCATGCCATTGGCACATGCCAACATGCTCGCTAGCTAGCTTCCTATCAAGGTCACGGCCCTAACGGCCCCGCATGCCATTGGCACATGCCAACATGCTCGCTAGCTAGCTTCCCTATCAAGGTCACGGCCCTAACGGCCCCGCGTGCCATTGGCACATGCCAACGTGCTCGCTAGCTGGCGGGCTTCCACCTATCGGTCACGGCCCTAACGGCCCCGCATGCCATTGGCACATGCCAACATGCTCGCTAGCTAGCTTCCCTATCAAGGTCACGGCCCTAATGGCCCCGCATGCCATTGGCACATGCCAAACGCACACACAGGTAGCCTACCTTGCAAACCGTGGCAACCTACCACCAAGGCATTCCGACATGCCATTGACACATGCCAAACGCACACACTTTGGTAGCCTAACTTGCAAAACCGTGCAACCTACCACCAAGGCATTCCGCACATGCCATTGGCACATGCCAAACGCACACGCTGGTAGCTTAACTTGCAAACCGTGCAACCTACCACCAAGGCATTCCGCACATGCCATTGGCACATGCCAAACGCACACGCTGGTAGCCAAAACTTGCAAACCGTGCAACCTACCACCAAGGCATTCGCACATGCCATTGGCCCATTCCAAACGCACACGCCGGTAGCCAAAACTTGCAAACCGTGCAACCTACCACCAAGGCATCCCGCACATGCCATTGGCACATGCCACACGCGCCACTAGCGGCGCCACTTGCACTCAAGATGCAACCAACACTCGAGACATCAACACAAACCGGGGATGCTTCTTTAGGGTTTTGGTTTGGCGGTCACAAACATGCGGCGTACACTACGCTCACTTTAAGAAAGCGTGAAAAGGAATAAAGCGGTCAAATAAAAGAGGAAATAATGGTGAAAAACGTTTTCACCCATTAAACCATGCGGTTACCACCTCCTCCCATTATTTCACCCTTTACTCTCTTCCTTCATGAGGTCGGTACGTTTCAATCTCGACTTGTATAAATAGGTCTTACCTATTTCCACCAGACAACAAGTCTCGGTCGGAGAAATATACTACACTTACACTCTCAGAAAGGCAACTTCGCAAGCTCTCCCAAAAAGCTTTCATCTCTTGCAAGCTTCCTAAGCTTTCACTTTACGATACAAGTCGAGATACTACTCTCCTCAACACCTTTCTTTGCTTCCCTCCCAAATCAACCCTTCTCCTACACTTTGTGACCGAAAGCAAGTCCGGAACGGCCATTTCTTGGTTTAGGCCTGACTTGTACAGATTGATCTCTCGAATCTATAAAGTGCTCACGTGCAGCACATTTGTTTAGGGTTTGAACCAGTTTCTCACTCACCTACCGAATTTACCGAAATCGGCAGAAACGATTTTTACCCATAAACAACAGGAAATCTCATAAAAATTGCTCAAAAACATATAGAACTGGACTTGAATTGTTACCTTTTTTTTTTAACAGATGTTGAAGGCTTTGAAGGATTTGAAGTCTTTGATTTCTTCTTAGGTGGTGATGTTTTTGAAGTTTCTGGTACTGAAATTGATGTTGAATCTTGCAACTGATGGAGTTGGGGATGAAATTGATGTTGAATCTTTTAATGTTGACTTTGATCTCGTTATCGTTGATGTTGATTTTTGAATTTCTTCTTACCGCAAATCGATGGATTTTCTTATGCGGTTGATGTTGAATCTTCCACTGTTGGTGTTGTTTTTGTCTTTGAAACTACTTTTTTTTCCTTTCAACATGATGTTACTGATACTGAACTTATCTAGGTGTTTTGATTAGGGTTTTGATTAAACGTTTCCAATGATTTGAAGAATTTTTCTAGGGTTTGTCTGCAAAATTTCTTCTGAAGTTTTTCTTCCTGTTTTAGTCTGCAAAAGCAAAATGTGGAATTTAATGTTTTGTCTCGTTACTTATTGCAGCTTTTTAATCAGTTCTTTTTGAATCAAACGTGTCGCAACCACGTTCATTGTGTCAGTCACAAAACTGATTCAATTCGTTGCACGTGTGCTTTATTAAAAGCGTGGGAAGGATAGCAGCGTCATTACACAATTCTTGGATTAAACTGTACCTAGTCAACTAGGTCTGGACTATTGCGTATTATTTGAGCTGGTTTTGGACTAAACCATTTTTTTCCCACAAGGATACATAACCTAAGACTTAAACCGGAAGGTACTAGAGGCTCAAAAATTTGGTTAGTCCAAACTATCAGTCCACGTGACACCTAGGAAGCAAGGACACCCAGTTAACCAGGGTGGACTATCATACTTTTTTTTCATCTGATGGAGGGTGAGCATTAAGATCCAATCCGTGGTTTCGTTTCGTCCCATCCATGGTTTGTGGGGACAGCGCTTCTCTACAGACTGAGAGAGAAAAAAAACCAGGTAAAAACTGCCATTCACTATTTTTTTATTTGTTTGTCCCAGTGGGCCCAGTCTCTCGGGAGACGCGCAGGGGTGGTTTGTGTGTGGCGGTTTTCGCCTGTTTTTTTTTCTCGGTCTGCAAATACTTTTTGTTGAGGGGATGTCCAGTGTGTGCACTAACGGACCAGGCACGAGTATAATTTGTGGGATCCATCGGATTCCTGACTAGGTTCGAATGGTGTTTTAAAAATCCATTGGACATACACACCCCATTACGTTGTACACAGGGACAGAATTAGTCAACGTGTCGGGTTGTACACTTGCACCTTAAAGCCTACTTTTAGCCCAATAAAAACAAATTCGTCTATTGTTATGCCTTTTGTACCCCTAAAATAATTTTTATACCCAAAGCAAACTTTTACAACCCCAACATGGAAATTTTGGCTCCGCTTCTGAATGTATGCGATTTATATTTAACATATCTCTTCAACATTTACTTCAGTTCAAATTTTAGGGTTTCAACTTGAGAAAAGAAGAAAAAAATTAGGTATAACTGCATTTCGTACTTTGTAATTGTTAATTATCTAGGTTATGAATTGTAGTATTTATAGTTAATTCAAAAGGCAAGAAAAATGTTCAGACACATTCTACTTTTTAGCTAGACAATGCCTACACAATTGATTAAGCTTGAAAAATATGAACTATATATAACATTTATCCCTTCCCTTTTAACGTGACCAAGAGAATATCAAAGTTCATCCTTCATAACCGTCAGATCTCCCTACATCAACTTTTAACAATCAGATTTGGGAATATTCCAGAAAGGATTTCTATCACAGAAAAGATTCCTATCATAAACTATTGTTTTTTGACGTTGAATTAGAACAAGAACTTAAGTGCAAAGAGATTAAAAATCGTTAATAACCGGAAATGCCATTTCTATAAGGATGAACATAAAGATATTTAAAAACTTTATATCTTGCAAATTATGCGTCGGGGTTTTGTGAATTTTATATATTTGGAGAGCCTTTTGAATTATCTAGGCAACTAGTGTAAATAATATCAATTTTTTGTGTTTCTCCAAGAAAAATTATGTGTTCACCTTAAGAGTTAGACATAGTTTAAGAATAAATAATATTGCCGACTTGCAAAGCATTTGCATGCTACTTAATTGCTAACGTTAGTTGCTACTTGTGGATGCTAATCTGTATTTATTTCTATATTTTCCTTAGAAAATATGAAGGATTATAGAATGAAGATTGCTTAGTTGACTCGTCATATGCATTGAACTTTTGGTCTTTTGTTAAACGGAAAATGGGTCATTTGTCCAAAAAAAATTAAAACACGGTTCAAATGGACGAGTAAAAAATTTTATGGGTGAAATGGACAAAAAAAAATTAGCAAGGATGAAACTGGATACATCCTGACTTAAACTTAAAAAATAGCAAGGATGAAACTTGATGCATCCTGTGTAAAATAAAAATAAGAAAAAATATTTGAAAATGGACGGGATGAAACTGGTTACATCCTGCCTATTTTTAAAATTTTGTCCATTTAAACAGTATCTAAATCTGACTGTCCTTTTCACCCAGGAAATGTTGTTTTTGGTCTTTTTAACCAATTTTGTGTTTCTTAAAGACTTCATGTAAGTTTTTTCTTAAAGACTTCGTATGTAAGAGTTTGTTTTTCCTTGGATCATTTTGTAAGGTTATCTTGGTAATAGGTTTATGTGCATGTCGAAATAACAAACTATAATACAAGCAAAATCCGCTAGTACAATGTGAGAAACAAGATTGAAATTATGGTTATGTTTTTCTACGTAAGTCCTTGTAACTCTGAATTCTTCAGCCTTGCTCTGATTTCGAACAATTTCATTATCTTAGTTTACAGTTGTTACACATGATGTCTCGCTGCAATTCCGTTACAATGATCTTTATTTTTGTTTCTCTTTCTCTTTGTTTTTTCTTTTGTGTAGAATCTCTTTAATTGATATTTAAACACGTAATATTGAACATATGCATATCAATTTTACTGGTAGCAAGGGTAATACAAAACTGAAAGGAAAAAACTAGAGTCTATGTGAGTGAAAACGAGAAAAAGAGATCGAGAGAGTAAGTATAAAAATCCAGCATCAACAGTTAGGATGCATTTAAAACAAGGGTAGAACTATACGAGCATTTCATCCCGGGACAGGACGAGAATAACGTTTAAACCGGTACTTGTACTCCTATATGGTACTAGTTCTGAAACCCATTCCCGCTCCGTGTACCTCCTCCCCCTGTTCCGGTTCTTTTTTTTCAAATTCTGGTCTGGTTCACTGTTTCCAGTCCGATTCTTGTGCAGCCTTAGCCAACGCAGATTGAACTCCTTTTTTTTTTGTTGAAAAAATTTAGCAATAACAAGACTTTGTTGCTAATTTCTTACGAGAGAAAATGATCTTCTTTGATGTGGTGGTAAAAATTTAGTAATGCCTTCTTGTCTGTTACTAATTTTCAACTAGTAAAGGTCCTTTACTAATTTAGTTACTTAAAACTTCCCCGACTCAAAATTAATAACGACAACCTATATTTAATTAAAATTTGTTACACCCATTTTCATAATGACTTATACTGTTATACATGTGGGATATTTAATGTTTGGTAATCAATAAATGTCAATTACCTAACTTTGGTACCAACATTTAAAATATTGAGCACATATACTTGGATTTGACGGAGATCGTTTGGTCAACCATTGACTAAACCGAGTTAATAATTCTCGAAGAAAGTGTTTCTACGATATTTCCCTCAATACTTCCAGTGACTAGATATGACCCAACATCACGTTAAAGAGATTCAAATATTCTCCATGAACCGTTCATGTTAAGTAAGTTAAAACTGTATACATAAACGCAAAAAAATCTACATAAATCATAAATGGGACCTCTGTAATTTCTTCAGATATGGGTCCACCATTCATGTGTCTACAAGGTCTTTACAGGGTTTAAAAGGGCGGTTCGGTTCATGTAGATCAACTCAAAGAGATTACATGTGTAATAATTTCTGCACAGCATTGATCCCAACCGTTCATTTTGAAGACTCTTTTATATAACTTCAGTTAACCCTAAAATTGATTTCTATTCAATGAACTTTTATGGTGCAACCAGTTTATTCTCCAATACTTGTCGCGTACCTTCCACTTTCCTCTTTCTCTTTCATTTGCAGGGAACACTTCGATAGCGAAAAAAGAAGAATCCGAGAGAAATAGAAGCAAATGAAAGTGGTGATAACCAATTTTTTCAGGTAAGAAATTTTTCATTTATACTATCTATTATTATCATTCAGTACGTAATACCTAAAACCCCAATTGTTTCCTCCTACTACTTCAAATTTTGAAAAATTGATTGATATATAGTGATCTTTCTAATTTTCTAGGTTTGGTATCTTTTTGGGTTTGATTTCGAATTCGATGAAGAGACAAGAGTTAATATTCATTCAATTATATTAAATAATTGATTATTGAAATTGTCTATAACTAATTAGTATCTAATCTAGGGTTTGGGTTTTATAAAAGAATTTGAAAGTATAAAGTTTTTCTCTTATTTCTTGATTATATTATAACCCGTTTTACTTTAGTTGTAACAATTGCTAAATTGCTCAAGTTTTGCGTAACAGATTACAATGTCTACTCCTCATCGTCGATGGGCTAAACGAGGGAGGGGTACTTTGAAAGCATATTTCCAACCTCAACAACCTAATCAAATAGAAGAAGGATCAACAAGTGATGTCAAATTTACATCTCCATCAAATGATAGAAATCATGAAGTACCAATTGTAAACCATGAACATGAAGAAGTTGGTGGCCAAATAACTGAATTTGAAGATATGAGTAGTCAATATGTACCTGAAGTTGTCGAAAATGCATATGTTTCTTCATTAGAACGGGACCCTGGATTATGTATGCCAATTATGCAGTATCCGGTTAACAAATGCGATGAAGCTTGCAGATCTTATCTACAAATGGGGTGCAATGTAACAAGACTTGCTAACTATCCGGTACTCTAATGGGAACGCAACTTCGTCGTTTTTCTTCTAAGTGGTTTGATGAGTTTCATTGGGTTGAGTATTCTAAATCTAAAGATGTCGCGTATTGTTTCTATCTTTTTTTGTTTGGGACAAGTCCACCAACCAGACTAGAGTATACTTTTGAAGGGTTAAGAAATTGGCATAATATTAAGAATAGAACTAAATGTGCATTTTTGGCGCACATGGGGAAACCTAATACTTTTGACTTCAAGTTTGTAGAGAAAGGTCAAAATTTGAAGAATATATCGCATCACATTTCTACAATTATCGAAGTACAGTCTCCTATACGGAAAAATAGGTGACGTCTTATAACATCAATCGAATGTGCCCAATGGCTAGCCTTTCAGCATTGTTCTTTTAGATGCCATGATGAGTTAAAAAGCTCAAAGAAACATGGTAATTTTATTGAGATGATACGGTATTCATCTACACTGAACGAGAAGGTGAAAGAGGTTATCTTAGATAATGCTCCTCGAAATGCTACATATACCTAGCCTCAGATCCAGAAAGAGATTTTAAATATTATTTCTAACAAAGTCAAAAACAAGATTTGGAGGATATTGGAAATAAAAAATATTGTATACTTGTGGATGACTCTAAAGATGCTTTAAACAAAGAGTAAATGGTGCTTGTTTTAAGGTATATTGATAGTAATCGGTATGTCCAAGAACGATTTTTTATATTCAGCGTGTAAAAAATACATGTGCTTTAACTCTCAAAGAAGGTATAGTTGATGTCCTTAATCACCATAATCTTCCAATTGAAAATATTTGTGGTCAAGGTTATGTTGGTGCGAACAATATGAGTGGTAAGCAGAATAGATTGCGATCCTTGTTTCTTGAAGATTGTAAACAGGCGCATACTATGTTCACTGTTTTGCACATCGACTACAACTTGCTCTTGTTAAAACAGCTGAAAATTGAGGTCCAGTTTGGAAGTTTTTTCTAATGTTAGCCTCTATTGTTAATCTTGTGACCGGTCCTTCACAATTCAGCTCAAGAAGATGATATAAACGAAAGGTTGGCTGCTGGTGAACTTGAGATGGGAAGAGGGGCTAGCCAAATAGGTACATTGCCACGAGCTACCGATACTCGCTTGAGTTCTCATTTTAATTCTGTATGCGGTTTAATTAACAAGTTTCATACAACATGTACAACAATAGAAAATATCAGTGTGAGTGATCCAAATGTGACATGTAGTGTTGGTCAAGCACGAAGTATTTTTGAAGAAATTAGAGACTTTAAAAAAAAATGTTTTGCATTTGATATATGAGATAATGGGAACCACTGAAATACTATGTCAAGGCTTTCAAAAGAAAACGCAAGAAATTGTTAATGTCATGGCTATAGTTTCAAACACCAAGCATTTACTTACAAAATTAAGAGAAGTTGGTTGGAGACATTTTATTGAGACGGTGTGCCTATTTTGTGTTAACCATTATATGGAAATTCCTAATATGTGGGATCGTTATATGGTAGGTACACGTCGTTCTTGCCAACAATATGATAACATCACTGTGGATCATCATAATCACATCTAATTTTTTTATGGCACTATTGATTTTCAGTTGAAAGAGTTATAAATAGAAGATTTCCTGAAGATACAATAGAATTGTTGGTTCTTAGATCATGTTTGGATCCCCGAGAATCCTTTTTCATTTAATATTGAGAATCTTTGTACACTTGATAAGAAGTTTTACCCTCTAGATTTCATTCCACAAGAAGTACACACTTTGAGAAGCGAATTACAACATTATGGGGAAGATGTAGTCAACCATCCAGGATTTAAGAACTTATCTCTTGTTTCGGTGTTGTCTTATTAGTGGAAACAAACATGGCAGAGAAATATACCCTCTAGTTGATAGGTTGATTCATCTTATATTAACTCTTTCAATTCTTATGGCAACAACAGAACGATATTTTTCAATAATGTCATGTGTTAAAACAGCCCTTCGTAACAAAATGGAGGAAGAATTTCTTAGAGGCTACATGATGCTCTACATCGAAAGATTCCTTGTACGAAATGTCATTACAGATTCGATAACAAATGAGTTTGTTTCGCTCCAGGAGCTCAAGGTAAAACTGAAGTACTGATATATATGAGGACCTAATGGATAATGGTTGATAAACTTTTTTGGTAAAACACTTGTTTGTATATTTGTATCAACCTAGACTATTACATATATATATTTATATATATATATATATATATATAATCTTTTTTTTTATTATTTGTATTCTTGGTGTTCTCTTGTGACTAACAAGTAGTAGATTTTAAGAGATTAGTAGAATACTAACCATTTCAGATAATTTCCATCTATGTATTTGTTTCTCATTGATTCGCAGGGCCAGGGGTGATCCTTGGTTATTTGCACAACCACCGACAACTGAAGTTAGTGGTAGTTTAATCAGGCATCAGCAAAAAATAGACAACATGCGCAGAAAATAGACAACATGTGGTATCATATTTATGTTTTTTGTTGTTTGTTTGCCGAAGTTTTCTTTAACCACATGTCCAAGAACGATTTTTGATAGTAATCGGTATGTCCAAGAACGATTTTTGATATTCAGCGTGTAAAAAATACATGTGCTTTAACTCTCAAAGAAGGTATAGTTGATGTTCTTAATCACCATAATCTTCCAATTGAAAATATTCGTGGTCAAGGTTATGTTGGTGCGCACAATATGAGAGGTAAGCAGAATGGATTTCGATCCTTGTTTCTTGAAGATTGTAAACAGGCGCATACTATGTTCACTGTTTTGCACATCGACTACAACTTGCTCTTGTTAAAACAGCTGAAAATTGAGGTCCAGTTTGGAAGTTTTTTCTAATGTTAGCCTCTATTGTTAATCTTGTGACTGTTTCTTTACAATCATCTCAAGAAGAGGATATATACGAAAGGTTGGCTGATGGTGAACTTGAGATGGGAAGAGGGGCTAGCCAAATAGGTACATTGCCACGAGCTACCAATACTCGCTTGAGTTCTCATTTTAATTTTGTATGCGGTTTAATTAACAAGTTTCATACAACATGTACAACAATAGAAAATATCAGTGTGAGTGATCCATATGTGACATGTGGTGTTGGTCAAGCACGAAGTATTTTTGAAGAAATTAGAGACTTTAAAAAAAAATGTTTTGCATTTGATATATGAGATAATGGGAACCACTGAAATACTATGTAATGGCATTCAAAAGAAAACGCAAGACATTGTTAATGTCATGGATCTAGTTTCAAACACCAAGCATTTACTTACAAAATTAAGAGAAGATGGTTGGAGACATTTTATCGAGACGGTGTGCCTATTTTGTGTTAACCATTATATGGAAATTCCTAATATGTGGGATCGTTATATGGTAGGTACACGTCGTTCTTGCCAACAATATGATAACATCACTGTGGATCATCATAATCACATCGACATTTTTTTTATGGCACTATTGATTTTCAGTTGAAAGATTTAAATAGAAGATTTCCTGAAGATACAATAGAATTGTTGGTTCTTAGATCATGTTAGGATCCTCGAGAATCCTTTTTCATTTAATATTGAGAATCTTTGTACACTTAATAAGAAGTTTTACCCTCTAGATTTCATTACAAGAAGTACACACTTTGAGAAGCGAATTACAACATTATGGGGAAGATGTAGTCAACCATCCAGGATTTAAGAACTTATCTACTGTTTCAGAGTTGTGCCGACGGTTAGTGGAAACAAACAAGGTAGAAATATACCCTCTAGTTGATAGGTTGATTCATCTTATATTAACTCTTTCAATTCCTATGGCAACAACATAACGATATTTTTCAACATGTTATGTGTTAAAACAGCCCTACGTAACAAAATGGAGGAAGAATTTCTTAGAGGCTACATGATGCTCTACATCGAAAATTTCCTTGTACGATATGTCAGTACAGATTTGATAACAAATGAGTTTGTTTCTCTCAAGGAGCGCAAGGTAAAACTGAAGTAGTGATATATATGAGGACCTAATGGATAATGGTTGATAAACGTTTTTGGTAAAACACTTGTTTGTATATTTGTATCAACCTAGACTATTATATATATAATCAACCTAGACTATTATATATAATCTTTTTTTTTGTATTCTTGGTGTTCTCTTGTAACTAACAAGTAGTAGATTTTAAGATATTAGTTGAATACGATCTATGTATTTGTTTCTCATTGATTCGCAGGGCCAGGGGTGATCCTTGGTTATTTGCACAACCACCGACAACTGAAGTTAGTGGTAGTTTAATCAGGCATCAGCAAAAAATAGACAACATGCGCAGAAAATAGACAACATGTGGTTGTTTGTTGTTTGTTTGCCAAATTTTTCTTTTCCCCCCCCCCGGGTTAGGTTCGTAAAAAAATATGCATCCTCATTAGTTGAGGATAATAGAGATTTATTCCGTCTAAAAATTCATTTACTTTCCTAATTATATGCACACACAAAAAAAGGAAAACAAAAGTTTCCAGTCATTATTTTCTCTTTTTTCATCTTCTCCGCTTTTCAATGGGTTTGCTTTTTCAATAAAAGCTCTAATCAGTAATCATGGTGTTCAATGAACAAATATTAATTAAAAAAGATAAGTACAAACATGTTGAGCACAATCAAGATCAGTACGTAGATCACCATAATTTTATCGATTTAATAAATCCATGGTCAGTAATCATGATTTAAGAAGCTGCAGAAATCAACGAGAGAGGAAAACAAAAGACTGAGCACATTAGAACCAAGAGAAAATATGTATGATGTTAATGCAGTTCTTGAGATTTGTCATTTCCAATGGGGCTGTTTGGTAACCATTATTTTAATGTATTATCAGCTTATAATCCATTATGCAGATTATAATGGATTCTATATGCGTTTGGTAACCATTATAATAATTGTTTATTTTAATCATAATTGAAAAAAAAAATCCATTATTTCTATGGCCTTGTTTGGTAAAATTTATGATTATCTATTTATGATTATAGATAATCATAAATTGATAAATGATTTTGATATAATCATTTTAAAAATAAATTTCCCCAATCACTTTTTTTAAATAATTGATATCTTAGAATGATGATCTTAAAAAGGAGAGGAAAAAATAATGATCTATAATTATTTTTATAGTCCTATATAGTTTTTTTGTTTCTCTCTTGATAGTTTAGAAAAAATAAGAAGAAAAAATTCAATTTGAGTTTGTTGGAAAAAATAATTGATTATAATAAATTTTCAAAACAACTTTTTTATGTTTATGAAAATAATGGATTTTTTCAATTATGATTAAAATAATCAATTATTATAATGGTTATCAAACATATATATATATATATATAATCCATATAATCTGCATAATTGATTATGGGCTGATAATCCATTAAAATAATGGTTACCAAACTGGAAAAAGTTGTTTTGAAAATTTATTATAATCAATTAATTTTTCTAAGGAACTCAAATTAAACTTTTTCTTCTTATTTTCTCTAAACTATCAAGAAAGAGACAAAAAAACATCATAGGACAAAAAAAATATCCTAGATCATTATTCTCTTCTCTCCTTTTCGAGATCATCATTCTAAGATAATTAATTATCTGAAAAAAATGTGTGGAAAAATTTATTTTTAAAATGATTATATCAATTTATGATTATCTATAATCATAGATAGATAATCATAAATTTTACCAAACAAGGCCAATATATTTTTATTTTTCCTAAAACAATTAAAAGTAATTTCTTTTTAGAAAACTAGATAGCAAATGGTTGAGTAAAATTCGACAAATTCGAAAGATGGACTAAGTTTCCGGTAAAGGTTGGCAATGAAATCAAAATCAGTGAGATCTCTTAGGAAACCATGATATACTTGTGTAAAATGTGTGTGTGGATACATGTGTAGTGTGTGTATGAACTGTCAGGTGCCAGTTGTTGTGTACATTATCTACCGGCTAAACCTGTCACAGTTCGCGCGTGTTTAAATATTTCTGTCAGTCTGTCCTGTGTGTGTAACTGAAAGAAATCAAATTATACTGTGAAATGAAATCAAACAAAATGGAGATTGTCTGGCGACTTTAATTTTCTCAATAAGATCATGGTTGGTGGTGTATCGGTGCTGAATGAATGAGACTGAATCTATGTTGTGAAAGGCGCTCTGGGCGCTCGCCTAGGCGCCAAAGGCGCAATAAGCGTAGGTCCAGCGCCCGACTAACCTAATCATACGCTACTTTCCACTCCATCGCCTTAGGCGAGCGAGTTTGGCGCTGGAAGTTGTAGGCGCTAGCTTAAGCGCCAAATTCAGCTATATCTTGCGTATCTTCATAAATTAGCTTTCCTTAAACTTTTCTTTCCATATTTGATTGTCGGGAAAGTTGACTGATGAATAATAATCTCCGGTATTCAGTGTAATATCAATTTCAGCAACAATCAATCAATGATAAAAATATAGAAACATCATTGATAGGGAGATAATAATTGTGCTACATATCGATTTCTTCCTCAATTAGTAATTGAAATACAGAAACTTCATTAATGGTGAGATATAACCTTCATCTCCAATCAGTGGTTAAAATATGGAGACTTCATTAAGAGTGAGATACTATCACGGCAATATCAACGCATGGCATTGACAATATGCATGATCAAAATATGGAAACTTTATATATATATATATATATACTGAAATATCAATAATGTGAGTTATGGAAACTTCATTAATTGTGAGATAAATTATCACGGCAATATCAAACCAGGGAGGCATGGACAATGAGTGATCAAAGTATGGAAACTTTTATATATAGTGAAATATCAATATTAATGAAAAATCAATCACCATCAACAATCAAGGATCAAAATTTGGAAAAAAATAATAGTTTTAAGGGATAATATATACTATCAAACATGGAAACTTTATGATTTAGTTTTCATGCCATAAAGTATGGATTCTTCGTACTTTGGTTATACAAAAACACACGCTCATTCAATGAATTCACCACATATGTTGAGGATTTGTTAACTTAAATGTATCGTGATTCATTTAGTTTTAACGGAATATAGTCCAAGTGGCATTGATTGTATTAGTGATCACCTAGGGCGCCTTAGGCGCGCCTAACACAACATAGGACTGAATGTGGCCTTGTGAATGATAAGGATTTAGACCTGAACCAGTAGTGTCAGGGCATGTTTGGAATCATGCCAAATGCATGTCAGAAGAAAGAACGCAAGTTTTCAATCCATCCATCTAGAGGTGTAAACGTGTCTTGGCCAAGACAGCCCAAGCACACGAAGTCGCGTGCTTCACGTGCCATGTGTCGTCTGTCTTCTTTGTGCCAACGATTTAAACGTGATGTGTCGTCTTTGTGCTTTACTAGTCAAAAGCTAGGCACAAAGACAGCCACGGGCACAACACACGAATAAACGTGCCGTGTTGTGCCGTGCTGGCACACGTGCTATAAACAATTTGAAATCACTTAATGTATACATTAAGTCGGACATTATCACAAGAATTTAATTAGACAACATATCATTTGAAACTATTTCAAGTAAAATTAACAAGTTTATTCAATAAAAAGAAATAGCCCATCAAATATAAAATTGGATTATTGTCATGTAAATTAATGTTCTAGTTAAATATAGGTGACGACATTATAACAACGATATTGAAATATATTTTCCAAATATTAAGGTATTATTTGTGTTGTTACAAATAAGCCAACATAAAATGTTAAAAACTAGCTAGAATAGTGACTTTTTTGTGAAATATACAAAAAATGTGATGTATTATGCCTTGTTATATGGTGTATTTGTACATGTTATGACGTGCTCTCTTAACGTGCTGGGCTGGGCTGGGCTGGGCCACGTGCTTATCCGCGTGCTGCGTCTTTGGCTTTGTGCTCTTTGTGCCAATTAGTCAAACCCAAAGACGCCCCATTTAACTAACGTGTTGTGCCGTCTTGGCTAAGTCACGTCTTCAAAGGGCTGTGCTCAAATTTTAGCATCTTTGTCTTTGGTGGCTCGTGCTGGCACAGCCCAATTTACACCTCTACATCCATCCATCTTGTACAGTTTTCAATCTTGTACAGTTTTCAATCAAATTATTCCGTATCCACTCGGCAAATCAGCCAGAACTTCACGACGGCTTGGGCACAAGAGACTAATTGATTCCATTAACTCATGAACACATTATTAAGATAGAATAGCAACTCAGCTAGTAGATCTGTCGGATGAAATACAAACATTTTCTATGCAATTAAAACAAAACAATGAAGCAAATAAAAGCTGAATCTGATTAAAAAATATGTAAGAATTGTTGCACATTACAAAGAACTTCGATTTAAAATTTTCCTGTGCTTTGAATATTGTTGTTTGAACTTTATGAAGTATGCTGGGTTCGGGACTTGATGAACTCATCTATTTGAGATTTCAGTTGAGCATCGGGAATGAGCATATCTTGGGTAAGATGTGAACGGTTGAACGGATCTTTGGTGTCGCTGAGAAGATGCCTTTCGATAACCGAACGGTCGACTGTAACTTTAGAAGAAGGAAGAGTCACTGGATCTTTCATCAGTGTGCACTGGATTGGGTCTAAGAACTCATCTGGTATCTCCCCCAGGGCCGCTTCTGCATCCATTTCCGCTGAAGCTACAAGTTTGACTTTGGCAGCAAGGTTGGCAAACTCTTGCAGTTCTATTTGGTTTCCATCTTCACCAATATTACGTACTTTTGCTACCTCAGAAAATAATTTATCGCTATAAGATCGACCATCCTTACAAATTGCAGCAGCAAAAGTGTTTTCCTTATCATCCCTGGCTATATGAACGTAAATGCTAATAATCTTCTTTAGTAATATCATCCGTTCGAACCCATATTTTTCAGCACTCTCAACGTTAAGAGAGATCCGTTTAGGCCCGACTAGCTGCACCAAGAAATAATTCAGCATATTAGATATTCTGTCAACCATCTGGGGAAGAAGAAAAGGCGCAGTAATCTGCTCAGAAGTGAATGCTAGCATGTTGATATCTTCTAACGCTAACGTCATGTACTGCCTGACTTCATTTTCCTCCCGAGAATCGACTTTCCTCTCCTTTTCCGTTTCTTGAAGTTTCCGAATTTTATTGAATCCTTCGTCCTGAAGATATATGCTATCGTTTATTAGGAAATTCAGAAAGTTCAAATAAACACCCTTCTCCTCTTTGGCAAATTTCTTCCATGCATCCAGATGGCTTGGTTCTCCCCACAAGTACTTAAGATGTTGTGCGATTTCATTACGTATGTAGAATTTCTCTGAAAATTGAGTAGTCTCAATGTCGACATATAACTTCAACACAGATTCAACCAGATACTGACCAAGAGCTAATCGATAGCCTTGAAAAGGGGAAACAAGAGCTACTTGATGGCCTTGAAAAGGGGTAACTGCTGTATCTGAATCACTTCTCTTGGGCGTCCAATAGTTCAAGACTTTAACCATCTTGGTTCTGAGATAAGGGTTTCTGATATAATTCGGACGTCCGATGAACATGATAATAAAGTTCATAAAATCGTTCAGCAAGAATGGATCCAATCTCTCACGTACAACTTCAGACGCAAATATAAACAACTCCATCGCATCATCAACAAAGTGTTCAGGCATACCACCAAACTCCATAGGGCAAATCGATGGCAAAGGCATTTTAAACCCGCCAACAGAATCTACTAACCGAACAATCATCAACCGGTAGAAAGACAAGGCCTGCTGAATATTATTATCTAACTGAAACTCATAACTCGACCTTTCATTAGACAGCAAATCAATTATTTCATTGAGGCGTGCTGTCTCGTCTTGGAAAAAAGGAGAGGTAGGTTCCTTCTGCTGTTCGGAAAGAAGATTTTCATACGTCGACAAGTCTCTAGTAAGATTGTTGCACTCATTTATACCCTTGAGTAAACCCAAGTTAAGGACCCTAGCAGTCATAAAGAAACACTCGCATATAAAGCTATACTGACTACTCCCAGACTTCAACTTATTTTCATCAGCCCACGCCCCAATTTCTTCTTCGGATGCATGAAGAGTAGTTAGTCTTCTCAAGTTCAGATGAGTACCATTATACACATATTTCGCGTCTATCTTGTCTCTCTTTTTAAACTCGTTTATGAAAGGGTTACTAAGCCGGAGCATCACTACACTGAGATTAACAAACATACCTGAACTTGCACAAGTTACCTTATCAATGTTCATGTGCGCCCTAGAAGCATTTTTCTCGATGACATCGCCAATATACTCCAGAACACGCTCTCGTGTATCTTTATTATTCAGCAAGCATAAGAGAACGTCTTCAAGCCCGTCGTATAAGTTACTCAAAATTGCGGGTAAGTTTATAGAAGAAACATCATATAGGTGAGATGTTGACGATTTTGAGGAACCTACCAGCTGATCATCAAGCTTCCCCCCAATCATCACGTCAGTCAGATCACTAATGTGGAAAAAAGAACCCAGTATACTATGTTCCTCAATTATGCGCCCATTCACATCTGCACCCTTAGGTAACCACAATGGGTGATTTACCAATGCTTTTCCACCATTAGGAAAACGCACTAACATCCTTAAAGCATTTAACGGTTGAACGAAATTTCCAAGTGGCGAATCATTAACTTTGCTTATCTCATGCTTCAAACTATCATACAAATCTTTAAAAATTGGAGCCATACTATCATAACCATCAGGATCAGTAAAAAACTCATTCAAGAACTCGTTTCCACATGCCTTATTATTTTGTGAAACTGCAGAAAAGATTATCGGCAATAAAGCAGAGCCTGCTGATATTTTTTCACCGGTAGGAAACATATCTGGGTTATGCAAGTAAGTCCGGCAATAGTTAGCAACTAATTTCTTAGCTCGTTCTACAACACCATTCAGTAGAGAAGACTGTAGATCGACATCCTTCATATTAGCAATCTTCTTACCTTCTTCGAAAGCACGACCATAACATCCTGTAAGGTATTTAAACAGCGATTCACCATTAAACTGACCTGAAAGTCGGCCAAACAGAACTGCATCCATCAGATCACGATTCAGCAGAAGCGACTTGCCTTCGCGGAGATTCTCAGCTGCCATGCTCTCTAAATACATCAATTGTTTATTGTCAACATCTGTTAACGTGACTAAGAAGATTCTTTGTATTAAAATATCTTCTATCACTTCCGGGGATCGCTTCAGCTTTCCTGTAGCCATAACTAACAATGTATATTACTAGCTAGGTTTTCAACTTCAAACGGTTTCTGTCAGAGATTCTCGTCTGTCAAAAATCTTATGATTATAGACTATGGCTCTAAAGGTATATATATGTATATAGGTGGTTCATTAACTGGGTGGTTTCAGAATCATAATATAATTATATACCTTATATGTCTATATTTATGATATACAGAAGATATGATCAAAATAGAATTCCTAAACCGGAAGGTACTACACAACTACTAGGGGCGAACAAATTTGGTTAGCCCAGAATACGGACCACGTGACGCCTAAGAAGCTGCCTCCAATTAACCAGGATAGGCCCAATCTGCGGACCCGAATATGCCCCCCTCATTTTTATGGGTATACATGTCCAATCCGTATATAAATGAAGTGAAAACTACAGGGAGACCCATTCTACAGATTTTCTACACTGTGAAACCCACGGGCGGAAAAGTTCACGCGCGCACCCAATTTTCGTGAGAAAATTTCTCCCAAACCCACAATTTATAAAATTTGGTTTCTTCTTATCTTTTCTTCTTCTTCTTCTTCACGGGAATTTCTTCTGCAATTATTTTTCTTTTCTTCCTCCCAACTGTGACTTACGATCAATAATATTGATAGACAATATAATCACATGAAGATTGGAAACAATAAATGAATGAAATCGAAAGTTAGGGTTTGAGGTGATGTTCTGAGATGAATCGAGATTTTGTTGTTTGTTATTTCTGAAAGATGTTTGAATGGTTTTTTTTTTAATTAGGTATTATGATTGAGAAGATAGACCTGAGATGGAGATAGGGTTTGTAATTGTTTCAATCAAGTAGAACAAGAAGAAAAGTTGATTTGAGATTTAGAAAATACAGGGAATAATAATAAAGCATATTTGAGCTGGGATGATGAACAATGAAGAAGAAGAAGATGATGTTGTTATGAGTGCATAACATGTCATGCAGTCGAAAAAATGGATGCATAACACATTATCCTAAGATCTTTGTTATTTTTGTGAAATTGAAAATTGATGCATAATGCATCATGCAGTCGAGAAAATGGATGCATAACGTGATATGCATCCAAAATACGGTTGCACAATGCATTATGCATCGAGAAAATTGTTGCATAATCTTATATGCATCGAGAAAATGGATGCATAACCTGATATGCATCCTTAAATATGGCTGCATAACCAATTATGCATCAATTTTTTATGTACGCACTAAAATCAACCAAAACAATGGCTATATAACTCGTTATAAATGCATAACTTTGTTATGCAGTCGAGAAAATGGTTGCATAATTCGTTATGCGTCTGCATAATGTGTTATGCATCTTTTTTGGAGGCTGCATAATGAATATGTAGCCAATTTTCAAAAAATTTCCCTAAAACGATGATCACTGGTAGGCTGGGAAATATGTTTCGCCTACGTGTAAACTGCAAGTGCACAGTGCCTATTGGAGGCAGGGGCAAGCACAGGTCGATCCTCAGGGAGATGGAGTGTATAAGGTTAATTCTAGTGGTTCACTAACTGATTTCTAACAAAGTAACACAATTGTAGATTGGTTTTGTTTTGGTGTCGAAACGACAAGGAAGTGTGATTGTGATTATAAACTAAGGCATACAACAGATTGTAAATAAGGTTGAAAAGCACTAGGGTGATTGAATTCACCTCCTAATCATATGCTCAGGCAATGCAACTCAAGTTGTGTTCTTGTGCCTTCCCTTGAAGGTCTCAGGTGGATGTTTATTAACTATATTGTAGTTGCAGGAAATCCCACAATACACCCCTCACTATAATTTGTTTATCTAATCCATTCAAAGAAGAATAACTATGAATATTTATGTATTATTTCCTTGAAATGTCTACACAGATGAATAGAATTACACTTAAGAAATTATAAACACTCACAAAGTTTCTCTCTCTTACTAACTTGCCCTCCAATTCAAAAAGAATCCTCCTTACAACGACACACTCATCCCTTTATATAGGGTAATACATAGTGAATGACAAATAAGTTTGTCCTTTATTTCGGGAATGTCTCGCGAAGTGTCGCAAGCGTACAAATGTTCATTCTCGCGACGCTTCTTAACCCTCGCCAAATGTCGTACTTTCCTATCGTCATCCAGTGCGTCATTCATTTTACTCCTCTGCGACCTCCTCGCAACGTTGTTGTCCGTTAAACTCGCGAAGTGTTGTTGTCGCGATATGTAGTTGCAGGAAATCCCACAATACACCCCTCACTATAATTTGTTTATCTAATCCATTCAAAGAAGAATAACTATGAATATTTATGTATTATTTCCTTGAAATGTCTACACAGATGAATAGAATTACACTTAAGAAATTATAAACACTCACAAAGTTTCTCTCTCTTACTAACTTGCCCTCCAATTCAAAAGAATCCTCCTTACAACAGACACACTCATCCCTTTATATAGGGTAATACATAGTGAATGACAAATAAAGCTGTCCTTTATTTTCGGGAATGTCTCGCGAAGTGTCGCAGCGTACAAATGTTCATTCTCGCGACGCTTCTTAACCCTCGCCAAATGTCGTACTTTCCTATCGTCATCCAGTGCGTCATTCATTTTACTCCTCTACGACCTCCTCGCAACGTTGTTGTCCGTTAAACTCGCGAAGTGTTGTTGTCGCGATATTCTGATCCTACATCTTGCCTCTTTTTCCTTGAATATTGCTTGTAGAGCGATCTTTAAGGAAAAATCCGGTGTTATTATAGTCTTTGGCTTTTATAGGTGAAGGAACGAGCGAAAGAATACTTTTCTAGAAAAGTACGTACTTGCCTCTATTCTTTGGCGAAGTTTCGAAGCTTTGGGGAAAGTATATGAAACATCATTTCTTGCCTCATGGAAAATGATGAACCTCGCAATGTAGAAAATATGTTGTGCGATATTCTGATCCTACATCTTCTCACCTCCCCTTATGTCTTCTTCGCGAAGGAGAGAGTGTTATGAAAATCAACATTTGAATTGCCGCAACTGCTTATCTTTATCTGTTTCAATTCCCTATTTTCATACGGACTTTATGTCTATTCTTCCATTCTCTTCTTGACACGTCTCTTTCAACCGTTTATTCCTGACCATTCACGTCTCCTTTCGCATTAAATGCTCTCGTTTTACCCGAGGATATTTCTCTCTATATATAATTTTTATATCCTTCTCTTCTTCTCTTTCGTTTTCCCTCTGCAAGTTTTCTTTAATCTTCTCCTTCCGCAAGTTGCGCTTTTATTATTGTAAATCTTCAATCTTTTCTCTTAATCTTTGATTCTTTATTCATCCCCATACTGATAATGGCTTCACTTAGTCGGATGTATAAACCTCGTTTTATTGAGACTCAGAAAAATCTACAAGATAAAGGTTTCACCCTTTCTATCATTCCTGATCAAGAATGTTCAGCTATACTCACTGCCAAGCTTTTTTCCGATCATCAATGTGATGATCACAAGATTATTGTCTCGCTAGGTCAACTCCTCGCAGGACTTCCCATTCCTTTATATGATCCTAAAATGCCGCTTTTTTATGAAATTCTTTCCCATCCGAGCTTCTCGCGAGCTGTCTATCAACTAAGCGGCGATTGTATCCGCCTAATGCTTGAGTTTGCCAATCGTGGCGCTGGCAAAGGATCTTTATACCCTAACAATGTCAGAGACCCCAACTGTGTAAACTTAGAAATAATCCCTGAGAAATATACTGCAGAGAACTTTTTTGAAAATTATGAAGTTATAGGCATGAGAAATAAGAAATCTCGCTGGGGTGCTCGGCTGAGAAGAAAAGATAACATCCCTGAGGATAAATTACTCATGCATGATATCGATTGGCACTCGGGTAACAATACCACTCCTCGCCATTCCAAAGATGAGAAATGGTGGGTTGTACCCTTGTTTTTGAGCGGACCTTACATATATGGTTCGCATGTACTCCCTGCGAATCTCGCAAACTATCACCCTTGGGAATTTAAGTGGCCCGAGAAAGCAAAAAAGAGGTACGTCTTCAATTTTGTTTTTGTAATATCTCTTTCCTCTTATGTTTACTAAGTTTGCAAAATTTTCAGTTGATAAACCGAAGAAAAGCTACAAATTAAACCCATCGGAGAGTACTACATTACTTCGATCGGCGACGATGAAGTAAGAAATGCTCTCTTCATTACTTTACAATATTGTTGCCTCTATTTCTTATCTTCATGTGTATGCGAAGGTTGACGCCGAGGAGATGGGAACAGTGAAAGCTAAAGGCAAGGGTAAAGCCAATGCTCGCAAGAATAAATCTTCTGCCCCATCATCTAAGAAACGGAAAATTCAATCTTCCTCTCATCTTAGCTCAAGTTCTGAATCGTCCGATGAGGATGATAATGACGATGATACAAACTCAGCTTTCCAAGATGAGGCTCAACCGGCCAATTCTCCTATGGACCAATTGTTCAGCATCTTCTCGGATTCTCTTCAAGGTGTAGGGGATGATCACCTGACTTCTGTATGCAAAGCTCTCGCCACCGTGTGTAATGCTACACTACTGGATGGCAATGACTCCTTAAAGGGGGTTTCTAGATCTGTGTCCCCTAGCTTTTAAATGCACTTAACTCATTGGTATGTATGAATTATTTTCCTTTTCCGACTTAAATTTTTAACTTATATCTTAACAATCTTTTTATCTACCTTCGCAGGCTGGAAAAACTTCTTTTGTTGTTGCCTCAGATCTCGAGAGAAGATGCAACAGTCTTGAAAAGAAAAATTTTCAATTGAACAAGAAAACTCGAGAGCTAGAAATTGAAGCCGCGTCATCTCGCGAGAGGATTCAAAAATTAGAAGCCGATCTGGACTCCCAAAAGGAGAGAGTATCTACTCTTCAAAGTTCAAATGAGCAACTTTATGGTATAGTAATTTTCAATTCTCAAATCCTTTTCATTTTATCTTTTATTTTTCTTTGTCTGACTTACTATTCTCGCAGACATATATAATCTCTCCGAAGAATCCATTCTTCTTCATTCATTTCCCGAGCCTATGAATGATGATGTCCTTCTGACTCACCTCAATCAATCTCTAAGTAGTTCCTCAAATAAAACTAACCTCCTTTCATTAAAGGATCTTCAATCCCAATATCATCTCTTAGAGATCGAACACAGATCTAGTTTAAATTTAACTAATCGCTTTAAACGAATGTACCTTGATTCCGAGAAGAAAGCCAAAACTTTAAGGAAGAAAGTTAGTGATCTCATAGATGAGAATGATCGCATTACTAACAGAGGTGCACAGGCATTAGCAAAATTTCAAAAATCTCTCCTTGATGTGCAAGTTGAACGAGATGAACTCCTTCGTCAGAATACCATACTTAGCCAGCGAGAAGAGCAAGTTCGTTCACTTCTTGTTATCAATAGTGATGATGAATTCGCCTGGGCTGCGAAAGTTTTAGATAATGCCAGGAATAACCTAGGTGTTGATGTTAGTCTTCATGCCGAGCATACTTCCTTGGTTAAAGATATGATATCTGACAGAGAAGGTTACTTATTATACCTTACTGTTTCTTACTTCTGTAATATTACTTGTAAATTATTAACTTGTTGTTACTTATTTGTAGAATCCGAGAAAAGATTTCAAGCTAGAATTGAAGAGCTTGAATCTGAAAAAGAACAACTCGCCCGAGAATTTTCCAAATGGAATTGGAGAACTTGAATTTGAAAAAGAACATTTCAGAAGAATCTCTCCTTCGCGAGAATAAGTATTCCAAGTTGAAGAAACAATTTCAAACGACAAAGTGGCGAATTTTAATAATGATGCCGTTCGTTTTCAACGAAGCCATGGAGTATGTTTGTAGTGACCACAAAATCCTCTTCATTCATATCCTCAAGCTTTCAAGAAGTTCTGAGAATTTGCCTGTCTCCCGGCGTTTCGATAGTGAGGCTAGCGAAGAAGAAAATTAAGCGACGAGAATAATAGAATCGAAGGATCAGATAAAGGAGAAGAATCACCAAAGAGATAATTCTTTTTTATTCTTTCACCGCTTTGTAATATCTCGTACATTTCTCAGATCTCATTATTGTAGTAAGCTTCTTGGATTGTTGCCCATAGATTCAATCTTCATTCCCCTTTCTTGGCGGTTCTTCCTTGTAGTATAATCGGCTAGTATTATTGATGCATCATAACTCTTTCATTGGAAGATGAATAACAATATTTCATCTTTTCCATCATAACTCTTGTAGTACTTGCCTCTGTTATTTATCTTCTTATGAAAGACTTTATCCAATGAGGGATCTGTGATTGAGTAATTCCCTTCTTTTTTTCTTTCTTCTCTTATTTAAGATAATCTCGCGAGCATGTTCGCTCATTGAATCTTTTATTAAGTACAACCGTCCCAATTAGGAATTTGACTTTATTTCTTCTCGTTGCGACAAGATCGCAGGCCGCCTTTACATTTTCATGCAAAGGCCCATTGATCTTGCCTTATCATTTTTGTGTGGGCTTCCAAGTAAGACCTTCCTAATTAAAGGTCTTACCTTGCCACCTTTTATGGCGACAAAATCGCAGGACGTCTTTGCACTTGCATGCAAAAACCCATTGATCTTGTCTTATCATTTTGATTTTTCAAGTATTTTTGCCTCTGCAGGATATTTTAGTTGCGACAATATGACAGGCCTAAATATCCTTGCGAATATAAAGCCCCGTGACATTGCCGTCTTGCGACGAAATCGCAGGACGTCCGTACACTTTAGTGAAAAGACCCATTGATCTCGCCTTAACCTCGCGTTAGTATTATTGCCTCTGCGGGATCATTGCACAAATATGACAAGCCTGAATTTCCTTGCGAAAATACAGCCTCATGACATTTGCGTCTGTTTTGACACGCTCCCTAATGGAGGGTGTCGTCCTTATCATCTCCCTGGTTGCCCCTTCAAGGAGGCGTACATCGGCCATACAAGACTAGCTCCTCCCATCCGGTCTTAACAACAACCAGCTTGTTTTCGACCTCTTATCCCTTATACCTATAGAGTTTATGGTTACAAGGCTGCACCCTAAGTGGAGTTTTCTTCGGGCGAGTGTAGCATGTGCCAAGACTTGTCAAGAGTGGTAAGGAAGTTCCATGCTCCCCGCACTCTTGACTCAACCGTGTACCTCGGCGCCTTGGTCATATGCTGACTCCTTGGAAGAGACCCTCGGTCGCCCAACCAGGGTATAACCTACATATATAGTTGGGAATCCAAGGTACCTCTTCCGGATAGTCTTTCATGGGCCCCAAATCTGCATGACTCAGGTTCCGGGAGCGGTGTAACCCTTTCCCTGAGCCATGTTAAGAGATACCCCCTTATATGACGCACTTTAGGTCTTACATTTGCCTCTTACGAAATATTATTCGCGGACTAGGGTGTACGCCATAAAGGTTCGTCCCATTCACTCATTCATTCATTGTTGTTGAATCATTCAATCATTCATATTTAATTGCTTCTTGATATTTAGATTGCGAAGATATCGCACAGTTCTGCTTTATTTGTTGCGTTTTTCATTTTTTCTCTCAATTTCTTGTACATTTTTGTGTGCGAGATTCTCGCGCATCATTTCTTCTTCACCTTTTCTTTGATATATTTTTTGGTGATTATTTACTTCTTATGCCTTTTGTTCATTGCACTCTTTGCCTCTTTATCATCACAGTCTCTGATTGACTCCTTTTCATCATAATACTCTCCTTCTTTCATGCATTCATTTGCGACAGCACTTCTCGACGCACCTTCATTTCTTGTTTCTATAACATCCACCATCAGCCTTTCTTTTCTCTGTTCATTCTTCATATTCTGTTTCCAACCCTTTCTTTTAGCGTTTCTTTCTTCACAGCTTTCTACATCAACCTCGTAACATTTTTGCCCCTCCATCCAATCTCCCTTTATGATTCCAATACCTTTTGGATGTGGGAACTTTATAGATTGATGGTATGTTGATGCTACTCCAAAGATTTCGTGCAGCCATGGCCGCCCAATCAATGCATTATAAGGAGATTCTACATCAACCACGCAGAACAAAATGTCAGTTGATAACCCTTGTAATGGAATTCTCATGCGAACCTCCCCTTTTGGCTTATTTGCCGTGCCATTGAAACCATATATTTTGTATGTTGAGGGGATAAAATTCTCATCCTCTCCTCCCATGGTCTTATAAGTATGGTAGAAAAGAATATTCACCGAGCTTCCAGTATCGATTAAAATTCTATTGATCGTCCAGCAGTTTTCAGCTTCATCATCTTCTCCCTCAACTGGTTTTGGATTAATATCTAGCTTTACCACCAACGGGCTATCATGTACTTCTCTCCCTTTGGGTACTTCATCTGCAGAAAAAGAAATAATCTGCAGCTGCCACTCTTTCAATTGCGACATTCTCGCCAGGTTCAGTACTTCTTTACCATCAGCGTCTCTCGCAAAGACTCTACTGAGTACGTTATCATGAAAATCTTCAATTGTACGATATGAATGAACAATAGAGTTGCAAAATTGATTTTTGGCTTTTGTTCCCACTTCTATTACAAATGCTTCCTTTCCTTTTCTTGAAACTGTTCTTTGCATTTCTGATGGTGATGATGTTAGTACTTTCTTCCCTTTCTCTTCATCTTTTAAAAAGTGATTCAACCTCCCCTGATCAATCATTCTGAGAATAATCCTCTTTATGTTTCTGCAATCCTTCGTTAGATGCCCATGAAATCGATGGTAAGCACAATATTCATGACTCCTGTCACTCGGCGGTGGTTCACTTCCCGCATTCCATGGTGCTTGGTATGTCCTCCATTATGAGTATAGCTTCCCAAATTTTATCCACACTAGCATTTAAGGGGGCATTACGATCTCCTCCCATGCTACTCTGACTTCTATGCCCCCATGGCTATGTTTGCCTTCGACCTCCATAAGTTTCTTGCACGTGATCTAATCTTCGGATTTTATTATTATTGCTGCGGTTATAATAATTCCTTTCTCTTTCAAACTCCTCCCGATCATGGCTTCCCATGGCTACTATCTTCTCGTTATCCATCATCAACTCTCTTTCTCGGTTCCCCTTGCGAAGTGCTCGCCACCGTATTTGAAAATTTTTGTAATAGTGGCGCCGCAAACATTCAAGCATCAGTATTCGCAATCGGGTAAGACTCCATTTCATTTTGTCTTTCTTCTAAAGCAATATATTCTTCCTGGAGTTCTCGCAGTTCAGCCATCGTAATC
The DNA here is from genome assembly GCA_023531295.1 of Papaver armeniacum. Taxonomy (NCBI): domain Eukaryota; kingdom Viridiplantae; phylum Streptophyta; class Magnoliopsida; order Ranunculales; family Papaveraceae; genus Papaver; species Papaver armeniacum. The sequence goes on along the minus strand of JAJJWW010016007.1, from coordinate 118,739 downwards.
GTATTCTTAATTCTAAAAATCTGAATGTATAACAAACTGGTTGCGAACAAAGCGTTTACAAATGACAAGATAAGATATCTTTCTTCTACCCTTCCAGCCATTTCGCTGCACATTGTTCTCCATCTTACTGTCAAATGCCTTAAACTCTCGCCAACTCTTTGTTTTAACCCGAATACATCTTCAATTCCTGGCCGCGAGGAATTGTTACTTATATATGCTCCTAAGAATGTAGCTTGTAAATGGTTGAATGACGAGATTGTGTTTCTGGGTAAACCTTCAAACCATTTCAGTGCTTCTCCTATTAAACTTGATGCAAAGTATTTGCACAATATGGCGTCATGATTCTCCCACTGCAACATACATCTCATATAAGCCTTAATGTGTTGTATCGCGCAGGTTGTACCATCAAAAATGTTGGTTAAGGCAGGCAAATTGCACTTAGGAGGTATTCCCCCCATTTGCACTTCTAGTGTAAAGGGATTCTTCGCAGCCTCTGCGATGGCTCATCTAATTGTCTTCTTCCTCCTTCCTTCTACTGTTCAACAATTCTCTCATTTCTGCTAGTTCTTTCAAGATTTTCTCATTTGCCTCGGAATTTAACTCTGCTGGTCTTTTAGCCTCGTTCTCTCCTCCTGCGTTCATGCCTGCTTTGATCTTCTTGTTCGTTATTTTCTTCTTTTCTTTCCCTGCGACCTTCTCCTTTGTCTCTTTCATTAATTCGCACACCATTATATCTATCATCTTCTCTTCTGGGCTGTCTCTCAGCTCTCCTCTGTATCCTCTCATATTCTTCATTAATATTTCTATTGACACGATTTTGTTCTCGCCTCCTTTCTCGGTTGTCATGATTATTCTGCCGGATTGCTTCTTCCAATTCTTGGTTTTCCACTTCTGCTCTTACTCTCTCTCTCTCGCGAGCCAAGCGTGCTTGTTCGGCATAATGTCTCTCAATGTCATCCACAATCTCTTTTTGCCTTCTCAGTGCCTCTCTCCCGTGCAATATTGCTCTTCCTTCAGCGGCTGGATCGTTTGGTCCCTGAGATCGCCTAGTTCCTTGATTTTCCTCATTCTGCTCATCTTGGAAATTCTCGGGATGGGGAATATAACGATCTCCCACATCCTCTCTTCTTTCGTGATGTTCTGAGCTCGGATTTTCTTGTTGGTTTTCTATCTCGTTATTTTCTGTTGGTAAGACTCTCCTGCCTTCTTCTCTAGACGATCTTGAACTTGATCTCGCAGTGCTTCTCGATCTTCTATTTTGCAATCTCATATTTTCCATCCTTAACTCATGATTTTGTCTTGTCAAATTTGCTCGCTCCTCTGCCTCTAGTCGCCTCTCTTCATGTATTGTTTGTCTGAATGTTTCCAACGCCGTGATTTCTTCATTTTCTGGATTCATTTCTCCATTCATTCCTTGATCTCCTCCTCCTTGTCCATTATTCGCCAGCTGCTGCTCTTCTTCGCTTTCATTCTCAGAATTCGACCTCCAAGTATGCACACTTACTCTATCATAATCCACAGTTTCATTTGCTATTGGGGAAATTAAAGGTTGAACGTAATTCTCTTGATCATTCCTCATATTCATTCTTGACGATTCTCCTCGTTCACTTCTCCTTTCTCCAGCAAGTCTTCCGCTCCTTCTCACAGGTTGTTCAAGTACATTTCTTCTTCTAGCCATTTCTTTCTTGAAAACTTTCTTAAATTTCTTTCCTACTAACACAAATTCTTCCAAATCTCTATCTCAATCTTTTCTAGTCCCTGTTTCTAGCGCCAATATGTAGTTGCAGGAAATCCCACAATACACCCCTCACTATAATTTGTTTATCTAATCCATTCAAAGAAGAATAACTATGAATATTTATGTATTATTTCCTTGAAATGTCTACACAGATGAATAGAATTACACTTAAGAAATTATAAACACTCACAAAGTTTCTCTCTCTTACTAACTTGCCCTCCAATTCAAAAGAATCCTCCTTACAACAGACACACTCATCCCTTTATATAGGGTAATACATAGTGAATGACAGCTAAGCTGTCCTTTATTTTCGGGAATGTCTCGCGAAGTGTCGCAAGCGTACAAATGTTCATTCTCGCGACGCTTCTTAACCCTCGCCAAATGTCGTACTTTCCTATCGTCATCCAGTGCGTCATTCATTTTACTCCTCTGCGACCTCCTCGCAACGTTGTTGTCCGTTAAACTCGCGAAGTGTTGTTGTCGCGATATTCTGATCCTACATATATTTCACTAATTCCCCCCTAGTATGAGTTGTCTTCTTACAGTACAACTCATCACAGGTTCATAAGCTCAACAATTAACTACTAATCCTAACATATTATAACATAGCAAGAACAAGACCAAAGATAAACATGCTTGACATGAAAATTAGGGGTTTCATCAACACCCTAGTAAGGTAAATTAAAGCATCACAAGCATAAGTAAAGCACAAATTCAAATGTAGTTTGGTGCACTGGCTAATCCAGGCATAAACTTTTCATCACACTGCTTCTTCTCTATTTATACATGCAAACCCTAATTTACTTCAACTTCGACAATAAATGGCGACCCACTCACCCAAAGCTGCTGAATCGTTGCCTCCTCTGTTCATGCGTCTCTGAAAACTCCTTAATTTGATGTTCCCCTCACTGTGAAGAAACCCTAACCCTAACTCTTTCTATCTCAGACTTAGCTTCTAGGGTAAGGAGCTATGAAAGAGATAGAGAGCAATTAGAAGGTGGCGAAGGCGGCTGCGTTGTTGCTGCTGGTGGCTATGGTGTCGGGGAAGAAGAAGGTGGTGAAGGTCTGCAACTTTTGGCCGGGAGGACAAGGGGATGGAGCTCTGGGTTTTCTGTCGGGGAAGAGAGAAAGAAAGAGAAAGTGAAGTTGGGTCGATGGGTGAAGATATAGGTGGTTGTGGTGTGAAGCGGGAGCATCGAGTGATGATGAGATGGGTGGAGCGACCGTTGGATCTAGATGTATCAAATCTGATGGCTCAGAGTAAAACGGGCTTTGGATCCGGGTTATGGGCCGGGTCTTGGACTGCTCAAGCCCATGTCTTGCAAATGGGTTGCTACTTGTTGGGTTGCAAGGCCGATGCGCGCGGGCTTTGGCTTCGCTCCATAGACGCTTGTCTCAATTCTTTGCTCTTTTGGCTCTCAATTTCTCCGAGCTTTATTTACTACCTAAAAACACAAAAATTAATTAGTATAAATATTTATTCTTGAAAACAAAGAAAATGCGTAACTGGGATAATAACTCGATTTACGGAGCACAAAAGATGAGTTAAATGCCAATAAATAGATGTAGAAATATGCAATATTTGGCACTCATCAATCACCTCCGATTTTTTCTTGAAAAACAAAAATTTGATATTGTTGTTTGTACTCGTTGTGTAGCTCTCTTAAAAAGATTTCCAACGATATAAAATTTGTAAAATTCCAAGGCGCGGATTTTTAGATATGTTATATCCAAGTTGCGTTGCCAAATATACCCCTGATGCATAACCTGTCATGTGGATGCATAATCCGTCGTGATGACATTTTTAATAATTTCATATAATTATGGGTGTCACGGTACCTAAAATTAATTGTGGGCCTTACAATGAGAATATTATTTTTTTTGGGCCTGTGCCTAATTTTCCCATAAATGAACGATTTTTTGGGCACCAGTCCATTTTGGAGGGGCCATGATTACTTAGGCTATCTTGATTACATATAAGGGGTGTCCTAAAGTGTAGAAATGATTAACCCACCATTTACCTATTCAAACTCAATAACCTAACAAATCGAAATCATATCCATCACCTAGTCAAATTATTGAGTTTGAAAGAAAAAAAACTCATCTTATTCTCTTTCCTCTTCCGGTCGTTACTCGTCACTGCCAATTTCTTGAGTTTGAATTATTTTTTTTTGTCTCATCTTCTTCTCTTTTTCCAACAAATTCAATACTTCTAATTCGTTTTTTATTGTGAAATTTGAGTAGTAATCATCAAAATAGGGTGAAGAAGGAAGACACATATAACAGTTTGGTTAAGAGCTTTTTTAGAAAACCATTGTTTTGCTAACCGATCTTTCGTAGATGAAAAACACGAAGAACAGTGCGGTTAATAAAAAAATTGTTCCTCGCGAACTTTCTTTCTTAAACGAACTACTATCTGTATAGGTAACGGTGGGTATGTGGAGTTGCAATTTTTTTTCGTAACCGAACTGTTCTTTGTATAAGCAAATGTTGAGTTCGGTTAAGTCTATTTCTTATCTACTAAACATAACAGAAAGTTCGGTTAGATTGGAAACTTTGCGAACACGCTGAACAAATATCTTCCAGAGTTCGGCGCAGAAGTATCCAAACTTAATAATCGGGTGGAGGAAACTCCATCAAAGCTAGGTGTTTGTACCATAAGTAAAAATGCCACATAATGGGCCCAATTGGTACTTGGATCATCTTTTGGCCCTCATCCAAGCCTGCTAACCATTCAACCTAACCAACCCACCAGCCTGCCTAGTGTTACATAAATTCAATGATCGGTCAATGGTCAAAGTCAACGCCCGATCAATGGTCAAACTCAACGCCTGGTCAATAGCCAAAGTCAACCGTCGGTCAACCGTCGAAGTCAGTTTGCAAGTCGCACCTCTATCCAATTTTCCACTCATGTTGCCAACGATGTTGCAACCATTCCCGAAGAAAGTACTCAATGGCACTGCCAGCCAGTCTCTACCCGTGCAGCCAATCTAGTTTGCCAGCCAACATCCATCCATATTGTCAGCCATTATGCCTGTCAACCATCAATCCAGTCTGTCAGCATGCAGAATTTATCATGGAAGCATGAAAGAGTAGTTTCATGCAGAACTCATCATGGACGCATAAATGTGCAGTTTCATACAGAATTGAATATGGAGGCATTCAGTATTAATTCCAGCATTTTCATGAAGAATTGAAGATAGGGGCATGAAAGAGCACTTAATGCCATTTAAGTTTATATTGAAATTAGATATTGAACTGTATAAATAGGAGGTAGAGAATACAAGAAAGGAGGGGGGGAATACAAATATCAATAAAATATTTCTCCCCAAGGGGATTCATCCGTGGAGGTAGGCAAACCATGTCGAACCACGTTAAACATGTGTCTCTTTATTTGTTCTTCAATTCGTCTCCTAACCCAAAATACACACCAAATCATCTATTCATCGTGTTTCGTGCCCAGAATTTATTTTGGGTATAATAGGAGTCAGTGGCCCGAGTCGACTTCAACGGTTCATCCCCCGTCTGGAACGGGAGGTAAGGATTCTAATTTCCGGCTGGATGATTTCGTGTGAATATATGTCGAGGAACTGAATCCGGCTGCTTTAATTTCCTAGTAAAGGGCAAGGACTGGCCATACAAGATAAGAGTTCGGATTCCATCACCGTTCTATTCTTGCCCGCCTTAGGAAAACGAAACCAAACACGAACCTAAGCCTAAAATGTTGACTAGAACGAGACCGATAGGGTAACGAGCTTAATAGGCAAGTCATTGAAAAATATTGGTTACTCTTTAAGTATAATTCGAAGTTCATGATGGTTTCTGTAAGTTGAATGCATGACTGCACCGCCTTGTAATGCGGTGAGGCCTTGGGTATCAAAGCTCCACGCAGCTTCCCTCGCATCTATTCAACTTACTTAAACTCTGATTGATTCCAGAGGGGTTTGCTCAGATTGTAACGAATTCCCTTTCGAAGGATTAGATACTGGTCTAGAAACAATCTAAGTGGAGCCATCATGCTTTTTGTTTGCTAGAATCAATAGGTTTGTTGTGGTTGAGTCAGCCTTGTTTGTGTTTGTGTAGAATTCCTTTGCAGTTAGGATGTCAAACTGGTATTATAATAGCCATCACAATGAATATGAATATCCAACTGAACAATATGGACATTACTCTTTTTATGACCGGAGTGTGAATAGTGGATGGGAACGCCAACCTTTTGAAGATTATGGCTCATACCATGGTGAGCCCAATTACTATTCACATGAATACCGGTCATACGAGCAAAATTCCTATAATTCCTCTTCTCTAGATGAAGAACGTAATATTCTTGAGTCAACGTGTAAGTTAACTGAGTCAACACGTGAGTTTGCTGAGACAACACGTAGGTTAGAGTTAGAGACGGAAGAAAGAATTGCTCGAATTACTCTTGATTGCCAATACATTCTTTCCTATATCACCCGTGAAAATGACAACAATTTTTATAATCAGGATGACGAGGTTAGAATTGGTAACACTAATTTAGATGAGGTTCAACCATTTTCATATTATTATAATGATGATTATGATGAGGGTAGTGTTGATGAAGAATTTGAAATAAATAGGCATAGTGATCAGGAATTTGTTACTCCAATTGAACTTTATAATGATAGTACTATTTCTGGTTCAAATCCCAATAATTTTAATCATTATTCACCGATTCGAAAGGACGAGGATTTGACTAGAGATGCCACCGCTTTTAGACGATGTAGTTCATGATCCTTTAGCCTGCAATATGTTGATAATCCATTATTTGATGTGCCTATAAGTGAATCGAGGAAGTAAACTATGATTAGCACCTTAGGTAACGGGCCTTTACTAGAAACTTTCGCTGATAATCCTTTATATGATTGTGATGATGGTTTAGAGGAAAGAGTTTACCCTGAGAATAATGTTTTAGAGTCTAGTGATTTAGAAACACTAGTCTTAGAAGACGATAAACTCGTAGAGATGAGTAAGGATGCATTACCCGATAATAACTTAGAAGAATCAATTGACCATTTTCGGATTCTGATGTTAAAAATTAGGAAATTGTGACCGGTATATCTGTGAGACACTTTGAAAACTCTAAGTTTGGGGGTGATTAACACTCTCCTAGTGCCTTACCTTTTAACTCTCAGAAAGTCCCCTCACTTAGGACTGGACATCCGTGCCTCAACCATTTTACAAGACTATCTTCATACACTTTTTCCTGAACCTAATTGTGTCCATAAAGAAGTTCAGTTGTTAGAAACCCATCCTCTGGTTGATGTGGTTAACCCAGGCTATGATACCACGATTGACTTTGTTTTCCCACCAAAAACCTTCCTTACAATTGTGGGAACGTATAAGTTTCAGATGTGTCAATTATTAAGTTTTGAGACTAAACCTAATTACTTTAGTATATTAGGGTCGACACGTTTGCTTAGGAAGACCACCAATCTTATTTTGGTCACCATGTAAGTCAAAACGATTGACTTAGAGGATCCTCAATTATTCAGAGTTATTATTATGTTCTTAAGTTTTTATTTGAGTTTTTCCGGACTCAGAACCTGAACATTCGGATCTAACTCATGAGGAAACGCAACCCATGAAAATATGTTATCTAGACCCTTTTATAAAGCTTGAACCCGAACCACAACTAGATGTAGTTGTCTTAAAAATAGATAAGGGTATGTTGGATATCTTCTTGGTCTGTTGCAGTCTCCTCTTCTTGTGGTTAGCACTTTTTGATCGAGATGACCCGCATTATTCCTGGGCCGGGGCTATATGATTCTTCGAGGTGACTAATCTCTTCCATTGTCTAGTCAAGACTTTAAACTTAGCACTTCTTGGGAGGTAACCCAATATTCATGCGACACGGTAATATCTTTCCTTATCTCTTTTGCTTCAAATGGTAACAGTTTCTACTTGTTCATGTTTTTAATTTCATCTTTAGAACATTGAGGACAATGTTAGATTTAAGTTTGGGGTATGGGAGAAACCTTTTAGTGCAGTATTAATAAATAAACTCCAGAGCCTAGAAATTTATGTTTATTAAGGTCGGCACTAACCAATCTAAGTAGATAGAAACATTTTGGTTTTAGGAGTTGAGGAACCAATCTGATTAGATGGAAACATCTAGAAGAGTCTATTCATAAAAGCACAGAGCTCAGGTGTTAGAAAAGAAAACATGGTAGTTTCGCCATATCCTAGTGATGGAAACATCAAAGAATCCTGATCACTTCTCTTTCTTTTTCTTTTTACCATTGCTAAGGTGAAATAGAGTGACTGAGATACCAAAAAAAAAAAAGACTGGACACTAGACCAACCTAATAAATACAATAAAGTCGACCACTGGTACCTTGTATATGCCAAAATTGAGTTGACCTAGAGTTAGGATTATCGACCACTTGGTTCCCTTGTATATGCCAAATTGTGTTGATATTAGTTGAACCAGATCTCACCCATTAGGATAGGTTCACCTTAGTCAACATCATCTACGTTTTTCTCATATCCATCTTCTTAATCTATCCATGTGATTGGTATACCCGGTTTATGATGTTCGAAACTATCCGAGTAGAGCTCATCTTTATATGAATTTTAGTATGCTTGAGTCCAAACTCGTGTACAAAGAATTGGAATTTCGCATCGGGAGTACTTCCTCCTATAGTCAATATTGTATGCCAACCAAGGAGATTGTTTAGTGCCTTCCAAGGTTCTGCGTAGATAGCTAGGGTCTGGAGTAATGGTTTTGTGGGTACACCTATGATAAACCCTCCCGAGATTAACTCGGTCACTGGGGCCACCCAGTGAGTTATAATTTTATTTTTTTATTAGTTTTGCTCGAGGACTAGCAAATATTAAGTTTGGGGGTATTTGATAGACGCATTTATGTGTCCAATTTGTTCTCAATGTTTCGCATTGTTAGTACTCGTTTTTGTCCTTATTATGGTGTTTTGTGTGTTTGTAGGTATTTTTTGGAAATAAACATTTTTGGAAAATTCGGCTCGAAAAAGTGTTAAAAGGCACCCTGGAGGACACGTGTTATTCGGACTATCAATGTAGGATAAGGGGCACCTCAATTAATAAGGGGCACCCATAGGATATTTGCACCCAAACAGCTGGATAAGGGGCAACCTCATCTCCTTCGTTTGAAAAATTAAATTTGGCGGGAAAAAAGTTCTTTGACTGGCAAAGTTAGGAATGAAAATTTGAAGCAGTTTTAGGGAGATTCAATGGCTGATATTCTTTAGGATGACTTGAATTAGCCTAACAGGCTTGGTAAAGGCCTTTGGTTCGATCCAGTTGGGCTGAATACTCCAAATCAAAGTAAAACAGGGAACGTATAGTTGGTTGAGACGTTCACGGGATTTCATTGGATCTTCTTGGGATGGCGTGTGCTTACCTTCATCTAGAACATGTTCCAGCCTGTAGAAGTTTATAATATCATCAGAAGACACCGGCTAATCACTACAGACGTATGATGAAGATAAAGAAGGAAATATTTCTCGTGGAGTAAAAGAAAATATTTTTATTGATTACCGAGATTATTTGGAGTTATAGGGATTTATTATCGGTCCAAATGGGTATATATACGCTTCTGGGATCACACAAGAGGGGATGGAGAGAGTTGGGACGAGAACGGGGCGAAATCGAAAGTTGCGAGAAAACTCTTCATGGCCGCATGGGAAGAACACGAAGAACATAAGACCCACAGGCAACCGTCGTAAACGCTACAGTTGATAACGATTCACATCGAGGTCGAGTACGGCAGACGATCTTAAAACTACAAAGAACATCGACAATTTACATTTATCGTACTCAGATGTGATTGGTTTGTAACAATTATAATCATACAAATCCGCTTTTCAACTTTTCTCCCTTGTTCATCATTTGTAAACCATTTTTGAGCATTAATAATGATTTTTGAGTGTGTTTCCAACAAGATGAGCTAGAACCCATCACTGGGAAGACGGAGGAAGTTGTTTTGCACCCATGTGGTAATTCTATTTAATTCCTTTATGACTATTTGCACTATTATAATTGATTTATGATTTTTCTTGAATATTTGTGAATTCGTTAGATGTCACATGCTTAGTCTTAGGTACTTTAGATGCGTCATGCTTGTGAATTACATATATTTCTTTATAAAATCTACCTTGGCAAAGAATTAGAGTCGATGTTTGTTATTTTATGAGCTTTAATTGTCCTAATTAATAGATGAACCGCATGAATGTGAGAATTGGTGGAATCCCGAGTCCCAGTAACTCTCTTCATCTTGTGACATAAATTGTATATTTTTTCTATTTTTATTATTTTTCTTTATTAAATCCTAAAATCGATTTCAACAAGTCTGAGTGAACGACAACTCTACTTACCACTATTCTAAATTCGATCACTCATCTCCAATCTGGACCTCGATCAATTTCTCGACTGTTGGGGGTTCAACTGCGTCCTCTCCCCTATATGATTCTGATGGGAGAGGATTCTGTAATTGCTATTTATGCTCGACTCGCATGAACTGGTTCCCGCTGAATTCTGACTTCTTGTAACCATCCATTGCACTCTCATGACATTTATGGGCGGCTATCTGGTCGCCTCTAACTTTCACAACTCCTTCTGGTGTAATAAACTTCAGGCATTGATGATTAGATGATGTGACTGTACCGATCTCATGCAGACAATCTCGTCCTACAATCGCATTGTAGGGTGCTCGACAATCCAACAACAAGAAAGTTCCCAAGACGGACTTGTCAGCCATTGTTATAGGTATCTTCACTTTTCCAATCGCCTTTGTAACTTCGCCGCTGAAACCGATAATTGGATTTTCATCTTCCTCGATCTAGTCATGTGGAGATTCATAGAGGAGTAAGCTCCACGAAAACAAAGACGCTCACCTAACTTCCGGTATCAACTAGAATCCTAGTATACACGAAACATGCCGATCAAGCGGTTATAACGATAACATCATTGTGGGAGCATATACACCTATCATGTCAAGCATCGGAGAAATCGATCTTTGTGCACCCAAGCTCCCGAGTTTCTGCTCCATTACCGCTGACAAAATCGATGTGATTTTTCAAATACCATTATCTCAACTGCCTGAACTTCCTCATGGTTTCGTCTTCTGATGCCTGCCTGGTCATTGAATGGATCCTGGCGTGGCTGACGTTAATCACACGTGCGTTAATCATGTTGGTCGTGCCAAACTGTAAGACCTTTTCCAAAGTCCTTTTCACGTCTCGTTGCAGCTTCCCGAGGCTTCGATCATTCGATGAATCTCGATCTGTAAAGAGCGGCAATTCTCGATTTTGTGACCATGGTCTTTATGGAACTTACGTATTTGCTCCTATCACGTTTATCTCGTGTTTACGCCAAAGGACGTGGGGGCTCAAATCTTTGTATATTTTTTCGTACAGCTCTGTAAGACTTATGTTCAAATTGACTTCATATATCGTGAAATTTATGATACCCAGTTTCCGTGCGTTCACCTTGATTTTTCTCTCGAACATCCCCGCGATCATTATGCTGTCCGTTCGAACGGTTCTTGGATTTTTCTTTCCTCCCATCGTTTGGATGATTTGTGAACTTCTTCTCGAGCTTTAGAATCGTCCTTCACTCGGGCGTACTCTTCTACTCGATCATTCTTCCAAAGTTTTTGGTGGTCTCTTAACCAAAGAACCGTACACACCTCTTTGATCATGCTGGTAAGCCTGTTTGTATGCCGCAATGACAACTTGGTCGTTGGCTCCATCCACGTCCGCTAACTCTTGCTTGAAACGCCTAGTGAATTGTCTGATGCTTTCCTCCTTCCGAATTCCTAGAAGGAACAGTGAATGGCATCCTTTCCGGTCACGTTTGTTGTACTTATAGTTAGAGTAGAAATCATCGATCAGCTTATGGTAAGTCCCGATCGACTGTGCTGGAAGCTGATTGAACCATGTTATAGCTCCTCCCGTCAGGGATTGAGGAAACATTTTACACATCAACTCGTCGCTGTACTGCCATAAGGACATGGCGGTCTCATAGTGTAAAACGTGTTGATCTGGATCATCAGTTTTCTCATCGAATTAGGTAATTTTGAACTAAAAATTCATTGGTGACTTAATTTCTCCGATATTCTCGCTGAAAGGAGCTCTTGTTGCTCGATGCAGCCTTTCCATCTTTTCTTCTCGGGATTGTTTTTTCATCATCACTTTCTCGACCATCTTGGCAAGACGAGCTTCTGTTATCGCGTTTAGGTCGCCATCTGAGGAACTACCTTCCTTCTCATAATCCCGGTCCTCTGGAATATGATTATCCGATCTCATTTTTGTCCTCCGGTGCACAGTAGTCTCTCTGCCATCCCTGCCTTGCTCCGAACGAGCATAGTAAACGTGCGAAAATTCACTCTCGTCGTGTTGGTCTCGAGCTTCATCCTCGTCGTTCCTGAGCCGCTTTTGAATGAGACGTAGTTACGGCTGCGCTCGTTGAGTTGCATCATCCGATCCTCGCTCGCCAGGTCATTTCGGTAACTCTCCAGTGACCAACAGATTCCTGTCTGGTCGATCAAGATTGATCACTTCTCTGTTAGAATCTGCGACTTGTGGTTTAATTCGACCTCCAAGGCGTTGCCATACAGATCATACCCTCTGATTATTCAAAACACCAGACCTAGGTCGAGGTTGGTTTTCACGTTCTAATCTCAGTAGAGCATTCTCCTTCTCTAGCTCGTCTAGCCGATTCAGTAGTTGTTCTTCCTGCATCCAGGGAGTCGTCGTCGACCATCACGCAGATCCTGTCGATTGCGATTCCTCCTAGATAGACTCACGAACGCATACCCTTTGTTTCCCACGAACATCCTGGTTTTCCCCATCAACGCCAATAACTTCGTTATCGATCACCCGTTGTTTTTCCTTTCTCCGATTCGGATCCGAGCTCACGTCAGCAAACGATCTCGATCTCTTACACGATCCGGTGATATGTTATGAGTATGATCTTGACCCTATCTGCTTCCGGTGGGTATAGCAGTGCGATTGAACCTCACCTTCGTTCCTCTCAATTTCGCGTCTCCTGCGCGGTTGGGAATTGCTAGTAGAATCAGACCTTCGTGCAGTCTGTCTAACTATTGTCATAACTCGATTTGGTAAAACACAATTATCTTTTCTCGAAACCCTTCGTCGGCGCCACTGTTTGTACCCAATATTACTTTTAGGCACGAAACACGATGAATTGATAGTTTTGGTGAGTATTTTGGGTTAGTGGTCGATTTGAAGAACAAATTGAAAGACATAGGTTTAACGTGGTTCTGCATAGGTTGCCTACGTAGCGAATCCCCTTGGGCAGTGATTTTGTATTGATAGTAAAATTACATTGTATATTTGTTCCCCTATTGGCCACCCCCTTTCGCATCTCTGCTCCTCACTATTTATACAATTGTATACATAATTTCAATATAACTTAAATGGCACTAAATGCTCATTTATGCCTCCCTCTTCAATTCCGCATGAAATCTTTGAAATTATTATTGCATGTATGAAACTGCTGGAATAAATATTGCATGGCTCCATCTTAAATTTTGCATGACATGCTGGAATTAACTCTGCATGCCTCCATCTTCAATTCTGCATGAAACCTCCCAGAATTAATACTGCATGCATTAATTCTGCATATAACTCCCTGCATGCCTATTGACTTTCCTTGCATGCCTCCTGGCATTAATCTACCATTCATGCCTCCCTGTATTGATTTGCGGACCTCCCGAGTATTTTATACACGTTACAAACAGTAGGTCCCCATTTTGGACGTCGAATATGTTTTATTTTCGGAAAATGGGTCATTTGTCCAAAAAATTTTAAAACATGGTTCAAATGGACGAGTAAAAATTATTATGAGTGAAATGGACACAAAAAATAGCAAGGATGAAACTGGATTCATCATGTGTTAAACTTAAAAAAGAGTGAGGATGAAACTGGATGCATTTTGATGTAAATTAAAAATAAGAAAAAGAATTTGAAAATGGGTAGGATGAAACTGATTACATCCTGGCTATTTTTATATTTTTGTACATTTAAACAGTATCAAAATCTAAATGTCTTTTTCACCCAGAAATTATTGATTTTGGTCTTTTTAACCAATTTTGTGTTTTGTTTTTGCTCGATCTTTATTTCGTCTCCAAGGATCAAATCCGGTTTACTCAATTCTTTAGCGTGTTCTAAACAACTGAACCCACATTGTACATAGAAACCGGCTGTTTCGCGTCAACTCTACTTTTACTCAGTTGACTGCAAATCATTCAGCAAATGTAAGTCTTTAAGAAACTTCGTTGAAAATGATATCAATGGCTATCTTTAAATTTATATGAAGGACATTGATTGCTGCCTAACGTCACTATGATGTGGCCAACACATAGAGAAGTACCAACATGCATGTGATTCTCGGTGTCAGGCACAGGCTTTAGTACGATGTGAATGAAAATGAAAATTTGAACCAAAGTTGAAATAATTGAACAAGTTGGACTACTACTGCTTATAATGCATTGATATTCATCGATAAAGTCGGACTTCGGCAAATGGCTTTGATACATAAAAGATCAAAATTCTGTTAATGAAAATATAGTGCACAATCCGTGACAAGTATGGGTAGCTGATATCATAATATTCTAAAACAAAAGAAATCTGAAGAGGTTTTAAACCAAACAATTTTTAATTTTGTTTCATTTTTTTTTTTCCTCGGCAAAAGTAAGAATATATTGAAAGGCTTACTTTATAAGTAAAGCGAAAACAACACCCCATATCATACAAATAAGACTCCCCAATTCAATTTTCGGCATAACGAAAGAAGAGAGGAAGGAGAACCTCCCAAAAAACTAACATTAATGTCCACATTAGGATTTTAATTTACAAAAATTGCCCCCAGTTCAAATTAACATTGTCTAAAGAAATTTTGTTTCATCTTTCACAATCAATATCCAATATCCATCACCCGTACTCTCCCCAAAAATCTCCATCGTGAATCATGCGTTCAAGTTCATGACTAGAGTAGACCTATATTATCTCTACCCTAGTGAAGTAGAGAACTAAAGAAAACAAATAGTAGGCATGTGTACGTTGAATGTGTCTTGGACTAAAACATGTGCTTCCTTCTATCGTCTCTGAATTCCAGTGGGCTTTTGTTGATTCTAGACGGATTAGTGATGGTATTCTTATTGCTTCAGAACTAATTGATTCTAGAGAAAGGGAAGGAAAGCCAGTTTTGGTAGTAAAAGTGGATCTACAAAAAGCTTTGATAATGTGATTTGGGGATGTCTAAATTATACTTTATCTAGGTTTGGCTTTGGTAATGTGTGGAGGAATTGGATTAAATGGTGTTTGTCTACTACAAGATTTTCAATGGCTATAAATGGTTCTGCTTCAAATTTGTTTAGAAGTACAAAGGGCCTGAAGCAGGGAGATCCAATGTCTCATTTTCTTTTCATCATTATTGTGGAGGTATTATCTTTAATGATAAAAAAGAGTTGCTTCTTTGGACTTAATATCTGGTTTCTAGCCTTCTCCTGATGCTTTTGAGGTCAATCATTTGCAATTTGTAGATGATCTAATTGTATTTTTAGATGACAATTGTGAGCAGGTGACTAATCTCAAGAATGTTTTGTTGGGTTTTGAATTAGTTTCTGGTTTGAAAGTTAATTTCCAAAAGAGTGCTCTAGTGCCAGTTGGAGAGGCTATTTGTGCAATGGATAGTGTTGTTATTTTTGGATGTCCAATTACTTCTATTCCTATGAAGTACTTGGTCATTCCTTTAGGGAGTAAGTCCAAGGCAGTGGGAGTATGGGATGTTATTCTTCAAAAGTTTGAGAAAAAGTTGAGTATGTGGCAAAGGAAATACCTTTCAAAAGGATGGAGACTTATGTTAATTCAGAGTGTACTTTCTAGTTTGCCTTTGTATTACTTATCTTTATTTCAGATTCCCAAGTCAGTGGATAAGCAGATGGAGAGAATCATGAGGCGCTTTGGGGATCGAGAAATAAAAAGCCTAGAAAAGGATGGGTAGGCTGGTCAAAAGTAAATCTACCAAAAGAAGGTGGTGGTGCAGGTTTTAGGAAAATAAGGCTCATGAATAGATCACTACATACTAAGTGGATATGGAGGTATGGAAAAGAACAAAAAGCCTCGTGGAGGAAGATTATTAATAACAAATTTGGGGGTAATGAGAAGGCTTTTTTACCTAGCAACACAAACTCTTCTGTTGGTAAGAGTCTTTGGAGTGAGATTTTGAAATGCAAGGAGCATGTGGAGCAAAATATGCATATTCAGGTGCATAGTGGGGAAAAATTCTTATTCTGGAAGGATGTCTGGATGAATGGACAATCTATAAAGTAGGAAATACCATTAGGTCCTAGGAATAATATATTAGGATGAGTCTAGTCCATTTGACCCAGTCAAATATCTGTTTGGTCCTATTTGGTAATATAAATTATAGTTTGGTCCTAAAAATTATTGTTTGGTCCTACGCTGATGTCATGGATGATGTAAATGTCACCTTGTAGTGGCAGAAATACCCTTGTGGATAAGGACCATATATATAGTCAAAAGGTAAGAGAGATAGAATCATTCTCATATTTACTTTCTCTCTCTTCTTTTCTAGATCTAGTTTTTCTTTTCCTCTCAAATGTTTTTTCTACTAGGGTTTTAATTTTGTGGAAACAAGAAACAGAGGTGATGAAGATATGCAGACGACGATGAAGATTTTTGTTGTTGCTGGTGATTGAATGTTGCTGCTGGTGTAGACGATGAAGAAAGACGATGAAGAAACAAGAAACAGAGATGATGAAGATATGCGAGACGACGATGAAGATTTTTTTGCTGCTGGTGAAGACGATAAAGAAAGACGATGAAGATGATGATTTTGGTAGTTGTAGACGACGAATATGATAATGTTGCTGCTGATGATGTTGAAGTATATGAAGATGATGAAGACGATGAAGTTTTCCGTTTCTTTTTTAGCTTTTGTATGGACTTCATTTACGGGGAATGAAGTCTGCTTTTTTTAGTTTTTGTATGGACTTCATTCCGGGAATGAAGTCTGGCTTTTTTAGCTTTTTGTATAGACTTCATTCATGGGAATGAAGTCCATTTTTTAGCTTTTGTATGGACTTCATTCATGGGAATGAAGTCTGCATTTTTTAGCTTTTTGTATGGAATTCATTCACTGGAATGAAGTCATTTTTAGCTTTTTTGTATGGACTTCATTCACGGGAATGAAGTCTGCATTTTTAGTTTTTTGTATGGACTTCATTCCGGGAATGAAGTCTGCATTTTTTAGCTTTTTGTATGGACTTCATTCCTGGGAATGAAGTCTGTTTTTTTAGGACGGAAGAACTGCTACAAAAATAAAAATTTAACACGGAAGGGTATTTTTGTCTATTTAAATATTTTAAAATAATTATGGACCAAACGAAAGAAGGACGTTTGACCAAAGGACTAAACAGACATGGGCCCACCTAAAAAAGGACCAAACGATATTTTTCCCTAAAATCAATGTTTCCTAATTTGTTTAAATTAAGGAGGTTAGAGGATGCAACAATCCGGGAAATGCTGAATATAAATATCTGGAAATAGATGGAATTTTGCTTTCTGCGGGAGTTTGAAAGATACTGAAATTGAGGACATTGCACATCTGTTAGATTTGCTGTCTACTTTCAACAGTGGAGTTGGTGCAGATCAAAGAGTGTGGCAGAATGGATCAAAACAGTTTTCAGTGTCAGAATGTTATAAGTCATTAGAGGAAGATGGCTTACTTGTCTTTCCTTACAAATGGGTGAGGAATCCAAAAATCCCACAAAAGGTAATTCTTTGTTTGGTCTCTTTGCTACAATGCTGCACCAACAATGGACAATTTAAGGAACTCTTTTAATGTCCATGGTTGTTTACTCGGAGCAAGAAGAATGCGAAACAAACCAGCACTTATTTCTCGCATTGAAGTAACTAGAGAAATCTGGCACTATTTCTTGGGAGGTTATAATCAAGCAATGGGTTTTTCAGAGCGGTGTAAGGGATACTATCTGGGGAATGGAGAAGAAAAAAGGCGAAACTTGAATTTGAAAAGCAAAATATGGGATATTTTACCATTTGCAATTTGGTGGGCAGTATGGCTAAAGAGGAATGCAAGAGTTTTCAATGGTAGATATAACTGTGTGGAGTATTTGAAAGACAGTGTCAAAACTTTCATCTACAATTGGTGTATGGGACAAGCATTTTTCATAGCATTATTTATTCTGGACATGGTTTTGCATAACTGGAAGGCGACTATTCACTAAGTAGTTTATAATTTTGGCTTGTTTTGTTTTGATTTGGTTTTGTTTATTTACTTTATGGCAGTAGCTTCATGGCTGCTTACTCTGGAGTTGTTTTTTGTTTTCTCTTCTCCAACTTCATTACTTCCTTAGTGAAGTGTTGGCTTTCTTAATAAAATTAACCCTTTTTGAATCAAAAAAAAAAAAAAGGACGGCAATTAATGTTATGAAACTTTTGTCCTTAATTTAGCCGTTTGCTTGCCTGTGAACGCAAGACCTTTGGCTACTTTTCTCTGGATGACAAAAATAATTTTGCTGCTGATAAGAAAAATTAGGATTGAACCGACGACTCGACGAGTCCGTAGGAAACCACTGTACTGCTGATCAAATCTGTTTTACTTAATTGATTCTTTAGCGTGTTCTAAACGACCGGTTTTTTTTCATGGACTATTTTTTACTCAACCAACTTTTTTTTTTTTTTTGATCGATAAATTAAAATTTTTATTGAGTTAGAGCCAAAGTACATGATGTATGAGCTTAAGCTCACTCGACCAAAAGAAGAAAAAGGGAGGCCAGAAAAGCCACCCACAAGAACCAAAACACCGTTGCAACCAACGAAAAAACGACACACCTAAGCTAGAACAATCACAAACCAAGAACCAAAGACAGGAGAGCACATAACAGACAAAGACCAACCCAATATTTTCTAAGCACTACAGCTAGAAAGCCTCCTCCAGGAACTGTCCTATGGAGGTTGAAAGACGACATCATCCCGGCTGATAATGAATTGCTCCATGGAAATACCTTTGAAAACCCCCCTGTTATGCAACCAGTACGCCACCGTCAGCTTCACTACATCCACAATACCCATCACCTCCTTACTGACACCTTGGAAGGCCCTTAAATTCCTTTCCTCCCATAAATTCCAAATGATAGCAGCAGGAAGCACTTTCAGCACCAATCCATTCCTCCTCGAGCTAGATCTAGTAGGCCAACTAGAGATTAGAGTTATAATGTCAGGGGGAGTTGCCCACTTGATGTTCCAATCCTTAAGAAAAATGCCCCAAATACGCCACGCCACATCGCAATGTATGAGAAGATGGTTAGCTGTTTCGCCATCCCGTACACACATGTAACAATGATTCACCCATTCTTTATACCAACCTCTCCTACACATTAAGTCTTGAGTTGAAATCTTTTCCAAACTTGCCACCCACATGAAGAAACTAACCTTAGTTGGCCAGTATTTTGACCAAATCTTGTTAGGAGGGACGAACCTCTCCGGAGACAGACAGTCCGAAATCAGCCAAAAATAACACGACTTCACAGTAAACTTCCCATTTGTATTAGTGCCCAGCCACACTCTATAATCTTCATCATTACAGTCCTCCGAAAGGAAACCATCTAACAAACTAAGGAGGGAGCTTATCTCTCTGACCACATGGTCTTGAACTCTCCTGTTGATTCCCAAGTCCCACGAAACCGCACCATCTAAGACTGTTCTAATTTGGGCCACAGTCATCCCTTTAGACATTGTGATACCAAAGACAGTAGGGAACTGAATTCGAAGTGGAACGTCTGTGAGCCAACGATCTCCCCAAAAACATGTCTTCCTACCACTGCCCACCTTCATCTTATAATTAGATTTAAATAACTCCATAAACTTCAGAATGCCCTTCCATACACTACAACCGTACGAGTTTTTGGAAATGTTAGTACACCACCCCAAAGGATCTTCACCATATTTTTCAGCAACTATTGATCTCCATAAAGCTGTTTTCTCACATCCAAATCTCCAGAGCCACTTCATAATCAAAGCCATATTAAGGAACCGAAGTTGTTTAACTCCTAAACCACCTTTTTCCTTGGGACAATTGACCGTTTCCCAATTAACTAAGTGGGTCTTATGGGCATTTTCACGATCATTCCATAAAAAGTTCCTGAAGAGTCTTTCTAACTTATTAATAACAGATATCTGGAGCCACAAACAGGGGACATCAAGTAAACAGGAATAGCCTGTAGAACAGCCTGAATTAACACCAACTTACAACCCCTCGAGAGAACACTAGCAGAATATGAAGTAAGTCTTGACTCGACAGTCTCGAGAACCACATCCCATTTATGAGTAGAGTTATACTTGTCACCAAGGGGCAGGCCTAAGTAAGAAATAGGAAACTCCTCAACCTTGCACCCAAAAGAATTTGCAAACCCCTGAACATCCTCAACTTGTCCCACTGGAATTAGAGTGGTCTTATTGAAGTTAATCTTAAGACCTGAGATGACTTCAAACCATAAGAGAATATTCCTTAAATGGGTAATCTGATCCGAATTAGGTTGGATGAATACAAGGGTGTTGTAGGTGTAAATAATCCACAAGGACAGGTGGAACGATCCAAAGTCACGACGTACCAAAGCAAGCATGCATCTAGAACACCGGATCGCCTCTCCAAGTCTGGGCGTGAGGAAAGAGGAGCCGAAAGTCGAAGAAAAGGGGGAAAAGTAGCGATGCGACAGACATCGGATGCTGAAGCCATAAATGCGCTGACAAGGTTGGTGAAGAGATAAGAAGGACTCGGTCAAGGAAGACTCGGCCAAGGATCCCAAGGGCGACGTCGATTACCCCCACCAAACGGGCGACATCGAGTGACGAGATAGCAGAAGCAGACATCACTCGGCTTGACGCACCGACCCGAACAGATAAGAACAATCGGGTGAGACATCGACCGATCATCCGAGAGGAACATCGAGAGGCTACGCCGAGCCTAACACCGAAGTACGATGTATCATCACTTGTAACTATAAATAGAGACCATGTAGAGAGGAAGAACCCAAGCAAGAAGAGAGAAAGAGAGCGTACTAGAGCATTGAGAGAGATAAATCCGTCTTGTAACCTTGAACCGAGTAATAAGATCTTCTTTTACACCCCGTGGACGTAGGTAATCATGCCGAACCACGTACATCTTGTGTTCTATTGCTTCTCTTGTTCATCTTGTTTCTTTGTGTATGTGTTTAGTTATCTTTGGATGTAGAGGTAGGATTTTCTACATCTACATTAAAGCGCCGACTAAGGGGAACGTATAACATCTCCTGGATACCTTGAAATCGGACGCTAAAAGGGGAAACTCCGAGCTCCTAAGCCACCTTGTGTGCTGGTTGACGCTAAAGGAGAAAACCCTTTCGTCTGCTATCTCTGTTTTCTTTTAGTAACGTCTTGTTTTCTTTTAGTAACGTCTTGTTGAATTGATAGAGGTTAACTTTGTGTTCTTGCTTTGGTAGTAGCAACATCTTGTCAAAATTGATGAAGTTAGCCTTGCGTTCTTACTAGTTACCTTCGTTTTGTTATCTTCGTGTCGAGCTGATATGAGGTCGTTTTGTGTTTTAAACCGGAAGTCTCCATTTTCAAGTTTTCCGCTTAAGTCGTTTTACGTGTCTGTTTGAAACACCTCAGAGAGTCATCGGATGACCCGAGAAGCTCCCTAAATAGCATCTTTGATGTGGGTAGAAGCTAGAAGGGGATCCCATCTCGATGATTATGATCTGCGGCTTCAAGCCCCGTTGCAAGAGATATTCAACAGCTCTCCTATCGACGCTTAGTAAGGATAGTTGATGCTAAGCGAAAAACTCTAACAAACGCAACGCGTAGGTTCTTGGGACTGCCTCCTAGGCGAGATGTTTGTTACATCTATCTCCATTTCACACCTGTCTTTAGTTTAGCAAGGTAAACGAAGCGTGATAATGGTGGAAACAGGGCTAGCTCAGAATCGTTGAGTCTAGGTCTTGGAAACCATGGCCGGCGGGATAATGGTGAACGACCTGAGTCTCACCATAATCCTACGCTGAAAGCCTCACAAAGATCGCGAAGAATTATAGGAATCTTGCGGTCATCAACACGACGGTCGTTGAGGGTCGTCATTGCCACCCATCACCGCCGTGAAAGAAATCTTCGATTCAACGCACGGATGATTAATGATTTACATGGCTGGGAATGTAAGGACAAATAATGATTAATGCTTAGGAAGAGTACCGAAAGCGATGTGTCAAGACACTTTTTCAAAATTTGTCCGTTTTCGGCAAAAACAATTTGACTGGCGAGATCGATACGCTAGCGTAAAGGGAATCGTACTATAAAGGATCTCTTCCACTGCACCGAACTGTCAGACTCCATCCTTAACCTTTTCAAAGTTTCAAAGTAAGTCTTGTCTCCTTTCTTGACGTAGGGAACGAACGGATAGGCGAGCCGAGGAACGCGGACGATAGCAAAGGCAATGGCAAGTACCTCCAGGACGAGCAGGATCCTGAGGAACCGAGTCGCGGCGGGATCCAGCGGGCAAGAGGGACTTACGGACTCTCAGCACGGAGATCGTCGACCTAACGACCGGGGCGAGACTCAGGCGCTGACCAAAGGCATGACCACGGTCGATGAAGAAGTCGATCTGGGCCGAGATGACGATTTCCCACCAGAGAGATTGAGGATTGACCCAAGTCAGGTGGGGCCGAGGAACGAGGGCAGCATGGAAGACGGGAGAACTGCATCGGATACCGAAGAAGAGGAGGAAGTCCAAACAATACACGAGGAACGAGGAAGAGAAAGGCAACCTACAGAGCACCAAAGAGATTTGGAACGCGAGGCCGAGAGGCTTAGGCGAGTCCACTTGGCAGGAGGGAACCCTAATCGAGACGTCCCCCCAGTAACGGCTGACCGCTTCCCAGCTTCGGCTGTTCCCCCAGTAGTGGTTGATCGCCCTACGGCCCCGATCGTCCCTCCTATCGCTCTCACTGCCAGACCCCCAACCGCACCCCCTAACGCAACGGGACACCAAATGAACGGTCATTCTAGTCACGAGAGCACCGACCCGATGTTACTCGCCATACTGGCAAGTCAAAGAAGACAGGAGGATCTGATGAGAGAATTGCAGAGGAGAAACTTGGCACTAGAGTACGAGAACCACCAACTCCGCAACAGGAGGACGGGGTCGAGGGGATCATCGAGCCGAGGCGCCTCCAGCAACCACACCCCACCAAGGGATGACCCACCCCCTTCGCCACGCCGAGGACGAGTACCCGACCCTAATCGGCCAAGAGAAGGGTATGGGCCATCCGAGGATTCTTCGGCCGATGAGGAAGTGACCAACGAAAGTACGGACGCGTCCACCAGACAAAAGATTGAACGGCTTGAGCAGATGGTTAAGAAACTGACCGGAGATAGTGAGGATGATAAGTTAGCAGAAGTAATCAATGAAGCCCAGAAGACACCGTTTACCAGAGAACTGGACCGAACACCATTCCCACCAAAGTGCACGCTGCCAATCTTCCCATCTAGGTTCGATGGCACAGGCGATGCGGGAGAACACATCAAGATGTACGGCATGTCCTTGCTGCAGTGGAAGAATTACGATGTGGTCATGTGCAAGTTTTTCCCAGCTAGTCTTGAAGGAGAAGCGAAGAGTTGGTTCTACACCCTGCCTGATAAATCCGTTGGGAGCTATGCGGTTTTAGTGGAAACTTTCCTCGAGACATACATGCACAACAGCATAGCTCGGCCCAGAGTCGACAAGTTATTTACCCTGGCACGAAGGCTGAGGGAACCGCTGCGTTCCTTAACGGATAGGTGGAGGAAGTTATGCACGGATATAGGAAAAGCACCGGTCGACCAACAGATATTCGGCTTCGAGAACTCACTAAGAAAATCGGACCCCATCTGGGTGGCGATGTACACACAAAAGCCCAAGACGCTAAGGGAGATCCGGAAGATGCAGGAGCACTATATCGCTTTGGAGGAGATCCAAGAAGGAGCGCAAGACAGGGGAATACAAGAGGCGAGCACCACAGAAGAGGTTACCCCGAGAGAAGCCACGAAACGATCCGAGAAAAGGCCCGGTGCCCAGTCCCAGGGTGAGAACAAGAAGGTCTGGGTCGAGAGGGGAAAGAAACCTCGCCATGAGCCGAGATCGTACACTCTGCTCAATGCACCCTTGGAGGAAGTGTTCAAGGAGGTTGAAAAGAGGAACGATATCCGTTACCCCAAGACTCGGGGAATCCAATTCGACGGGACGAGAAACCACCCGGAGTTTTGCCATTATCATCAGTTCCGCGGCCACTCAACCAACGATTGCAGGGAAGTGAAGGATATCGTCCAGCACCTGATCCGCGACGGGTATCTACGGCATTTCGTCAAAACACCATCGACACCGGCCCAGCCCGAGGTCCCAGTACATCAAATAAGAATCAATCGCGGCGCTCAGTTCACTTGTAACACCATATCACACTCAGCAACACAAGGATACGATCTAGGGACCGGTATCACCTCGAGAATACACAAGAGGGACAGATCGGGCAGAGAAATCTTTAGCGTGGCCAAGACCCTCCCTATGGAGCCATGGATGATGCAACCGATTACGTTTTCGGCGAAAGATGTCCCCTTGAACGGACAAGCACATGGAGATCCCTTAGTAATAACCCTGATGATTGAGGAATGGGGCGTCCGCAGAATATTAATGGACAGTGGTAGTTCAGTTGAGGTATTGTTCTATGACACTTTCAAGAGGATGGAGTTGTCCGATGACATCCTGATCCCATCGACTTATCGAATTTACGGCTTCAACGGTACGGTGACAGTGCCAAAGGGAGAGGTCACTCTCAGAGTCTCGGATGGGGAAGGGTTCCTTGACACCTTGACCACCTTTTGCGTAGTCGATGTCGCTTCACCCTACGAGGCGATCCTAGGACGACCTTGGGTCGCAGGGATCAAGGGAGTCGCCTCGGCCTACCATCAGAAACTGCGCTTCCCTTCTTATCGTGGAGTAGTAGAAGTACTAGGCGACCCCCAAGCGGCAAGACAATGTGTGCAGATAGACATCCAACGAACGAGGAAAGACGGTCGAGGAAACGCCAAGAGAAGAAAAAGTCTAAGGAAATGGAAGCGGGAGAGGAATTGGAAAAGATGATGTCACAAGCCATCGCCACCTACGAAGCTGGCGACACAGAAGTCTTATAGCAATCACAGGAGCCGGCAACCGTCGGCGAGCCTCAAGCGAACTTTTCGGCCCTAGAACCAACTCGGCAAGTTAACCTGGGCACCGAGGAGGAGCCGAGATTAGTGAGAATAGGGTCACGCTTAACGAATGAGCAATCTCGGCAGCTGATAGCCCTCCTAAAGGAGCACATGGATGTATTTGCCTGGCAGATGCACGACATGGAAGGCATCGATCCGGAAGTTTGCTCGCACCATCTGAGGATAGACCCCAAGTTCAGACCAATCAGACAGAAAATGAGAAGAATTGCACCCGAGCTACAACCAGCGGTAGAGGCGAGTTGAAGAAAGCGTACGCAGCAGGAATCATCCGAAAGGCCCAATATCCGCAATGGATATCTAATATGGTGATAGTCCCCAAGAAGAATGGGGGCGTCCGAATTTGCGTCGATTACAGCGACCTGAATAAGGCATGCCCAAAGGACGACTTCCCTCTCCCAAAGATCGACCACCGGTGGAATCCATTGTCGGGTACAAGGCGATAACACTCATGGACGGGTACTCGGGGATACAACCAAATCCCCCTGGCCCCCCGAAGACCAGGAGCATACATCCTTTTTCACGCCAAGAGGACTGTGTTGCTACACCAAAATGCCATTCGGCCGAGAAATGCGGCGCCACATATCAGAGGCTAGTGGAGGACATGTTTGAAGACAAAATACACGACACCATCGAAGTATACGTGGACGATATGCTAGTCAAGAGTAAGGTAGCCGATACACACATCGACGACCTCGAGACATCTTCCAGACCATGAGGAGGTACAAGATGAGGGCAAATCCGTCCCAGTGCACCTTCTCCGGTCACCTCGAGCAAGTTCCTAGGATACATAATCACGGATAAGGGGATCGAAGCAGACCCAGATAAAATCAAAGCAGTAACAGAAATGCCTTCGCCTGTAATGATTAAGGACGTGCAACGGCTGAACGGAAACTTGGCGGCTCTAGGACGATTCATCTCTCGATCGTCAGACAAATGCAAGAATTTCTTCGGGACACTAAGGAAGGGAGAGAAGTTCAGATGGACCGAGGAGTGTGAGGAAGCATTCCAGAAATCAAAGCAACACCCGGCGAGCCTACCGGTGTTACAAAGGCCCGAGCCCGAGGATATATTAACGCTATATCTCGAAGGGCAACCCGGTCATGCCATCAGCGCCGTGTTGGTCAAGAACGAGGGAGCAGAAGAAAAGCCGGTATATTTCATAAGCAAGACCATGAACCCGGCCGAAAAGAACTACACCAGGATCGAGCAGCTCATACTAGCGTTGGTATTTGCAACACAAAAGCTTCGGACGTATTTCCAAACCCACAAGATCCGGGTACTTACCAAGTCCTCCATAGAGTCAGTGCTCGACAACGCAGCTAGGTCAGGACGGATCTCTAAGTGGAGCGCGCAAATAAAGCAGTTCGATGTCTTTTACGAGATGAGGACAGCCGTGAAGGCACAGGCAGTTGCCGACTTTTTGGCAGACTTCCCCCTCAGTGACGAGGACGAAGTAGAAGACATCCCCGGAATGGAAGAAGACCGAGACGATCCACCCGACTTACTCGTGACATGCAGCCCGACACGATGGGAGGTTTTCGTCGATGGGTCATCCAATAAGGACGGGTCGGGTTTAGGGCTGGTCTTCACAACACCAAAGGGCAAGAAAATGGTCCACTCCTTTAGGCTTGAGTTTAAGGCAACCAACAATGTCACAGAATACGGCGCAATACATGCCTTACGTCTGATAGTGGAGATGGGCATCCAGGAGGTACGACTCACGAGCGACTCTCAGCTAGTTGTCCGACAGATCAATGGGCAGTACGCCATACATGACCCCTTGTTACAGAAATACTGGGAACTCGCCCAACTCTACATCGGGCAAATACCGAGCATTAAATTCCGACACATCTGCAGAAAAGACAATCGGCATTCGGATGCCCTGGCTTACGTTGCTTCCATGTTGACAGACTCAAGCATTGAAGGCATCAGAGTTATGAGGGTCTTAATGCCATCAGTACCCGAGATCGAGAACGTCGGCGCACATATTGCATTTGTCACTACCGACCCGATGCTCAGTAGACGATTGGAGGAAGCCGATTCATGAATATCTCGAAACAGAAAATTGCCTAAAGGGCGACACGAGGTCAACAAGATCAAAAGCAAAGCAGCCGCGTACGAAGTTCGAGACGGAATTCTCTACGGAAATCGTGCAGGACCCTTGTTGAGGTGCCTAAGTAAAGAAGAGGGGCATACAATTCTTAACGAGCCGCACTACGGGGCAGCGGAAACCATAGCTCGGGCCGTAGCACAGCGGCACGAGCAAAAACCATGGGATACTTCCGGCCATACATGAATGAGGACGCAAAACATATGGCCACGGTTTGCGGCGAGTGCCAAATTCGGAAGAAGATACACGCACCGGCTGTGACATCGAACTCCGTCATCGGGTCCTTGGCCCTTTGCTAAATGGGGAATCGACATCGTAGGACCCCTACACGTCGGGTCGGGACAAAGGAAGTACTTAATCGTAGCCACCGACTATTTCACCAAGTGGGTTGAGGCCGCCCCACTGAGGCACATACGGGATAAGGATGTTTTCCGGTTCATCTGGGAACACATCATATGCCGCTTCGGGGTTCCGGCGGCAATCGTCTCTGACAACGGCAAACAACTGCAGGGCAAAAACATAGACCTGCTATTTAACACTTACAACATCCGAAAAAGCAAGTCCACACCACTATACCCCCAAAGCAACGGACAGGCCGAGATCACAAACAAAACCATCGCCGATAACATGAAGAAGAAACTCGACGGGGAATACGGGGAATGGTGTGAAGAGCTTTACAACGTCTTGTGGGCGTATAGGACAACTCGCAGGGGGCAACCGGATTGTCGCCCTTCATGTTAACATATGGGACTGAAGCCATCCTGCCAACGGAGGCGATGATACCGACCACAAGGACCGAAGCATGGAGGCGAAACATCTCGGCGGATCTTATCTTGGCTAAACTTGACGATCTAGAAGAAACGAGGGAGATGGCCCTGCAAAGATGGAAAATTACCAAATGGAGAATCCAACGAGAATACAACAAACGGGTCCGACCAAGAGAGTTCCTACCAGGGCAGCTGGTACTAAAACACTTACCTAGCTATGAACGTGACAAGAAAGGCGGCAAACTTGCACCAATATGGGGAGGACCTTACACAATAGTTGAGAAGGTCGGCGAAGGGGCATACAAGATATCAAACCGGACGGAAACCCGAGCCACGGCCATGGAACGCAACACGGCTAAAGCTCTACCATCCATGAACTCAGTAAGATATCTTGTCATCTATTTCCGTGAAAGGCCGCGTGGGGTTGGAAATATGACAAGTGCGTCTGAATGGTCGTTTGAACCCGGGGCGATGGCATTGTGCAAGTGCCGGGCGACTTACACTAACACGGACTATTCGAACTCGGGCGATGGCATTGTGCAAGTGCCGAGGTAGTTCGAGGCCCTGGTGGTTGGAAACCAGCGGCCGATTGTCGAGGCACGAGTACTTTCGACAGTCGAGCAGTCAACATTGCTCTCCTCGCAAGTGGTCAATCACTTGCCCAAGAAGATTAATCGATAACTTCTGGGATGTCGATCCCATAGAAATTAGGCAAGACCAACTCCCCTTCCACCGAGATCTCAAAAGACGGTGATGAGATGCCTCCCGGTCAGGACATGGCATTGGGCCCGATGACCCTCCTTGCTGAGTGCGTTCGACAGAAATGGCATTTGTGACTAACTTATCTCGTTTATACAGCATGCATAACGAGATCACAACAGAAAGCCACATATGGGCAACTCAACATAATTAAGGATAATAACGTCAGTAGTATCGAAGCATCAATAGCTAGAAAAGCAAACAAACCGGCGACGCAGCACCCCACAACAAGTTATGCAAGAAATTAAAAAGGTGTTCAAACGAATTACAACCCGAGGAAAAGGGCAAGATAGCGACGCAGCGCTACAAAAACATAATCACTCTTTGGAAGAAATAGGACCTTTAACAGTCTTCTTGGCGGCAACATCGGCTCGTTTCTTTATCAAGCACCGCTTTCACACCGGCCCTAACCTTCGAGACAAGCTCGTCATTGAACTTCGTCTTCTCGGCAGCAAGGTCCTCTGCTAGCTGCGCGACGCCGCTTTTAGCAAAGTGGCCACCTGATCGAGCAATTGAGCCTCCCTCCCTTTCAGACGGATGTTCTCCTCCTCCAACGATGCCGTCTTCTTCTGCTCGGCTGCAAAGGCAACAAGAACGGTCAGTCACACAATAGCAACAGTAAGAAAGCAACGCGGAAAGCACAACACAAGGCACACCACCTTCTAACAAAGGGGCAATTATTCTAATAGACTCCTCGGACTCAGATAGGCCACACTCGAGAGAAGACATCTTTGAAGAAAGTTCAAGGTATCGCTGTTCGTTAAACTCGTTAGTGGGGCAATACTTCTTATGATCACTCCATTCCTCCCTCTGTCGAGAGTGGGCAGCCTGCAAACCCGACAATTGGGCACGCACCCAATCCAACTCCTCAGAAACCCTCCCAAACTCCTTGAGCTTCTCAAGAGCTTCTCGGTTACGCTTCTCAATAGCGTCCCTCTCCCCCAAGATCCGAAGGCGATCCGCATGCAGATCTCGGACCTGAAGTCTTAGCCGACCACATTGAGCTTCTAAGTTGTCGGCTAACAACGTTTTATCACCCGCTATACCTTGGAAATGAGCTAGGCTCGCCCTCAGATTATCGATTTCCTCGGGGATATACTCAAAAGTCTCATAGCGATGGAGTTTGGACTGAAGATCTTCGATATCGGTTTCTAAGCGATCAATCTTAGCATCCTTATTAACTATTCTCTCGTCGTAAGTTCGAAACGTGGTCCCGTTCTATGTTAACTTCCTTTTCAACAAACGGCACCTCGGCGACGGCCTCGCACTAGAAGATTCGGCTAGGCAGGGAGTACTGAACTTAGGATATTGGCACCACAAGATCAATCATAACCAGTAGAGAGTAAAGCAACTACCTTGGGCCTCGGCCACTCCTTCTCCAACCTCCGAGCTCGCTCCCGTTCTGCCGCAACAAGAGACGAAGACCCTCCCTCTCGGCGGCCTCTCGGCGCGGATGGCAGCATTCAACAGCGAACGGTTGATCTCCTAACAAACAACGCCGACATGATCAGCACTTAACAAAAACATAAGAAGCAGCGCTCAAACAACTCTACTCACCAGCATATCACAAGTACTCTCCAGACCGGCTTCATACAACGAGACAGCACTGATCTTTTCCTCATCAGACAAAGAGGCAAAATCGGGAGAAATAAGTGCACCAAGCGAGTTGCACATAGGGCCCGAGATGGTGAAAGAGGTACCGCGCCTCAAGTCGGGATCACGGAAGGACTAGTCTTCGCGGCTGATCCTGACAAGAACACCCACGGCATCACGGCCCTCCACAAGGTTCCCACCACCACCCGATTTCTCCGCTTGTCCCGACTTCTCCTCATTGCCGAGGGTTTCATCCTCATCGCCGAAAAGCTCCTCATCATCATCACCTTCAGAGACGACATATACAACGCCATCAGCAAGAACAACCCCTTCATCAACTACTCCCCGGGCCACAATCTTTTCCGGGGCAGGCACGCTCTCCTTGGGCTCCTTACCCATCCCCTTGGACTTATCACCTACAAGGGTAGATGAAACATCAAAAGGCTTCTGAGGTGACTTCCTCAGGAAACGTGACAAGGGTAGACGGTCGTCGGGATCCTCACCATCCTTTGCCGAGATAGTAGGAGTCTTGTCAACCCTCAGCTTCTGCGCATGAGCCGACGTCAGAACCATGCAAGGCAACAAATAGGGGCACGTACATGTACGTCAAATAAAAAATGATAAGTATATTTGTTACCTTCCTCGTCTCCTCCGCGGCTCCCCGCAATCCTATCTCTTCCGATGAACGAAAACATCGAAGGAGTACCCCGGGACTTGGTCCGGAAAACACCAAGACAAAATATCACCCCACAAATCGGAGTACCCTGGGACTTGGTCTGGAAAACACCAAGACAAAATATCACCCCACAAATCGCCGAGCCGATCAACCAAACCAGAAAAACAGAAAAGTGTACTCACCCGATCAACATTGATTACCCGGAGAAGGATAAACTCGGCCGGAGGAGGGAATTTGCCGCTCAAGAGAGGACCGGAAATAACCAAGGAACCCGATCCCAAGCCGAGTCATTAGTATGACGGGCATGTTTGTTGGAGCTCTTCCCCTCAGGATCCTCATCTAAAAGAAGCCTCCCAACACCGTCAGGAAGAGTTTTATGGCGATGAGGGCTAGCAGCAAACCCAGCGAGATCGCCATTAGTAGTGGTCCCGCTCCGATAATTGTCGGCGAAGCTGGCAGGAGTATAGTCACTCGCCTGGGAAGGATCGTAGGTAGACCAAGCAGTAGGAGAACACTCGCCCCGGCTGCGCCTCTCCCACTCGGACAAGATGCGGAAGGTATTGCCATTCCACTGAGCCAAAGCGCGACACGGTCGAATCTTGGAGAGAGCCTCGTACCAAAAGGGACGACTAGGATCGTACAGAGGGAAACGAAGTCCGAGCTCCAGCTGCCCCCTGGTAACAATGGTCGCCTCGGCCGAATGAGGAAACTTCAGGACATCATCTTTTCTCAAAACACCCTTCTGGCCTGACAAGAGCCTGACGTCATATCCATGAAGATCGAACTCGCCCTTCAACTGCTGGACATATTGCTCATCCGACGGATCCTTAGAGCCCTCTTGTCACCTCTACAAGAAAACGAAGATGAGTTATCAGGAAAAATAGAATCGAGAGCGCGGTAATCATACTTGGAAGGACTCTCTACGACGAACAAGGAATCAAGCGATATGCCGTCGTCATCGGAAAACACATAACTCACACACCTTCTTTCCGTCATTTGAGGAGTTGAAGAAGCCATGCAACCGGTAAGAAATACGGCAGAAGAAGCAAAGCACGACCGGAACTGGAGATTGCAGCGGCGACGGAGACGGAGAAGACGACGGATAACGGAGAAGGAAGGGAAGAAGTTTGTGGAGGAATTAGCCAGCAGCAGCGAAAGGAGAGTGAAGCAAAGATGAAGATGCAGAGGAGATAAAGGAAAGATGAAGACGCAGAGAAGATGGAAAAGGGGGAACGAAGTTGCAGAGAGAGAAATAAGAGGGAAACTAGGTTCGAGCACTGGGTTTATAAACTCCTCCCGTGGTAACCGGCAGAGAAGGTGAACCGGTTGAAGTAACTGAAGCGAGTGGGGAACAGCGTGCGTAAAAACCGGCATGATCGAGGGCGTGGGAAGACGAGGCGGTTATTCTTCCCCACGTGTTGACTACACGAGTGAAAGAAGGGGCATAAATGTAGGTGTAAATAATCCACAAGGACAGGTGGAACGATCCAAAGTCACGACGTACCGGAGCAAGCATGCATCTAGAACACCGGATCGCCTCTCCAAGTCTGGGCGTGAGGAAAGAGGAGCCGAAAGTCGAAGAAAAGGGGGAAAAGTAGCGATGCGACAGACATCGGATGCTGAAGCCATAAATGCGCTGACAAGGTTGGTGAAGAGATAAGAAGGACTCGGTCAAGGAAGACTCGGCCAAGGATCCTAAGGGCGACGACGATTACCCCCACCAAACGGGCGACATCGAGTGACGAGATAGCAGAAGCAGACATCACTCGGCTTAACGCACCGACCCGAACAGATAAGAACAATCGGCTGAGACATCGACCGATCATCCGAGAGGAACATCGAGGAGGCTACGCCAGGCCTAACACCGAAGTACTGATGTATCATCACTTGTAACTATAAATAGAGACCATGTAGAGAGGAAGAACCCAAGCAAGAAGAGAGAAAAGAGAGCGTACTAGAGCATTGAGAGAGATAAATCCGTCTTGTAACCTTGAACCGAGTAATAAGATCTTCTTTTACACCCCCGTGGACGTAGGTAATCATGCCGAACCACGTACATCTCGTGTTCTATTGTTTCTCTTGTTCATCTTGTTTCTTTGTGTATGTGTTTAGTTATCTTTGGATGTAGAGGTAGGATTTTCTACATCTACAGGTGTCATCTGCAAACTGCAAGTCACTAACTGAAGTACCGCCAGAAACTACTTCAAATCCCTGTAGCCAGCCTACTTCACAATCTTTCCGGATCATTAAGTTTAGCGCTTCAACCACCAAGAGAAAGAGAAAAGGTGATAACGGGTCCCCCTGTCTAAGACCCTTGGTGCTCTGAAACCTACCATTAGAAGATCCATTGATCAAGACCGAGAAGTTGACAAAATTGATGCACGCTTGTATCCACCTCCTCCACAGCTGGCCAAAACCCATTCTCATCAAAGTATAATCCAAGAACTCCCATGAGACATTGTCATAATCTTTTTGAAAATCAATCTTACATAAGATCCCTGCCTTTTTCCTCTTAATATAAGAGTCGATACATTCATTAGCAATTAAAGAGCTATCCAAAATTTGTCTATCACTCAAGAAGGCGCTCTGGTTGCATCCCACCAAGTCATGCATGACTGACTTCAACCTAGAGGCTAAAATCTTGGTAAGGATCTTATTGACACTGCCCATCAAGCTAATGGGTCTGAAATAAGATACATTGACAATCTCACTGACCTTAGGAATCAAGGTTATAAAGGTAGACTTTAACCTCCAATGAATATGAGAATTAAGCGTTAGGTCATTAACCACAGCCAAAATATCCTCCTTCATGAAGTGCCAACATTTAGAAAAAATCATCATTGGGAACCCATCTGGACCCGAAGCCCTATCACTGCCCAAATCCTGAATAGCTCTCAGCACTTCTTCTTCACCACAAACATTCTCTAAAAGTGCAGCTTGGGCGCTGTTGATACTAGGGAAGTCAAGACCATCAAGTTGAGGTCTCGATGAAGCTTGCTCCTTATACAGATTGGTGTAGTAATCCACAATACAGCCCTTAATTTTCTCCTTGTCCGAAGTTACTCAACCAACTTGGTTTTGCTCAACTCTTTTTTTACTCAATTGAACCCCGAACATGAATCATGGTATTGATCATGGATACTTGTAAATGAAGGACAATAATTGCTGCGACTTGCAAGTCTCTAACGTCACTATGATGTGGCCTACGCACAAGACAAAAACTAACGTGCGGTCCTCAATGGGCCGACGGACGAACACAAATCCAACCGGTATTGACATATATGTAGCGGTGAGAATGGTGCTGAGATTTTCTCCTCGGTATGTTTAGCATTTGCATTGAAAAAAATTAACATGTTGGAGTTCTTAGGCTTATAATGCAATGAAAAGCCATGAATACGACTCTATACCTAGGCCATTCATTGATCAAGAAAACACTTTAGATGTTTTCACTCATGTATAAAGAAAAAGGACGAGCCAAATAATTTTTCAAAAAGAAACCTTTAATAATACTTCCTAAAATATTGATGTCCCCGGTTTTTGTTACTTGATTCTAGTTGTAGGAAAGACTTGTTGTTAAAATTAAAATGAAGGACAAAACTAAAAACCAAATAGCTCATCTAATTAGGTGAACATTGAAGTTGTTAAAGAATCAAGTGATGAACATTGAAGTTGGTGTAAATTTTGACCCATAAGCGATCTCGGCCGTCAGGTGAGATTACCAAAAATAAAATAAAACCGATTGGGTTGTCGAATCGTCAAGCAGCCGATGGGGTACCGCACAAAGACCACTGTTATTTCAATGCAGAGAAACCCACAGTTTTTAATATTGTAACCTTTATATACGTCCTAATAACTGTTATCCTATATTTTAGGAACCGAAATATCATTTTCAAATTTGACACACAAAAGATGGCTCCTATTATTCTAGGGACGCGCAACGAGCATGCCCGCCCATTATCATTTGGGAAGCTGAACCTTCATTAACATATTGCTTTCTACGTTAGTGGTACTCCCTCCGTCCCACATATAGGCGAGAGAGATAATTCTCTTAGATTAAGAAAAATTACATGAGATTCATAATTTTATATGTTTTTTCTGTTTTACCCTTCGTCTTATCTCCAACACAATTACCTATGCACAATAAACATGGGTATATATGAAAAATTCATCTTGGAAAGCAAAGTCCGCCTTTATTTAAATGACAAACAAAAACCAAAATTCTACTTATATCGTGGGACGGAGGGAGTATTAAACAGAGGCCAGAGGGAATGTTGTACGTTTGATTAAGTTTAAACTTTTACTGTGGACGACCTTGAAAGATTCACCAAGTGTCCAAATTTTCAGTGGGTACACGTCCACCATTCAGATATGAGTTGTAATCTTTATCCATGCTTAAACCAGATACAGTTTAAAAATACAAAAAAAAAAAAAAAAAAATTTACAAAGCGCTATACCGATCTTAGCAAAGCTAATACCAAACAATCCCGACCGTCAGAACCCTCCCTCTCTCTTTACAGCTCTAGAACACGTAAGCAATTTTTGTTTGTACACGAACCACAAGCATTTTGGATCCCCTATTTAAGACTCATTTTTTGTACTCACCCTCAGTTCACACCTTTCTTTCAATTTCTTACACAAAAACCTCCGTTTTCCCTCTTTCCGTTACCAATCAACTATGGCACCGTGCTGGTTTGAAGATCCTGACTTGTTCATGGAACACTTTAATAATCAGATCTATATATGGAAGCTTCGCAACAAAACCGGTGCTACCCCTCTATATCCAGGTGATTTCAGTTTCTATGGTAGTTATAGAAATCTCAATGCTCTTGATCATCAAACTTTCGTGGGTCACTCTTTTCCATGGCAGCGGAGCGATTTTGAAGCTTTCATAGCTTTCTTAAATAGCAAAGACATATTCGTCAACTGTCAAGGATTGGTGATTACCACCACTTTCCCTCGACAAATAGCTACTAATCACCAACCTAACATGGACGCGGGCCGGATTGTGAGATTTTGGTCTCATGACGTACTGAACTTGGGTCAATACGGTCTACCTGTTTTGCGGGTTCCCTACCGAGAGGTTCGATATATGCAAGTAGGAGGGCCTGCTCTTGTTGAACCGAGTCCTAGAGAAACTGAATTGTCTGTAACTCTGGCTTCTCTAGCCTTAGAAGTTTCTCGTCTACAAGCCAAGATTTCCGATCTCAAATCCAAAAAAGAAAACATGTGAGTCAGTTGTGGCATGCAGAGCATCTTACTTTCGTATGATCAAGTCTTTGTTGTTTGCTTTTGGCATTTCCTTGGAATTTGGGGTTGTTTTCGTTATTGTTGTAGTTGTTATTTAATGTTTTCTTTGTTTCAAAGTTGGTAATGGTTTTTACTCCGGCGAGAAGTCTCCTTGAATAAGTACGCCAGCAAGATTTGGGTCTCTTTGAAGAATTCCGGCGAGTTTTGGGTTTCTTTGAAGATCAAGATCTAGAATCATGTCCTATTGTAATCCCCCTTTATCATGAATGAGCTAGGATGGTATTTATGTGTTCAACCCATTTTTGTGTTGAAAACTGAAATGTCTCTTTTGTCAGGGCTTACTATTCAACGTAAGTCGATAGTCCAAATGCATGGCAATTCTGGGACAAATATTGCACAGACAACAACAGCCTTGAACACCAGAAATCGAATATATCAACTTCAAACTACTAGGTCTTGGGATTTTATAGGACTTCCTGAGAATGTGAAACGAATGCCTACCGTTGAAAGTGACACCGTAATTGGTGTCATTAAATCTCGTGTATATACATATTCCACGTATGTACAGGTTGTTATAACATTCCCTGGTCCTCCTATTCTTTTGTTAAGAAGTCCTATTTTATAGTTGTTTAGGTTAAGTCTTGTTGTAAAGTCCGGTTCTTCTGATGTACCTATTCTCTAGTTTATTTCTGTTTTGTATTCTCATCTGTAAACTCATATAAATACTATGAATGAAATCAATCTCAAGTGTTGTGAGAGAAACTTCAAACCAATATTCGTTTATGGTATATTAGAGCTAGGGTTTTATTTTTTTTTGAAACTTCATCTCCATGGCTACTGATGATACTCAATCGATTCTATCATAGAACCTCACACAATCTCCGATAAGGATACTTGCACTATCTCCTAGCAAGTCCATATTATGTCCATCCAAATGGACAATCCCACATCTATGATTTTTACTCCTCTCCTAACCAGCGATAATTATTGTACCTGGGGTAGGGGAATGATGAAAGCACTCAGTGCAAAAGGAAAAAACCGGCTATATTGATGGCACGGTAAAGAAACCAACAAGTTCAGTCGATCTTCCACACTGGACGCGTTGCGATGATCTTGTTGGAAGTTGGATCTCCAACTCTGTTGACCCTGAAATCATAGGAAGCACAATGAACTTTCCATCTGCAAGAGAACAGTGGCTGGAAATCAAATCTCGTTTCTCCCATCACAATGCATCCAAGTTGTATGCATTAAAGCAATCCATCTCCAATCTGAAACAAGACAATCTCAGTGTTGCAATGTACTACACGCGACTCAAGTCACTCTGGGATCGATTGGATGTTTTTCGTCCTGCTAAGCCATGTATTTGTGGAGCCGGCAAAAACTATGTCGAAAATCATAATCAAGATAGAGCCATGGAGTTCTTACAAGGGTTACACGATCGATTTTCTTCTGCTGCGATCAAATCCTTCTCATGGAACCTATGCCTTCATCTGCTAAAATCTACAATCATGTCGTGCGAGGAGGAACAACAAGGTATAAATTCTTCTTCTGCTCCATCTATTGAATCAGTACTTTGAATGTCTCTCGTGGTGATTATAGAAATTGAGGAACTATGCACAACCTCGTACTCGGGAGGAATCATTATTCTGGTAATAATAAACGTCCCGTGCCATTCTCAGTGATTATTGTACCAAAATTGGTCATTCTCGATCAACTTGTTTGGAAGTTGAATGGTTACCCTAAAGATTTACCAAAATCTTCTCGTGCCACTGATGCTCCTATGGTCTGCGCCATCATACCTTACCGTACCCGTGCCTCATGCCTTTGCACCGAATATTAGTGTAGCTCAATACCAACACCTCTTGTCGCTCTTTGAAACCAATGCTACTCTCGGTGATAATACTCCTTTCGCCAACTTCGCAGGTATGTCTCTTTCTTGTATTATTAATTCTTGGATTGTAGATAGTGGTGCTACTCACCACATTTGTCTTCTTTATCATTATTCACTTCTCATAACTTGGTTCCTAAACCAATCCATGTTCAATTACCAGATGGATCACATACATCTGTGACTCATATTGGGTGTATTGATTTATCACCCACTATCAAACTGTTAAATGTTTTCTATATCCCAAGTTTTAAATTTAACTTGCTTTCTGTCAGTCAATTGACTCAAACAGCTAATTGCTGTGTATCATTCTCAAACGGATCTTGCGTTTTTCAGGACCGTCAAACGAAAACGGAGATTGGATGGAGTAAATGCATTGCATGCCTCTACCACTTCAGTTCTCATCCATTTGATTTATCTGTTCAAACAAATAAGTCTGTTAATCCATGGCATCGCCGTCTCGGCCATCCAAACATGGACTGTTTTAAATTTTTAGCTAGTCAATTTCCTTACATTCATTCTCACTGTAATCACCTTTGTGATGTCTGCCCAAGGGAGAAACAAACTCGTCTTAAATTTAATAAAAGTGTTTCTTTATCTTCTCATGTTTTTCAATTAATCCATACTGATATATGGGGTCCTTTTTTCAATTCAGTCTCTTTCCGGTGCAAAATACTTTCTTACTATTGTAGACGACTACTCTAGATGCACTTGGGTCTTTCTAATGAAAACTAAATCGAAACTTTAAAGTTTCTTCAATATTTTTTAATTTTGTTTTGAATCAGTTTGGTCATAAGGTTACCACCATTTCTTCAGGTGTCGATAATTTAATCATCCCATCATTGCAAACCTTTCGGTCTGACATGGTGCTGAATTTAAATCAAAAGAAATTCAGTCCTTGTTTCATGAAAAGGGTATTCTTCATCAAACAAGTTGTGTTTATACCCCACAACAAATGGCGTTGTTGAACGCAAGCATCGACACTTGTTAAAAGTAGCAAGGTCTTTACGATTTCAATCCAATTTACCCCTTCGTTTTTGGGGTGAATGTGTTCTTGCTGCTGCTTATTTAATCAATAAGTTACCATCTCCAGTATTATCTCATAAATCTCCTCATGAGCTACTACTTCGACAGCCTCCAGATTATACTAATCTGCGTGTTTTTGGTCGTCTTTGCTTTGCAAGAAATACTCGTATTTCTCACAAATTCACCAGCGTGCAAACTGGCATTTTCGTTGAATATCCTCATGGTCAGAAGGGTTACAAGATATACGATCTTGAAACTACATCCATTTACACTTCTAGAGATGTAGTGTTTCATGAACAGTCTTTTCCATTTGATGATTTATCTCATAATTTCATTGTACCAGCTCCCGTACAATCTATGGAATCTTATCTCTACGATTCCATTCATCCTTCCCCTGCACCTGTCTCACCAGCATCTCCCTCACAGCTGAACTGTGATGATCCATTATATGTTGAAACTGCAGGTCATTCCGCTGCAAAATCTTCACAGAATGTTGGTTTTTCGAATCCTCCATCTACAGTTTCTCACTCGACTGAAGTCTCTCCTGCCAGTTCATCACCAGGTCCGTCTGTCAATCTTCCTGATCGATCGTTTACCTGATCGATCTTCTACAGGTCAGCTCTTAAGTCCACCTATACAATTCTCTCCAGGTCTGTCTTTACCTTTACAAACCCATAATTCCGTGATTCCTTCTGAAATCCAATCTTCAGAAAACTCGTCTTCATTGGCACATCCCACTGCCTCTTCATCTTGTTTATCGTCAGTACCAGTCCATCTTATTCCTCCAGCTGAACATTCACGACCAATTCGTGATCATCATCCCCCAATCTATTTGCAAGACTATCACTGTTCAGCTTCACGATGTCAATCAACTTCGACATACCCATTGACAGACTACTTATCTTATGATAAATTCAAGCCAGAACATAAGGCTTTCTTATCTGCTGTTCTACTTAATGAGGAACCAAAATCCTTTTCCCAGGCAACCAAGTGTCCAAAGTGGCGTGCTGCAATGGCTAAAGAGATTTTGGCCTTGGAAGCTAATGATACCTGGATAATGGTTGATTTACCACCCGGCAAAACAGCTATTGGCTGCAAATGGGTTTTTAAAATCAAATTTAACTCTGATGGCTCCATAAAACGCTATAAAGCTCGTCTTGTTGCGAAAGGATATACTCAACAGGAAGGAATCGACTATTACGATACTTTTGCACTGTTGCCAAGTTAGTCACTGTTCGTGTGTTGCCTCATGCATGGCGGCAATCACAAGTCGGTCTTTACACCAGTTGGATGTGAACAACGCATTTCTTCAAGGTGATCTCGATGAAGAAATCTATATGCACATTCCACCAGGTCTAGCACGTAAAGGTGAGTCTAAAGTATTCAAACTTAAGAAATCTCTCTATGGCCTTAAACAAGCCTCTCGTCAATGGTTTGCAAAACTAAGCTCGGTCTTAATAGCTGAAGGTTTTCAAAAATCTCTATGTGATCATTCTCTTTTCACATATCATCGAGGTACAACTTCGATTTTCGTTCTAGTTTATGTTGATGACATAATTATAAGCGCACGAGATGATAGCTTCATCAATTCTCTTAAGCTACGCCCGGCTACTCATTTCTCTATTAAGGACCTTGGACGCTTACAATATTTTCTCCTGGTATTGAGGTATCTCGTTCTCTTAAAGGAATTTTCCTTTGTCAACGTAAATATGTCCTTGATATTCTCACCGACTCTGGTCTTACTGGTGCTCATACTTCGCCATTTCCAATGGATGCACATCTTAAGTTAGCACCTACTGATGGTAAGGAGTTGTCTTGATCCAAGCTCTTTTCGACGCCTTATTGGTCGTCTCCTGTATCTTACAGTTACTCGTCCTGACATAACTTATTCCGTAAATTATTTGAGTCAGTTTATGCAGAAGCCTCGCACATCTCATATGGATGCTGCTCATCGTATTCTCCGTTATCTAAAAGGAACAATTGGTCATGGCATATTCTTGTCTTCCAGTAGTTCTCTTTCCCTACATGGGTTCACGGATTCTCGACCGGGCAGGATGCCCAGTCACTCGTCGTTCTACTACAGAGTTACTTGGTTAAAATAGGTGATAGCACTATTTCATGGAAATCTAAGAAACAGCCTATTGTGGCTCGTTCTTCTGCTGAAGCTGAATATCGTGCTTTGGCTAATCTAACGGTGAGAATTACAATGGTTATATTACCTCTTTACTGACATGCATATTCCATGTCCTCTTCCTATCACAGTTTCTTGTGATAGTCAAGCCGCAATTCACATTGCTCAAAATCCGGTTTTTCATGAACGGACTAAGCATATAGAAATCGATTGCTATTTTGTTAGTGGAAATTACTCGGTGGTTTGATTTTGCCAAAACATCTTCAATCCGCTGATCAACCGGCGATGTCTTTACGAAGCCGTTGGGAGATCCACAATTTAGTCGTTTGGTTGGCAAGTTGGGCGTTCGTTCTGGCTCTACCGCTCCAACTTGAGGGGGTATTAAAGCTCGTGTATATACATATTCCACGAATGTACAGGTTGTTATAACATTCCCTGGTCCTCCTATTCTTTTGTTAAGAAGTCCTATTCTATAGTTGTTTAGGTTAAGTCTTGTTGTAAAGTCCGGTTCTTCTGATGTACCTATTCTCTAGTTTATTTCTGTTTTGTATTCTCATCTGTAAACTCATATAAATACTATGAATGAAATCAATCTCAAGTGTTGTGAGAGAAACTTCAAACCAATATTCGTTTAGTGTCATCGATACTGGGATATGGCCATAGTCGAAAAGTTTCTCCGATGTTGGTTTTGGTCCTCCTCCTAAGAAATGGAAGGGTGTCTGCGATGGTGGTCAAAATTTTACCTGTACCAAGTAATCTTTTATTATTTAATATCTTCTTCTAATCTTCATCTAAGCAATATCAAACTATTACATCATGCTTATTTGAAATTTTTTATGTATAGCAAGCTAATTGGTGCCCGATATTACGAGAGCGTACCCGTTGGTGAAGGATCTGCTAGGGACACACAAGGCCATGGTACTCACACTGCAGCCAGCGGGCAACATTGTTAAGGGTGCTAGCTTCTACGAAATTGCAAATGGAAATGCCAGGGGAGCAGTTCCCTCTGCCAGGATCGCAGCTTATAAAGTCTGTTTCACTGGTGGTTGTCGATCAGATGCAATCCTGGCTGGATTTGATGATGCGATTGCCGATGGCGTTGACATTCTTTCAATGTCACTGGGATCTGATCCATCTGGATTTGACTTTGATCCTGTTGCCATCGGGTCTTTTCATGCTATGCAGAAAGGCATACTCACTTCACATTCAGCCGGTAACAGTGGACCCAATTATTATCTGTGGGGGCAAGTAGTACTGATCGACAGGTCATGGACAAAATTGTCTTAGGAAATGGAAAGACGATTCAGGTAAGTTTATTGCAACCCAGTGTCTTTTGTGCTATTTGAGGATCAATGTTCAGAATGGAACATAATCTGCAAGTTTAGTTGTTTATATTTTTTATTCATTTTGACAATTTATCTTAAGTACTTGATCGAACGAAAGCAGGGTCTTGTACTTTACTTCCCTCTAAAGAACTAAAGTAAAACACTTGCGGGCTGAACAATGTTTACCAAACTTCAGGCGTTGTTTGGACAAAGAGTTGGTTAAGGGGAAAATTGTCATATGTGATTTAGCCAGGGCAGGAACTATCTTGGTTTCGGATCCTTCACAAACGCGGTTTGATATGTCTTCAGTTTATCCATTACCAGCTGCACTAATAAACACTGCGAGTGGGGACCTTGTCAAGTCTTATTTTAACTCTACCCTGTAAGTATATAAATTTTAGCCGAGTGGGCACTGTAATACAGTGCTATAGTTATTGAGAGATGATACAAATGACATGAGTTTTAAATTCGTCAAAACCAGTTCTTTGTGAATAAAAAATAAAGTATATTATTCGTTTCAACAGAAACCCAGTAGCCACCATTTTGCGAACTGAATCAATAAAAGATTTTGAAGCTCCTGTTGTAGCTTCGTTTTCTTCTTGCGGACCAAACAAAATCTCACCCGACATTATCAAGGTGAGGAAAAATGTTTTATGCCTCTGTAAAGATTCATACTGTTAAGGACCCTAAGCTAGTCATATATTCATCATCTGTAGAACTAAGCCAGTTGTAGTGAACATCTCTAAGTCGCAAAACAAATCAAACAGACTGTCACAAAAATTTTGCAGATGCATGTGATTCACTTGGATCAAGGGAATTTTGAATTTTCCTTCTTAGTGGTGGAATTCTACTATGCTCTCATAGCCTCATGAGATCTAAGACTATAGCCTTCTACTGAGAGTGAGATGAGAGAAAGCATGATGGGTCGTGCAAAAGACATTGCCTAACCCTCAATTAGCTAAGGAGTTATATTCCGCAATGTTTAAAACTCATATTACACATGAAACCAACTAGATGCTTGTATGTTGTAACTAAACTTTATCACAAGTGTGTCCTAACTAAATTATCCAAGCAAAGAAAGAGGAAATATAAATACCATTCGACATCCATGTTACTGAAATTCTAGAACAAGATAAACCCATGTAATTCCATAAATATATCTGTGTCGGTTGTTTTTTGAGACAGTAACACCTCATGAAAGAACCAACATGATGAACTAACAAAATTACATGAAAGGAATTATGAAAAACAGACCTGCAAACATTCTGCCATTATTACTCGGATGAATCTTTTGCAGGAACAGAGTGATGGCTGACAGCAATAGGGGGGCGTATAGCTCGATGGGTTTCTTGTTTTTGCATGCGGGCCTTGTACATCTCTTCCGTTTCGATCACAACCAACCTCTTAACCTGTAATTGAAGAGAAGATCAGGAACTAGAGCAACATGTTTATCTTTATAGAACCAAACCATAATATTCAGAAGG
The DNA here is from genome assembly GCA_023531295.1 of Papaver armeniacum. Lineage (NCBI taxonomy): Eukaryota > Viridiplantae > Streptophyta > Magnoliopsida > Ranunculales > Papaveraceae > Papaver > Papaver armeniacum. Next base: position 74,653 of record JAJJWW010016007.1, on the reverse strand, counting down.
TGACAAAGCAAAAAAAAAAAAAAACAATTTGAAGCTGTGGATATTTTAACCTGCTGAAGCATCCCTCTAACTGTAGGTGTATTCCATCGCATGACAGTTCGGTTAGATTTGCCAAGGCGTAAGGCCTCAAGGGTGCGCCTGTGAGATTTCCTTGTCCCCGGAATACCCCTCACTTGGGTTATATATATGTTTGAACTCCAGGCAATTGGAACACAAGCTTTATAAGCCTTGAACGCATTCATTTCTTCACTAACTTGGATAACAAATACAAAAATGAATCAATTATTTGGATGTGACCGAAACTTCTATGAATATCTCCTGCAAATATATATGTAAAATGAGTTCATAATGACATATATACCAAAACAAAAAGCACTGACAGTGAAAGGCGAGAGAATAAACAATAAGAGCACCTAAACACAAGCAATTTAAGAAAACTAAGTCCGTAGATCTTTTTATATAGAGAAAGATATTTCTGACAATCTCTTTCTAAAAAACAGGTTCCCTGGGTATTTTCTTCAAAGGCGAGTATCACCGATCCTACCACACCAAGAAATCATACCACGTAATGCCATTGCTGACAGGCTTCCACTTAAAGCATAATGTGTGTTAAATGCGACACACCATGAAACAAGAACATATATTCCTTATAAAAGTAACAGAAACTTCATATACTACTGAAGTACAAACTAGACTCTGAATGGCAAGATTATCAATGGCAAGCATGAAATCTCAACCTCTAAAACATATTCGATCAATCAAATAACCAATTTCTCTTCTTTTTTTTATTTCTTTTTTCATTTTCTTTCAGATATATAACGACAACCTAGACATTAGGATAAAGTGGTAACACCAAAACAAAATGTTTAGATTACCCTTGAACTAAAATAAAAACTTAAAAACCTAATCTTCTCAATCAACCTCCGGACCAAAATCTTCATCCTCAACAGCCGATTCAAGCAACCGAAGAATCAGAATTTCAAACTCCTCAACAACAACCCATGGTGTCTGTTAGGTATAATCGAACAAACCCATCTTTGTTTACTCGTTTTTGTGCTTAAAATGGGTTAGATTGAATGAAATCGAAGTAAAATATCCAGAAAGTTACTCAAAAAACCCACATATGTTATCAATCATGTTAAACAAAAACTAATAAACAACAAACAAACAGCAAGGAATTTCACAAATAAACCCCCAATTTGTTCTTTCAAGATAACACTAAGTCTTGCCAAACAGAGCATACAATAAAACAAACATCCCAACCACTCAGGAAAACTCCAGCAACTAAACCCAAAACCCCCATACAAAAAAAAACAAATCAAACACAATTTATTCAACTAACAACATCAAGATAAACCAACCAATCTCACAAGTCAACCCTCACTTGTTCTTTTTACATGTTAAAACAACAGTAACACTAAACCCACAGCTCAGATCTAGTACCCACATAGCAGCATATTCAGATGTTGCAAAAAAATAGTTCAACGCATAACCAAATCACATCATCACATCAGAAAAAAACTCAAGATACTCGTTTCAATAATATATTAAACATCATGAAATCACGGAATAAGCATATAAACTCTATTATTCTTCACATTTACAGCTAAATCCACACAAAGAGGTTGAAAAAATCGAAAAAAAAATCAGCGAATCTAAAGATTAACTACTACAATGGAGGTAGTCAAAGAAGAAATCAAGAATATCATGAGTAGAGATGAAGAAGAAGAGGACGTACCATCTTGTTTTCGGCTCTAGGGTTTTCAGAGGGGAGAAAGCTCAGCTGCGGCCGAAATGAGAAATTGTTATGAGGAGCAACTCTTAAAAGCAAAACCCAAGTTATAACGAGAGGGGATAGATAAATGGGCCGGTTTAAGTCCAATAAGCTTATAAAAACCCCCGGTCCGTACATTACCGACATTTTCCGTTTTTCTTGTTCCGTTATATCGGACACAACCCGATATTTTCCGTTTATGTCGGACATAAGAAGCTTTACAACGAAAAAGCCGCCAATTTACACAATCAATAATATGAATCAGTTTAACTGGACAGGAGAACACAATATTGGAGACTGATAACAAGGTAATGGAATAAGATTTAACTTAATAAGTTCAATTTCTTCACAAGTTTTTTTTCATACTGGAAGTGCAATGATTTTCACTTGTCTATAATCTTCCAAGCCAGCTAAGTTCAGACCCAAGTAATCTCATTACGGGCATCGCCAAAATGACAATGCCATTGAAAAAAGAGTGAAAATGGAACAAATGTCCTAAAAAAGGAAAGATTAAAACCTAGATTAACACTCTACTGGAATAAATTACAGTAACTACAGAGAAAATCTCAGTCAGCGGTATGATACCGAAGGTCCAGGGAATGAGTATCTGGACGAAACAGTTCCAGCTGCGTGATCAGTGCCATGAACTAGATGTTGTCTTTGGTTGTAATCTGGCAACATATGTGGAGCATACGGCGGATATAATCTTTCGAGTCTTTCCTCATCACCAGGCAGTCTCCTTTGAGGAGGAGCGTTATAGTCGTAGTTGGGCACATGAGTTTCTCTCCTTGGCAATGGAATATATGGCTCTGAAGGAACTGCCTCCCTTCTCAGTGGCAGTGGAATATATGGATCTGACGGAACTGCCTCCCTTCTCAGCGGCAGTGGAGCATATGGATCTGATGGGACTGCATCCCTTCTCGGTGGCAGAGCATATGGATCTGATGGGACTGCCTCCCTTCTTGGTGGCAGAGCATATGGATCTTATGGGACTGCCTCCCTTCTTGGTGGCAGAGCATATGGATCTGACGGGACTGCATCCCTTCTTGGTGGCAGAGCATATGGATCTGACGCGAGTGCATCCCTTCTCGGTGGCAGAGCATATGATCTGATGGGACTGCCTCCTTCTCAGCGGCAGAGCATATGGATCAGATGATGAAACATTATGACCATATGTATAATTTGAATCCCTTGGGTACACATCTAAAGGAAGAGATCTAGGGTCCGGAACAGGTGGAATTGATGGTGCAGCTCCCCTGAGACCATAAGTATGATAAGCTCTCTCACTGAAAAGAAGCGGGTCAGTAGGGACTTGTTCTCTATGTAAAGGCAATGCATCCCTGGGAATGTGCGAGGAAGGAGGGTTATGAAGCTGCACCCCATGACGATCATCTCGGTACAGATCTGAAGTGGGAACTCTGACAGGAGATCTTCTGGCATGTTCAGCTCGACTAAGACCATAAGTCCGATAATCTTTCTCACTAAGAAATAGGGCATCATCAGATTTTTTTTGTAATCTACTATAAGTGCTTTCTCTGGGTGGAGAGCCATGATGCCTAGAAAATTGCTCCCTTTCTTGATCAGCTGGCCTGTGATATATACGTTCTTCTCTGGGAGAGTAACGGTCTCTTGGGAACCGTTCCCTGTCTATTTGCGATTCTCTTCTGTTTTCATAAGTTTCTCTATGGGACGCAGTTGGCAATGGCATACGCGCAGAATGATCTGTGCGTATTGGTGATACAGGCCGACCATATGAGCGGGGAATTGATTGCTGCTGTTGGAGGGGTTTGAAAAGATCTGTGAGCTTCTTTACCTGTTTTAGCAAATAGGGAGCTTATCAGGATTTAAACTACAGAAAGATCGAGATTGCTCACTTGTTCTACAGTCAGCTGAGTCTGAAATTTATTATCACTGTGTTTGCCTCTGAATCTGATTGCCTTCTTAAACACATCTTCGGCTAGGGGAATACAGTCCTTTAGGACTTTAAAACGCACCTACAAGAAACCTAAATGTCAACAAAGAAATTTGCTGTTCCGCTATGAACAAAGAAGAAGAGATAGAAAATGAAACCTGAACAGGGAAGGCACCATCAAATGCTTTAGGTTCAAGCTTCATCCCACCAACAGAAGATTCCATAAAGTAGCTTTAGATCGAAATCAAAGAGGAAGAGCTTTAGACCAGGTTTGATGGCTAAGACAAGCTCTTTCTTGTTAAGCGGAACACCCATGACTTTAAAGCGAAAACAGTCGGGCTTCGTTTTAGAATTGCACATCATAATCAGGCCTCCAAGTTTTTCCTTATCCTTGTGATCCCTCTGCCTCTTCTCACTTTTCACCTCATTGTTATCATCCTTCTTTTCGGATCTCTCACTGGACATTGTATTCTTCTCATCATTTCCAGTGCTACTCAGTTCCTTGTTGGGCCCATTCTTCTTGTCATCCTTCAATTTATCCTGAGCCTGTGACATATGATTTTTTTCTTCTTCTCCTTGCAAAGTTCTGATTTTGGGATTTCTTCACAATCTTAGTCACAGGCTTTACTATCTTTGAATTATCCTTTCCTGATGAGGATGGTAATGAGGAGGCCTACGCCTCAGAAGTGGTTTTGATTATTTCCTTTGCAGAATTCTAGTTTGAGGGTTTCTTCATAATTTTGGGTTCAGGCTTTAGTGACTTTGAAGTTTCGGCTACAGAAGATGAGGATGGCGCCAAGGAGGCTTCCACTGCATTAGCAGCTCTTATCTTGTTTTTCCGTGGAGCCATAGCTTGGATGACCAAATATTTCAATCGTCCACGCCTAACGACCCTGCATATAGTTCAGTCTTCATCACATTCGACGTTTTGTAGATTACAACACTACTTGAACGTTGTAATTAACCAGCAGACGTTACAGAGAAATGTATGAAGAGAGTAGAAAATAGAGCAAGGCTCAGCGAAAATTACTATACCACTTAACACCGATATTTAAAAAATTTGCTTATGTACAATGAAGTGGTGTTTGGTTCTGAAATCTGAGAGCCAAAGAAGTTTCAGGAGAAAAATGAGAAACTTTTCTTAACACTTGACACAACAATATGGGATTGAGAGACAAGTGACAGAAAATTTTCAGACCGGCAAGATGAGAGTATAGATGTGGAAAGAAATTGCTAGAGAGTTTCAGATGAGAACCAAGGACCATCTCTCTCCCGTTTCCAAGATGGGGAGGACAGGTGTGCAGCTTTTGAAGCATGGGTTCCAACCCCCTCTCTGGCAGAGGAACAGGCCTCGTATTGACTCTTAGTAGGAGTCATAACACGCACAGAAGTTCTCTTATGACCCTGAGAACTGACTAGTCGACATAGGCTCAAAAAGAAAGAAAGCACCTTTCCCAATTGAGACTCAGACTAGAAAATGCTCGCTAGTCGTGTGCCGACCTGGATAGAAATAAGGTGAACGGAAAGAGCGCAAGTAACTGATCAAATGAGACTCTATAGAGGAAAATATCCTAATGGAATTACTAGACCGTGAACCTCGTACAGGGTGCTTTATAACATGAGACACAAAAAAGAAGGCCTTACTTGGCATTGGCCAGTAGATGGGAGAAACCCACACAAGATGAACTAACTAACAGGGATTTCAAGCAACTACTCATGACAATCGGCGGCACATACTTCATCTTTATTGATCAACTAACTAACAGGGATTTCAAGCAATCGAATTTCAATAGTAAACCCTAATTTCGTTTCTTATAAGGTAAGAACGCCCCTGCTAAACTATAATATCAGATGCATATATATGACAAACACACATACATACTCCAGCAACTAAGCCTGAAACCCCCCATACAGAAACCATCAAATTAAACAAAATCTTATAACTAACAAGTAAACCCCCACTTGTTCTTCAACATGCTAATCAAAACCTTATCTTTATGAATAGGAAACTACAATACTCACGGAACAGATTTAGTTGCCACACAGTAAACTTAGCATATTCTGATGCTGCAAACACAGCAAAATCTCATCACTATAAGGGAAACAAAAATCGATAACAAATTAAAAAATAACCCTTTCAATAATTTTTTCACTAGTTGAGAATTTAACAGAAATACCTAAATTTGCTATAAGTAAAAAAAGTAAAAAAGGAATCATACTTCACATCCTCGAAATCAATCTACTCATCTCAAAACTATCGTCAATTCCCAATTCTAACTCAGTCGACAAAACAAAAACAAAAAAAAAAAATTATTCTAAAAATTTGTTTTTGACATTCATTCAACTACAGCTGCAAAAGTTTTTTTGATTGTAATGAATTTAACGACCAAAAATCTATACAAATTCACATGGTTATTATCATATAATCTGAAATGGAATCAAAAAAGTTTAGGATTACCTGAAATTCTCGAGGGTGATTGAATTTATGCCCTAGCTTGATGAAATTCTGGGCGAAATGAAATTCTTCTGGACTTGTACGTGTGCTTATGTGGGATATACCTTATTGGGCCTGGAGAAATGAACAAGAAAGATTATTTTAGGACCAGCCCGATTCTGGGGTTTAGTCCATCCATTGTCTGGTGATAAGGGGTGTCCTGGTACACTCTGGTAGTAGTAAATGACTAAGTTATCTTCTACTTGAATTAACCTTACCTAACCCTAGTTCAAAACTAAACTAATGACCACTACTTAAACCTAATCCCCATAATAAATCTAATTTTAATTCTAATTCTTTCTTAAACTCCCTGTAAATCTAATTTTAATTCTAATTCTCTCATAAACAAAAAGCAACTCCTGTCATAGGAGATGTTTCTTCAACTGTTATCTCCTCTTTTTCCCTTCTGCTTTCATAATTGTTCCTCATCATTGACTAATCATCGATTCATAGCTATTTTTTACTAGGATATGACCCGTGCCGTAACGGCACGGGCTTTAGTTTGTTGTTGGTTAACGTGACCTTATATTAACTTATTGGACGTTCCTTTTGCGATACGGATGGATTTGCCTTTATTTTTGTTGCAGTAGTGGTCGACAATCCTTTAGTGAAGATATAAGCATATCTAACTAACCTTCTCTGTGAAAAGGTCGTCGTAGTTTTAGTCACTAAACCATGATTTTCCCCATCTTTTCTTCTTGCTAACCTTAATTTACCGTTTCCTCTACCCTGGTTTCATAGCACAAACTGTTTAGGAAATGTATGTTTCTGGGAGGTTATAAGTTCGGTACCCAGACATTGTTGATAGAACATGAGAAAGTGGTGCTACACAAAAAGACATCACGTTGTTTTAGCGCTAAGATGGAGGATAGTTCGGTCTTTAGGAAGACTTGCATGGTGTTGAGAATAAAAATTGCAACACAAATGCGTTGCTTATTCATTTTCTCTTTGTGACATATCCAATTGAAAAAATATCGCCAAACAAATAGACTTGTCCCAACTAATCTAGTTTATCGTCAGATCTGTTTTTGCTTTGGTTTAAACGGTATAATAAGGAGATTGATCGATTAGAAGGTGAAATTTGGTATTGTCCTCAACATTCTTAAGAGAAAAACAAAGAGATATGCAGGAACACCGAGTCCAAAAAAAGGGCATTCTTCGGATTGTAAAAATTGAAATTTCTTTATGTTTGATTTTTTGATCAAGTTTTAAAAGGCCAATCAACACGATCGGGTAAAATTGATAAGTTTTAATATTATTTTGATAAATTTCTTTGTGTTTGAATTTCCAAGGACATCAGCTTTTCAAATGTGATGGGTCATTTAATAATAAAAACACCTAAATTGGAAAATAAGAAAATCCAAAAACCGAGAGGGTAAGCTCAATTCCATGGAGTAAACTTGTCATTGACAAAGCGACCCATAATGCAAACCGCAGAAGGGTGCAGACCATTCTGATAAATGTAGAATAAGATATTAATCTCATTACATTCTATGAATAGAGATCCAAGAAGGCAATCAACAGTTCATATTTATTGTTAATAGCTACAAGATGTCGAAATTCAGATTAAACACTAGTGGAGAATGGGGTTTTAATGACTCACATCCTCGACCCTCAATAGCGGTCAATAGACCGTGGACCGGTCAAAGCGGTCCTAGATGTAGTAAATTTCCGGAGCACAGATTAAAGCGTTAAAAACGGTCGTTCTACAAATTTTTTAATTACAGTTATATCCCGAATCATCAACCCATACCGTGACCGCTTGACCTAGTTGAATCATTGCTACTTTTCTTAGGCGGGTCCCTCCATTTCCCACCTCGTTATCATCAAGATATCTCCCTCTCTCTCTCTCTCTCTCTCTCTCTCTCTACAACTCGCTCTTTTCTAAATCCAGATCTCTCTCTCTCTCTCTCTATCTACAACTCTGCTCTTTTCTAAATCCAGATCTCTAAATCAACCAGGTTTTTAAGAAATCAAAAGTTATTTATCCTGAACCCCCATCTCATGAATCAAAACACATCTTTTAGAAATCAAACTCAATTTTTCAATAACCCAAATTTCATATCAAACCCTAGAAATTTGATAATAGGATTTTCTCCTGAATAATCTCTAGCAAAACCACCTTTTGCGATTTCTAGACTTCTTTCTCGTTTCGATCTATGTATTCTATTTCTGCTAATTGCTGCACTTCTAAGAAAAACCAGGGATGAATTTATCTGGTGGATTTCATTAAAATCTTAGCTTGGGTTTCTTTTTTTACTTGGATCTATTGATGGGAAAAGAAATAGAATCTTGTTAACTTCTTCATGTGACAATGAAGATGGTCATTTAAGTTCATGGGTCCTGCACCAACTCGCTACTCTGGCCAATATTGAAACAACAAATTTCGATTAATCCAACTTCCACATCCGAAGTCTAGGTATAATCATATTTATCTATCTCTTTAATTATATTTGTTTTTGAATTTTGAAACCCTAGATTTTTATTGGTTGGTCTTTGTTATTTTTCTTTGTAGTTGAATATCAACCTAATAGAAACGAAGAGGTAATTAGTCCAACTTTCTTAATTGCTTCTTCAATTAATGGGGAATTACATCCGGGTTGTGTGTTGAATTTTTTTTATTTTGAGTTACATATTTGTGGATGAAGGTGAATGGGGGATTGTAATTTGAGTAAAGTTATGTGTTTGATCCGTTTTTTATCTAGTATTACTAATTGAATGGTGACTCGTTTTTCATTCAAAGGTGTTATTGGGAGAATGGATGCGCTAATCTTCATTATTTCAAACAAGTTGGTTTGACAGAAATTCCTATATGTTTGTTTGCATTTGTCATAATGTTACTATTGACATTATATCATTGATTGGGTCAGCAGGGGTTATGAGCTATTGCATCAAGATGGAGCCATATATAAACCAAGTATATTTTCTTGGCAGGCTTTTGCTTTGTAAAAATCATGATGCTTTAACTAGTCGATTCTGGGATAGGTATAAACTTCACTTTTTTTTTTTTTAATAGGGATCAGATTGGTAACAAATGGGAGTGCCCATATTGTCGTGATCAGGATTAGGCTGGACACCCAATTCTCATATTGGTATAAACTTCACAGCTTAACTAGATCAAACTTCCTTTTTTTTTTGTTTGATGCAGGTTACTAGTAATGACAGGAAATGTTTCCACTTTACCTTAGAAAGGTAGGCTCAATGTGAATTGTTTCCTTCTGCATTCTAGTTTCTGTAACCTCTTGATATCATTCCATTTTTTTTCTCAACCTTTTTTAATTGTAGGCACATATTGGCGTTGTGACAAAGTTTCTCACTACAAGAAGCTCAAGATGGTGTTGAATGTATCTAGGAAAGAGCTTAAGAGGCTTATGAGGTATAGTTGTTTTATAAGGTTTATATATCCACCATAAGCATTTTACTTCGAACAACATTCTTTATTAGGTTTGTGATTTTACTAAATGGCTATTTGGGTACAATTATATGTTTTGTTTCCACTAGAATGTTTTGAATTATAAACTTCAGCTTATGAATCGATATTTTAGTTGAAGAGGTTAGAGAGACAGTTTGTAGCATAAAGAAATGTAAAATTTGGTGGTAAAAGATCAAAGTTAATCTGGTATTATTAAGTGCTATGTGATATTTTTTTCTGAAGCTTTGAAACATTCTTCTTTTAGTATACAATTAACTGTATCTGTAATTTATTTTCTCTTTTGAAATGCAGGCAATTTTCACAGCGTTCACGGGTACGAAAACTTCAATACATTGCCGAGCTGGAAAAAAATGTTCAAGCTTTACAGGCTTCAGGGTTCAGACGAATAATTTATTTTCATATCCGTAGTGTTATCTTTAATTCAAATGTTGTTTTGCAGGCAGAAGGATCAGAAGTTTCATCGGAGATTAAATTTTTGGACCAGCAGCACCTTATATTGACAATGGATAACAAAGCCTTGAAGCAACGGTTGGACAGTTTAGCCCAGGAGCAACTCATTAAGTATTGTAAGTAACCAAAATGTAACTGGTTAGACTTTTGATTTGAAAAGAATAGATCTAATGAAGTCTTATCATGCCATGTGCTCTTTCCATCAGTTTCTTTACTTAGGCTTATTTCCTTCTCTCTTTTTTTTTGGCTATTCCATCCGTTATCTTAAAATTAAAAGACAGCTATTGTTGCATAGAAATTTATACATTATTTAAGTTAGTTGGAATAAGTTGAACTTATTACATATATCCAAGAGGACCAAATGCAAACAATCAGTTGAATTAGAATTTTAATGGCTTGTCGATCTTTGTATGACTGAATAGTTTAGCCTAAAATACTGATGCAAAAGTTTTCAAATTAGGATCTCCATGCTTACAAAATAATACAATGTTTGGTCTTTAGAACTTTCATTTTAAATCGGATATCAATAACCATGCATATTGAAATTTCATTCTGATATTTATGATTCTAGAATCATTTTTAGGCTAATGGTCCGGTTACATCTATGCCATGTTTTAATGGTCCTGATACCCTAAAACTCGCTATTTTACCCACTTAGTGCCATTTAACCAAATTGAACTATTGAGGAATTGAATCCATTGGAAAAATGCTGGGGAAAATCCTTGATGGAGATCATCTTCCTTAAAGATCAAGAGTTTGTTGGCCACATGCAATAGCTGGGGAACATGGAATTATAGGAGACTCTATAGCTCTCTGTTTTTCTATTTTCAAGTGAGGAACATGGAATTCAGTATATAATTTTATGCGGGGCTCACAGAAGACTCTATAGCTCTCTGTTTTTCTATTTTCAAGTGAGACTAAATATTTGGTGGTGGTATGTATAGTGGAGCAGGAGGTGTTAGAGAGAGATTGCGAGTATGTGTTGCATAAGAGTACAGACAGAAAACATGGAAGCCTAAGTTCAACGTTGAGAAATAAAAGCAGAAGGCTGATGAAGCAGGTGGATGCGTAATATCTCTGAATTCCAGGTGAATATTCCTGCATATGATCTCTAAACTGTCCATTTACTTGGTGCTCGCATTGGTTTTGACTTTTTGATTTTTTTCCTTCTACCCTCTAACAACAAATTCCTGGACTTGCAGAAGAGGATAGATATTTGCAGAAGAGGATAGATATTTGAGGTCCTTTACAAGTTTGTGAACCTTCATTTCTTTGATGATTACAAGTTCAAGGTATATGTAAGTTACTGCTCTGACGTCTGAACAAAACAAATTTGCTTTCAATTACAACTTTAAACTCTGTGATTCTTCTCTATAGCACTTTAGGTTGATAGAAGTTTGCTTAACTAAGTTATATCAAATTATGCAGGATAATATTAGAAGGGTGAGAAACAGCTAAATAATCCTACTGTAGGAGTTTAGTGCTATGAATCCTACTGTTTAGAACATTGTATCATGCTATGCAGTTGTTTCTAGGACGCCTTCCCTTCTCTCGTAGCCTTTTCTCTGCAAATTGAATTATACTGTTTGGTGTACCTTGGATGGACCCTCAACAAGCATGAATGTATTCTGGGCTTATATTCAAATGTTGATGCAAATGTTGTCTTTCTTCAGCTCAAATCAAGATAAACCCCTGCAGTAGTTGTTTGGTGAATTGGTATAAATTCAAATGTCTGTCATCATGTGTTGCGTCATATTGTATGTTGTGCTGCTATTAAGGTTTCCTATTATGCATCTTCTATTTGGGTTATGTATTTTGTTAGTGCAGCGTTTGATCTTAACTGCTTGTGCATAATCTAGGTTCTGACATTTGTTTATGAAGTGTAAAATGATTTATTGATTTTTTTGTTTTCATTTGCGATTCTCGTGACTTTTCCAAGGTCAGATGTAAAATGGGGAACTTCATTTTGAAATATGGGCTAAGTTCATCATCAACTGAGTTTATTCTTTTGCTGTTTAGCCAATCTTTATTAGTTTATCATTTTGTAACTGAATCTTAGAACTTAATTACCTTTATGGTTGTAGAAACTTAAATTGGTTTGAAGTTAGATTTTATACCTTTTTTCTGTAATTTTAACCTAGTGAATGTTGAATTGAAAGACTATTTGTGTGCAAATTTAATTTCAATTTGGTTCTCATTTGAGTTTGATTGTGTCATTTGAGTTTATTTTGGTTTTCATTTGAATTTTCATTTGAGTTTATTTTGGTTTTCATTTGAATTTTCATTTGAGTTTAATTTGAGTTCCATTTGATGAGTACTCGATTTATTCAAATTTCAGCAGATTCATCAGTAATCAATCTGATTTTTTTATATTAAAATCCAAATCTAGGGACCGACTGTGGGTCGATCTTAACACATTGACTGTTATAGTCTGGTCATTGATATGAGTTGCACCGCGACCCGCAGAGCCACGTCATATATGAAAAAGACGTCAGATCATGACCATTTCGCTGATTGACAAAGCAAGTCATATATACGAGTTAAATGACTTGCTTCATCGGTCGCGGAACTGCTGATTCATACTAGTGAAACTTGAGGATTGGGGTGCAACAGAACCTTATTTGTCTCAGAATTTTTTCCTAGCGTCCAAAACCTCTCCTTCGTCATACCATTAATAGTATATCGAAACTCCGTACGACATAATGCTTAATAAATAACGTTAGATGTGACCGAATTGTGCTTTAAAGGTTTCACCTTTCTATACCCAATTCCCTTGAAAGGATTAGCTTATCCACGTACTGAGGGAAAATAGATGATGTGTCAACAAACTTTGAGAAAGCCCGAATTGTATTGATTCCTCATTTGAATCCCAGCAGGTTTCTTGAATGACTACCGACTATTATAGTAAAGTAATTTGAAGCGATCAGCTCGATCAGCAACCTGGAAGTGGCCTCAACCGTTCAAGGGAATCGAATTTGATAACAATGTCGTGAAGGTTACCTAGAAGAAATCAAGAGAGAAATTGAATTAGATCAATTCTTTTAATCTGAATACGATAAGAGGAAGAAAAAAAAGAAAAATTAGAGCCATTTTTATATGGAACAAAGAGAAGTGATAGTATCCATAGTTTGAGATGTTGTCTGGCATGGTTCCATTGTTGATTTAAAGAGCTGTGGTACTTTCTGGTGATTGGCCATAGCTTCTCACTACAGGAAAAATATACATCTACAACTGGAGATTTACAACGCTTTGCTAAGTATTGTAGAAAGTCCTATGTTTTACAACTGGTTTCAAAGGAAGAGTTGTCGTATATCATCACTGCCAACCCTTAGGAAACAAGGGGTTGCGCTAAGAAAACAAACGACAACTCCTTAAGCAAAACAGTTGTGATGACATTTAGCTATAACAACGTTGTTCCATATATGTAGTGACTTAGCCTATCACAATACTCACAAGTGTTGTTGAAGAACACAAAAATATGATAATGAAAAATATGTTAGAGGGGAGATTCGAACATGAACCTACTACATGGAAGTCTAGCTCATCAACCACCCTTTCAGTTCACAAGTTTTGATTTTTTTTTTTTTTTTAAATAGAAACCTACAACAACACTTATAAGTGTTGTTGAAGTAAAATATATAATGTTCCATATAAGTGGTGACTTAGCCTATCACAATTCGACAAGTGTTGTTGAAGAACACAAAAATATGATAATGAAAAAAATGTTAGAGGGGAGATTCGAACATGAACCTACCGCATGGAAGTCTAGCTCATCAACCACCCTTTCGCCACAAGTTTTGATTTTTTTTTTTAAATAGAAAGCTACAACAACACTTATAAGTGTTGTTGAAGTAAAAATATATAATGTTCCATTTATGTAGTGACTTAGCCTATCACATCTAACAAGTGTTGTTGAAGGACACAAAAATATGATTGAAGTAAAAATATATAATGTTCCATATATGACAATGAAATATATGTTAGAGGGGAGATTCAAACATGAACCTACTGCATGGAAGTCTAACTCATCAACCACCCTTTCAGTTCACAAGTTTCGGTTTTTTTCTTTTTTCTTTTTAAATAGAAACCTACAACAACACTTATAAGTGTTGTTGAAGTAAAATATATAATGTTGGAAAAAATGAGGTTATAGGGGAGATTCGAACATGAATCTACTGCATGGACGTCTAGCTCATCAACCATCCTTACCATTCACAAGTTTTGGCTTTTTTTTTTTTTTTTTAATAAAAATGTATAACAACACTTATAAGTGTTGTTGAAGTAAAAATATAGAACATTAAAAGAAATGAGGATGGGGGGATTTGATCCTCAACCTCCTGTATGGAGTCTACACCACTAACCATACCTACACTATTACATGTTCTATCAAGTTTGTGGTTCTTTAATACACTAACTTTATGACAACCCTTCATAAGAGTTGTAAAACAAAATGTAATTCTCAAAAATAATGCTCGAAGACCGAGCCGCAAACAACACGAAGCCTTCTCTCGTAAACAATCACATACACTCTTTCTCCGTAAATAATTACATACATTTTTCACTATCTCGTAATATTTACTTTACTCACTTCGATAAGGGTAGTATGGTAAGTTTCACAGTCTCCATAATATTTATTACCTTTATTTCTAGTAAGGGTAATATGGTAATTTTAATAATTTATAATATTTAATTTACTTATTTTCCGATAAGCGTGGTCTGGTCATTTTCATAGTCTTCATAATATTTATTGCATTAATTTCCAAGAAGGGTAATATGGTCATTTTCACAAGCAGTAATATTTACTTTAATTTTTTTCTATAAGGGTAGTCATGTCACTTTCACAATCTCTATAATATTTATTGCACAAATTTCCATGAAGGGTAATATGATCATTTTCACTATCTGTAATATTTACTTTACTTATTTCGTTATAAGGATAGTTTAGTAATTTTCACAATCTCCGTAATATTTATTACCTTTATTTCTAGTAAGAGTAATATGGTCATTTTAACTCGGTAATCTTCGAACTGGGATGTTCAATTTCGATATATTTCTTATCCAATTCTCGATATATTTCTTACCTGTAAATGGATGGATTCGTCGTTATTACAAGTTTCTGACTTAGAGTAGTCAACTCGCGGCCAGGTTTCGATCTCGGAGCATGGTATGCCTAGAATATGCATAAATAAGGTTTGTTTAAGGTTTCGTAGAATATCTCGAAGGAATCTTACCCAGAAATGGATGAATTCCGCTGTTCTTACCAAGTTTCGACTTAGAGTAGTCAACTCCTACTGTGTTTCGATCTCGGATCCCTGTACGCATACAATATGCAGAAATAGGATTTTTTTAAGGTTTCGTAGAATATCTCAAGGAATCTTACCTGTAAATGGATGAATTCGTCGTTCTTATCAAGTAGTTTCTGACTTAGGGTAGTCAACTCACGGCCTTCGATCTCGGATCCCTGTACGCATACAATATGCGAAATAGGGTTTTTTAAGGTTTCGTAGAAAATCTCAAAGGAATCTTACCCTCGTAAATGGATGGATTCGTCATTCTTACCAAGTTTCTAACTTACAGTAGTCAACTCGCGGCTAAGTTTCGATCTCGGATCCTGGTACGCATACAATATGCAGAAATAGGGTTTTTTTAAGGTTTCGTAGAATATTTCGAAGGAATCTTACCTGTAAATGGATGGATTCGTCATTCTTACCAAGTTTCCGACTTATAATACAGTCAACTCGCGGCCAGGTTTCGATCTCGGATCCTGGTACGCATACAATATGTAGAAATAGGGTTTGTTTAAGGTTTCGTAAAATATCTCGAAGGAATCTTACATGTAAATGGATGAATTCGTCGTTCTTATCAAGGTATAGTTCACCTTTAACCTACCGATTCACCTTTAACCTACCGATTATGGTGTTGGCTCCCGATTATATAAGGGCATATTGGCCATTTTGAAAAATCGAAGATAAGGGGTAGCTTAGATTTACGTTTGGGTGACCTTTTTTGTCTTTTAGTGTCGCCCCTAAAAGTGCGAGGTTAATTAATTGAGTGTTTTTAAAAGAATAAATTTTGAGAAGAAGGTTTTTTATTTATTTTTATTTTTTATTTATTTTTTATTGAAGATGGTTGATTTCGAAATGAGGGTTTTGGGTACTTGGGTATACTTCAAATTTAGTTAATGTTGCTTAAATTGGCAAAATCTTTCGAAAAAATGAAAATTTATAAACTGATTTCGACCATGGAAATAGAGTTCGGCTAGGACATCTGAAGAACAGGTAACCGAACTCATCTGCAAGTGTAGTTAGGCTAATAGTTCTGAAAACACAGGTAGCCGAACTCAGCTTTGATGGAGTTTTTGCTTTCAGAAAAAAGTTCGGCTAGGAAAAAAAGTTTCGACGTAACCGAACCACATGTTCGGCTGGGAAAAAAGAAATTTGACGAAACCGAACTCAATATATATGTTTTCAGAGAAAAGTTCGGTTAGGAGAAAAAAATTGCGAGGTAACCGAACTAAAAGTTCGGCTAGGTTAGGAAAAAAAAATTGCGAGGTAACCGAACTTTTTTATGAAAGAAAAAACTCCATTAAAGCTAATTTCGGCTAGTTCGACAAACTGTTTCACATAATTCCTAGCCGAACTTCTCTCTGTAACTTCCATTTTCAACACATTTTGATGATTACTTCTCGTTTTTTCAATGGAAAACGAATGAAAAGTGATGGGTTTGTTATAATTTTGATTTTGTTTTGCTAATGATGTAAATTAAGCTATATATAGAGGTTGCGGTGGTGGTGCTTTGAGGTGGTCGGTGGTCGGTGGTGGTTGGTGGTGTGCGGCAGTGGTGATGGGAGGAGGTGATTACATATATATATATAGGTGGTGGTGATGGGAGGAGGTGGTTATATATATATATAGGTAAATGGTAGGTTAGTCATTTTCACACTTTAGGACACCCCTTATAAGTATAGGGTTGACATTCCTATCACAAAGTAGTCCCGCGCCTAGTTAGTAAGTTCGCGAATGATTCGCGAATCATTCGCGAATTTTTCCGTATCACGAATTTTACCGTTTTATTCGCGTACGTTTGCAACTCCGAACCCAAGTCGCGATTATGTGGCATTCCTGGATTATTCGCGAATCGTTCACGAATTTTACGTATCCCGAATCCCGAATGATACGCCCGCTTAATTCGCCATAAATTCTTTAGCTTTTACGTTTTTAAAGGCCCCACTTTTTGGGGTTTACTGCCTCCCGGGCATACACGACCCAATATTAGACGTTGTTGTAATTTTTATGAAATAAAAATGACTGGAAAAATTTGAAGGTGAAGGTGAGAGAGATCTCAAACTCACTGACCAAGCATCTAAACCGCTATACCACGTCCTCTTGGATAACTAATGTTGTATATATTATTAATATCATCATATTAATTTTATTTTTTCTTTAAATAACTCGCACATATACATAAAAATTGGTCTATGACCTTATAAATATAAATTATTTAAGTATATAGATACCGAATTTTCGTGAGCCGAACTCACATTTATAAATCGAATTATACACGTACGTATGCCGTTCCGACCATCGACGAATCACGTCCCGTTGACCGAATCTTGGACCGAATCTGAATTTTACAAAGCCGTATAATACTCGTACGTTTGCCGTTCCGTACGTTTTCCGAATTCCGAATTGCTAACTAGGGTCCCGCGCCATTCTTGAGTAGTCTCAAAAAATGGTTCGCGGTAAAACACTAAACACGTGATGAGGCCCAGTCAAGATCCTAACCTTTATAACCATTTCCTGGCGCCAAAAGTTCTAGGGTTTACAATTTCCTTTCCCCCCCTCCCTCTTTCTCCTCCTCCTCCTGGTAATTATTCGTCGATTTCTTTACACATCTCTTTAAATTTACGCAACCCAGTTTCTGAATCCTATTCAGCATCAATTTCATCCTGAAATTTTATCCAATTTCAGATTCTTAAACCCTAAAAATTGTAGAAATTGAAGAAGAGACGCCCGACAGAAGTCTGCAAATTTTTGGGGATTCTTTCATCTTTTCACGAGGTTAGTAAACTAGAACCCTGTTCCTTATGAGTTTCATAAACTGAAAGTTTAGGGTTTTACTGGTGTCAAAAGAAGATCTCAGTTACTAAAATTATGGTCCACGAAATGTTCGCTTGGATGTCTCAATGAAGAATTCTTAGTTTCTTAATTTCTTTTTATGTTTCCTCATTGTAATTATGTTGTTTTTATAAAAGATCACTACGTATTTTGATTCAGTAATCTTCTTGTGAATATCAACTTATTAAGAATTTTGATTGTTTTTCTGATGTGTAACAGTCTACTTGAAGATGTCAATGACTACTTTGAAGGCTTGGAGGGAAGTGTTGGACATTAAGAATCAAGATCCTGAGGTAGTCTGTAGTGCAGTAAGATTTGGGTTGTTGCGTTTTGTTTGTGGTTTTCGAATTGGTGCAGCTTGCCTTCTACATTTACCTTTATAGTCAATTTTTACTTGTTTTCTGAACTAAATATGATGATTTCTTTGTCAGGTTTTAAAACCACAATTTCTGCTGAAATTGTATGACTTGCTCATCAGTTTGTCTTTGGACTCCATATCGCAGTGTCCTGGTGAAAAGCTTACTGATATACGTAAAATCTCCAATTTTCTCTTTGAAGAACTTTCAAGGAGGTTTGAGCATTTTTTTCCTAATGTAGGGCAAGGTGTACTATGTTCAGATTCATGGGGTCTTTTACAGGACCTAACTCTTTTGTTAAGATGCTGTATTTCTATGCTACACTTGATAGAGTTTGATTCAAGTCTCCTCATTGAAAAATGCAAAATTCTCCTTAGTATACTCGGCAAACTATGTTCTCCAGAATTAGCTTCTTATGTTGGAAGAAAGGGGACAAATGTAATTAGCATTAAGGAATCCACTTCACGTGAATGCACTATTGCTGGCGAAGATTGTATTACCTCTGTAGTGGAGGAATATGAAACTTTTATGTGCTTTGTTCAAAAATCCGGTGCATCGATTCCTGTCCTGCGCTCAATCATCGAGGTATTTTTGACCACTCAAACCCTCTTATTTACTCATTAATCTACTAATTTTACTGAACATTTGAACATGAAACCATTAGACACTTTACTGAAATCCTGTAGTTGTAATTTCATAAAACCAGATATTCACTTTTTGTTATTGATATTTAAACTATGTTCATATGTTTATTCCCAGCAAAGTTGAACAGACCCTGTTTTTTACATTCCAGGTGTTCATCAATGAATTTCTAGTGCACAAGAAACTGAGAGATCATTTTATATTGGTTGAGAGTATTTCTTCTACGAGTGATAAACTATTTATGTCCCCACTGAATCTTGGTTCAAGCAATGTTCTTTTGGAGTTGATTTCTTCTCATTTTCTTCTATCAGTTTCTGATGAGCCAACCTTCAAGAACTCCTTGGAACCATACCTTCTACTGTGTGATGAAAAGCCCCCTTTCCTTGACCTAATAAGCCTAAATGCAGCTATGCAATTACTTTCAACAGTCCTCATATATTCTCCACCACAAATTTTACAGGCGTATATAATTTCCTTAGTATGTAGACGCAGTAGCATTAACATGGCTTCAGAGGATCAAGCATCAGATCCAAGACTCGTGAACTGGTACATTTCAGCATTTGAAATATCAATGGAATTGTATTCTCGAAACATGTCAAGTTTACAATTGGGGGATGATCATGAAGAACCTGTAAGTGGGTCTGATTTTATTAAGAAACAATGTACATCAGGAGGATTATCACATCTATCTTTTGAATCTCATATTCGGCCGGTCATGTATAGTCAACTTAAAGCTCACACAGCGAACTTTGCCAAATCCAGTCATGGTTTGGCGTCGAAAACAAAGTCTGATCTTATGGATACTTGTACTGCATATATGAAGGAGAATCAAAATATCCTTATTGAGTCATACAGAGATGAAGCTTTCGCTGTTTTGTGTTACATTATATCAAGGATCCTTTCGGGAGATATTAGGGCCAATAGATTGTGGAAGAAAGGAATCATAAGTCAGCAGGAAATTTATCTTTTGGCTTCCACAGTAAATTTGATGAGCAGTTCACTGTTGCAAATAATCTGGTGCATGCAAAAGCGAAGTTTGGGTAATCCTAAAATTCTAAAAGATTATTCTCAGTGCAAGGAGTACGATATGATAATAAGCATCATCAGTTGTTTCCAGCAGTGCAGCATTAGTCAACCAATGGCTACCCTAGTAATGGATATGATGGCACAGTTCCCCGCAAGGCACAAGTTCTCGAAAATGATGTTTATGCACTTTGCAGGCTTGCTGTTGTTTAGTTTTGAATCCGGATATGCCTCCTTAAGCAAAAGTTGTATACTCATGTTGATGACATTGACAAATCTATTTATTTTTGAAGAGGGTAATCTGGATGCGCTGAAACAAGCCCCTCAACCTTCAAATAAATCGTTGGTGGTAATGTCCTCTTCTGCTATTCCTAAGTTATATGATTACTTGTGGTTTGTTTATTTCCCCTGTTTTTGAAATATAATATTCTGTTTCAGGTTTTTTCTCCACGTAGTTCTTCCCGTCAAGTCGCATCGAATTTTAAGAAGTTTCAAAGGTGCATCATAAGGTACATATAATTTTTAATGAATATTTCATTTTGAATATATGCAAACAAGTTCTTGAAGATTGCTCCTATAAATTTCTTATTTTACTATCGACATGTACGTAATACCGTTGAAGTAGTTAACGACATTTGGATTTCTGATGATTAGAATTTGGAGTCTGATATTTAGTTTAGCTCTAGGTATTCTGGATTGAAAACTGTAAAGTGTTTATGCTTTGGGATTTTGTTTACGTCACCCAATCCTATTTACTCTCTCCAGATGTCACATTTAGTTTTTTCGTTTGATGCTATAAACTCTTTGGTTTTTTGCAGAATTAATGAACCAATTCAATCCGAATCTTCAAAAAGTGCCCTGATCAACGATGGCGTAGAACAGTTTGGGCTCAGCACAACGGAGGAGATGAATTCTAATAGCCAGAAGCATTTGGATTTAAAACGCATGCTAGGTAAAACCAGACAGCAAGATTATGATGAGTTGGCTGATTTTGTTGAGTTCAAAAAAGGAAAAGATTATTCGAAATATGAGAAAGATCGAAAGAAATATCGGAAGTATCTATGCAGAAAAAAGATAGGCTACAGTAAAGAAAGGAGAAGAAGATTGAGAGCTATCCTGAAATAGAAAGCTTGTCATGAATCTTAAGTAAGTTCTTAACTAGAGCTTTACTGTGTGCTAATTGCAAATGTTGTTAGGGTTTAACATTTTGGAATCCTGTTTCTTTAGAAGTAAAAAATCTGGAGAAAGGACATAGAAATTAGTGAATTTTGTATAGGTAGCAAGTAATATAGCATGTAATACTATATATTTATAAAAAACTCTTACAGTGAAACTGTTATCTCGATTCTCAACCCATTTTTTCTAGCTTCATCCTGGTGGTTGTTGATTTGAAAACAATCAATCACAGTATGGCTTGCAGGTTCTGGAAAGTTAGATCAGTTAAAATTCCATTTGGCCACTATTTGAAAACATTATTAGAACTTTCAAAAATAAAAAATAAAGCAAAGCAAACCACTTGAGGTCACTATTTGTGGAATATTTGCCTCTTTCATCTAATTTGGCTCTGATTACCCAGCAATATCAATTTTAAAATGATTTTTAGAAGTAAAAAAATTAATTTTTTTATCTAATTTTTTTATCTGGTATCTAAACAACTCTAGAAAACCATGTCATTGGAGTGTCACTCAGAAAAAGAACTCCCATCCAAATTCAAATCAAAGAAGTACTCCTTCTGTTTTTGGAAAAGAGATACTTTAACTTTTTCATTTTAGCTTAAAAATAGGCCAAATTGAAAAAGTGAAAATATCTTCCAGAAACAGAGGGAGTATTATTCAAGATTGTTAATGGGGGTGCTAGAATTGGTGGGGGTGTACCAATCCAAGGCAAAAATTATTTTGTCCCGTATAAAAACTGTTTTGTCTTATTATAGTTGTAGGAAATACCATATAGTCCTAAAAATAAAATATATGTATCGGTCTAGTCCATTTGACCTACCAATTGTCCTGTTTGGTCCTATTTGGTAATATAAATTATCATTTGGTCCTAAAATTATCATTTGGTCCTATTGATGTCATGGATGATGTAAATGTCACCCCAAGTGGCGTAAATACCCTTTTGGATAAGGACCATATATATAAATCAAAAGTAGGAGAGAATAAATCATTATCGATTTACTTTCTCTCTCAATTTTTCGAGATCTAGAATTTCTCTCTTTTTCTTGGTTTTTTCTTCTGCTAGATGCTAACAATGGCGTCTCCACTTTCTTTTCTTTCTTTTTCTTCCCGCCGTTTCTTTGTAACAATGGTGATTCGAACGTGAAAATCATGTTTATTTGTTGTCAGCTGTGGTTGTATATGATGAAAACGATTTACATCATACTCATCTCCGTCGTTGTTGAAGAAGATGAGTTTTAGGATTTTTTTCCATTGATGTAAGAAGAAGAAAAGGACGAAGAATAAAAAGACGAAGAAGAAAAAAAAGATGAAGAAGATAAAGACGAAGAAGATAAAAATACTTTTTGTTTTGAAGATGGAGATGAAGTTTCATCGAACAAATGAACTACTCATTGTTGTTTTGAAGATGAAGACGAAGATGAAGATGAGTTCACTCTACTCATTGCTTTGTATGGATTTCATTCTTGGAATGAAGTCGATTTTTGTATGGACTTCATTCCGGAATGAAGTCTGCTTTTTTACCTACTTTGTTTTGTATGGACTTCATTCCGGAATGAAGTCAGTTTTTGTATGGACTTCATTCCTAAATGAAGTCTGTTTTTTTTTAGTTTTTGTATGGACTTCATTCCTGGAATGAAGTCTGTTTTTTGGTTTTTGTATGGACTTCATTCTGGAATGAAGTCCTGCATTTTAGGTTTTTGTATGGACTTCATTCCCGGAATGAAGTCTGCATTTTTAGGTTTTTATGGACTTCATTCCCGGGAATGAAGTCTCGCATTTTTAGGTTTTGTATGGACTTCATTCCTGGAATGAAGTCTTTTTTTTAGGTTTTTTATATGACTTCATTTCTGTTTTTTTTTAATTTTGTATGGACTTCATTTCTGAATGAACTCTTCTGAGAATATATAAAAAATTAACACTAAGGGTATTTTTGTCGATTTAATATTTTTAAATAATTATGGACCAAACAGTTATATGCGTTTGACCAAAGGACTAAACAGACATGGGCCCACCTAAAAAAGGACCAAACCATATTTTTCCCATTATAGTTTTGGTACACCCAACTAATCCTGACACCCCATTAGCAGCCCTAGTATTATTGTTTTAGTCTGCTTTCCGTTTGTTGTCATAACGGTTCACTACACGTGGCCTTCAATCATTGGATAGTCAATGGCATCCGTTAGTTTGTTGGGTATATCGGATATAGTAGCTCTCTGTACTGTGTCCGAGTGTTGGCGCGAGATTTCCCCCCACCCCCAACAAAATCCTTTCTATTTTCACAAGATTTCTTCGGAAACTTCCTTGAATTCAAGTAATTTGGGGTTTTGTTTTTCTTCAAAAATGGCAGAATTAGAACAAAGGTATAACCCAAACTCAAACCCTAGCTTTGATTTATTTATTTTTTCCTTTTCAATTAGGTGTGATTTGTTTGATTTTACTGCAATGATGTCGAAATTGATGACAAATATGTCTTAATTTTGTATTAGTTGATCATAAATATGTGTTATTGTTGCAGTAAAATCATTGATAAAGATGTGATTTTTGCTGTTCATGAATGTGACTGGAAGGTGTCAATGACTACTACCTTGAAGACTTGGAGGGAAGTGTTAGACATTAATATTCAACTGGCTGAGGTAATTAATTAAGCTGTAATTCTGTAAGATTCGGATGTCGTATTGGTTTCTAGTTTCTAAATTGGTGCAGCTTGCCTTGTATGTTTACCTTTATAATCAATTATTGCTTGTTTTTCTGAATGAATTTACTTCCTCAGGGTTTAAAACCAGAATGTCTGCTGAAATTGTATGACCTGCTCATCAGTTTGTCTGTGGACTCGTTATCACGGTGTCCTGGTGAAAAGTTTAGCGATATACGTAAAATGTCCAATTTTCTCTTTGAAGAACTTTCAGGGAGGTTCGAACATTTATTTTCTAATGTTGGGCAGCATATACTATGTTCAGATTCGTGGGGTCTTTTACAGGAGTTAACTCTTTTGTTAAGATGTTGTATTTCTATGTTGCACTTGCTTGAGTTCGACCGAAGTCTCCTCATTGAAAAGTGCCAAATTCTCCTAAGTATACTCAGAATATTATGTTCCCCGGAGTTAGCATCCACGGCAGGAAGAAAGGGGAAAAGTGTTTGTATCACCTCTGTGTCCTGTGCATTTCTTCCTGTCCCGCACTCAATCATCGAGGTACTTTTGACCACTCAAACCCTCTTATTTACTCATTTATTTATTGATTATTTGAACTTGGAACCACATCACTAGAATCATGTAGTTGTAATGATATAAACCAGGTATTAATTTTTTGGTATTGATATTTAAATTGTGTTCATGTGTTCGTTCTAAGTCGATGTCTACAAACACTAATTTTTATTTTTACAGGTGTTCATCAATGAATTTCTAGTGCACAAGAAATTACGAGATTACTTTACGACGTTAGAGACTGTCTCTTCTACAAGTGATAACCTATTTATAGATCCATTGAATCAAGGTTCAAGAGATGTTGTGTTGGAGTTGATTTCTTCTCATTTTCTTCTATCAGTTTCTGATGAGCCAACCTTCAAGAACTCCTTGGAACCATTCCTTCTGCTGTGTGATGAAAAGCCCCCTTTCCTTGACCTAATAAGCCTAAATGCAGCTATGCAATTACTTTCAACAGTCATCATATATTCTCCACCACAAATTTTACAAGCGCATATGATTTCCTTGGTTTCTAGATGCTGTAGCATTAGCATGGTTTCATATAATCAAGCATCAGATCCAAGACTAGTGAACTGGTACATATCAGCGTTTGAAATATCAGTGGAGTTGTATTCCCAAAACATGTCAAGTTTACAATTGGGTGATACTCACGGAGAACCTAAAAGTGGGTTTGGTTTCAGTGATAAACAATGTACGGCGGGAGGATTATCACATCTATCATTTGACTCTCATATTCGGCTGGTCATGTATATTCAACTGAAAGTTCACACAACTAACTTTCCTACGTCTGTTCATCTTTTGCCATCGAAAACGAAGTCTGATTATAAGAATGCTTGTATTGCATATATGAAGGAGAATCAAAATATTCTTAACGTGTCATCCAGAGACGAAAGTTTCTCTGTTTTGAGTAACATTATATCAAGGATCCTTTCTGGAGATATTGGGACTAGTAAATTGTGGAAAAAAGGAAACATAAGTCAGCAGAAAATGTATCTTTTGGCTTCCATAGTAAACTTGATGAGTAGTTCACTGTTGCAAACAATCTGGGCAATGCAAAAAGGAAGTTTGGGTAATGCTGGAATGCGAAAATGTTATTCTCAGTGTAAGGAGTACGATATGATCATAAGCAAGATTAGCTGTTTCCAGCAGTGTAGCATTACCCCACAATCAATATGTACCCTAGTAGCGGGTATGATGGCACATCACCCTGCAAGGCATAAGCACTCGAAAATGATGTTTATGCACTTTGCAAGCTTGCTATTGTTTAGTTTTGAAGCTGGGCTTGAGTTCTTAAGCAAGAGTTGTATACTTATGCTGATGACATTGATGAATCTATTTAATCTTGAAAAGGGTATTCTGGATGCACTGAAACATCTTGAAGTCGAATCTTTATCATCTCCACCTTCAAATAAATCATTGGTGGTAACATCTTCTTCTTTATTGAAGTCGCTAGGGCTATATGCCCGTGCATTGCAGAAGCTAGATTTCTGAATTTTGCTAATCCGTATGTCAGGTACAGATAATTTTTATGAATTTCTCATTGTAAAAGTATGCAAAAGTATTGCTTCTGAAAGTCTCTGATTTTATTATTATTACATATGGTCGAAATAGTTCACAACATTTGGATTTTGGTGATAAGGATTTGGAGACTAATTCTCAGTTTTGTTCTAGGTATTCTGAGATTTAACTTTGTAATATGTTGAAGCATACAGGGTTTTGTTTATGTCGCTTAATCCTCGAAACTGTGTCTAAATTTCCGATTTACTTCGTCCATCAATTGCTATTAACTCTTTGGTTTTTCGCAGGACAAATTAATCAATTCAACCAGAAGCTTCAAGAAGTTCCCTAATCAGTGATGGTGTAG
This sequence comes from Papaver armeniacum, assembly GCA_023531295.1. NCBI lineage: Eukaryota > Viridiplantae > Streptophyta > Magnoliopsida > Ranunculales > Papaveraceae > Papaver > Papaver armeniacum. Next base: position 48,211 of record JAJJWW010016007.1, on the reverse strand, counting down.
AACAGTTTGCTCTTAGCACAAAGGAGAAAACTAGAATCGATTTTATGTGTGGCGGCGAGAATTGTTTGAAACCTATACTAGGTAAAGATAGACCTCCAGATAATGATGAGAAATGGCTGAGAGATTGAAAGAAGTATCCAAATTATGCATGGGACAAAAAGGCAGGCAACAGGAAAGATAGGAAGAAAAAGAGTAAGAGCTAACTTGAACTAGAATGCTTTTCATGAATCTTAACTAGAGCCTTTACTGATTTATTTTGAGTTCCTTGTGCAATTGTTGATTAGAATTTATCATTTTAAAATCATGGTTTCTTTAGAAGTAAAAATCTGGAGAAAGGAAATATAAAATTAGTGAAGTTCGTAAAGGTAGCAAGTACATTGAAGAGCTTTTAATATTGGTACAAAGCTCTTAAAGCGGAACAGTCATCCCAATTCTCTACCCAATTTTCCAAGCTGGGTGTTTTGAGATATCAGCTGCTGGTTTGGCTGGCCGTTCTTATTGTAATGCAATTCTTGTATCCACAATGATTCACTTTAAGATTCTAATTCAGATTCCATTTATTTTGTGTAGATCAGATTCAGGGTTATTCGAAAATGAGACTATGATACAAGCTTTAGTGTTAAGTTTTACTTTCTAGGCTATATTAGTTTTTCATTAGAGCATAGTAGTGTGGTGTATAGGGGTAGTTGTTCTCGCACACTGGGGTGTCTGCGATTTCAGCTGTGGTTATTCGTGTGGGAAAATTCTTGTGTTCTTGATGGTTCATTTTGGATTTTAATACTTTGGTTTATGTTGGTAAATGCACATTCCATCTTATTTTTTTGCAACTCGATTCTGTGTAGTTCTTATTTTCTAGTTATTTGATTTTTAGGGTCAGCCCTGGCTTTACAACAGCTGGTGGATTCGAGCATGAACCAGTTTCTGAAGGAGGAAGTCGAAGTCCTGCAGATATGACCGCATTTGTTAGTTATTAAATGGTTGCCTCATACATGAATTCTGTGCTTGACCAAACAAATGAGCATAACAACGGTGTTCAATCTTAAGAATGGTTTGTTGTTAACTCAGTGGATTTTATTCTTTTTATACATGATAAGAAACCTAGCTTTAGAATAAGAAAGTATTAGTTCAGAATAAGTTATAAGCATGAACGCGATGACATTCAATGTATTTTGGAGATTATAAATTTATAAGTCATGTTTTAGTATCCGTTTTGTGGATACATTTGCTTACAAGTATAGAAGTCATGTATGAGGAAACAAGTTTATGTCCCTCTAGAGTGAAGCACATATATGCTCTCGCAGTTGCATCGAACATATATGATTTTGATTTTTTTTTTTCATTCTTTTGGGGCTTTTTTTTCTTTTCTGAAATATAATTGCTCCCCTTTCTGGATTTTGTACTCTTGTCACCTTTTGTCACGATTACCTTGTACACGGACACAATATTCCAGTATTTTGTGACCTCTTTTTAATCTAATTTGCTCTTTCTTGTCAAAACAAAAAAGATTGCGGCTTAATTCTATTATGTGTTATTTAGATATTTAGTTAATATGCTCGACTCTGGCTTGATCCCTCTTTTACTTTCTCAGGTATGGTAAGTTATCTTTCACACAACATACTTCGGGACCTCTTCCATTACAGCAGATGGTAAGTTATCTTACAAACCAAGGAATTGCAATTTTCTCATTGTGTAATCCTTTCTGATAAACTGTTGTCTTTTGCAGCAATCTAGGGGTTTCAACAGATGTCGTACACCATTGTCTTAAAGAATATGCTTTTACTACTTTTTCATTGTTGAACTTGTATCGCTGATAGTTCTAACTGCGACATTGTTATTGTTCTATGTTGCATCTATAATAATTGCCTACATATAAGAACGGCAAACTTAAATTACTGCCCAAGTGATTAAGAACAGTTCTTGATTCCCAGGTCTGAAGCAGTCATGCCTGGTGATGATCCTAAATAGGTTCAGGTGCATGGAACAGAGGAATGTCTGAGATGAGTGAGAGTTGTAGTCTACTGGTTTTAGTATTGACAATGTATGTGCATCCAAGGATGTTTCTCTCAGTCTGTCATATGGGTGTTCGATAGGCTAGATATTGCGGTTTGTATATGATAAGGATATTCATGTTGGCTATTGAACTATCTGATCTTTATCTCCGAGTTGGGACATTTTGAATGTGAACTTTTGGGTTTTCCTTTAAGAACCTAGAAATTATTTTCTTGATGATTAACAAACTAAGCAGTTTGCATCACCATTTCTGAAATATGTTTTTGATTGATTCCAAAGTTTTAATTCCTGCAGTATGTTACATTGTGAATCTGAAGGGAAGACCCTAGCCTGTTGTTCGCTATCTGTTCTGTGGTTAGTCCAAGTTTTTTGGGCCAGAAATTCCTCTTAATCTGGAACATTGGTACTTCACTTGATCATCTTTGTTTGTTGAAATCAGCACATGTTTTCTTGACAATGACTATGTCATACTGTCTGTAAAATTGGTTTCCGTTTTGAATTGGTTTTCCGCTAAGCTTCAAGTAAACTACTCCTTCCGTCCCACCATTAGATGACCTATTTGATCTAAGATCTTGTCCCATCATTAGTTGACCTATTTCACTAATCAAGGGGATATCTCTAAAACTACCCTTTTGATTGATTATCGGTATCATAAGAAATATGTATAATTTGATATTCATGTTTATACTGTTACGTAGGTGTTTTAAAATGATTTTCAACGGTCTGAAAATTTACTTTAAAATCTATGGTATATTTTGAGAGATAAATGATTTCTAAATTTTAAAAATTATTATCCATAAGGGCATAGTTGTAAAAATACTTAAAAACACTCATTTTATTTAATGTCTAAGAATCGTGCAAACTTTAACTAGGTCATCTAATAGTGGGACGGAGGGAGTATGTCATACTGTCTGTAAAATGTTTCTAAAAATGTTCTGTTAATAGTGGTTGAAACTTGAAAGTCTTTAAAAGAAATTCCTTTAAAATGTTTCATCTAGCAGGTGGCTTGGCAACATTTTTAGAGATTTTCAAACAATACTACCTGAAGAGCAACAACATTTTGATCCTTGACAGGTTTTCCTTTAGAAATCCTCCAAGAGTGATTCTCCGTGTACGTTGGAAACTCTAGTGAAAAAAATCGACAGAGAATCCCTGAAGGTTAAAATCTCGAGCGACAATCCCTGTGGCCAACCCACGAAGACCAGCTGTAGGTGAAGCTTACCCATTAAAAATTGTCTCCCGAGTCTTTGTGGGTGAACCTTACCCACCAAAAAGTTGCCTCCTCAGAATTTCCTTAGAGCAACTGCAGTGGGCGACTAAACCCATTATTTGGTCTCTGAACCAGGCGTAGCGGGACGGACCATCGACCAAATCCCAGACTAAATCAACAGTGGGCGATTATATTTGGTCGGCGACCAAGACCAAAACCCAAATTTTTAGTCGGCGAACGTATAGTTAACGCCCCACACCAGAGCGAACCTATAGTTAACGCCCCACAACAGGCGGGCATAAAGTTAACGCCCCACACCAGGCGTTAAGTATACGTTCGCCTGTTTTTTTTTTTTTTTTTTTTTTTGTAATATTGGGGTGGTTGTTATACCTCCGCCCCATCTTTTGTTTTTAGTTTTTTGAATGGGGCGGGCATTCCTCCACCCCATAAACTTTTTTTTTTTTTTTTTCCAAGTACGTGTGAACAGGATCTCGCTCCATCGGGCGAACTTATAACCACCATTGGGCGAACTTATAATGTACGCTCCACCATCGGGCGAACTTATAATTTACGCCCACCAAATTTAGTTTTCTGCCCGTAGTGTCACAGCACGGATTAAACCCAAATTTTAGTCTTTTTTTCCCTCTTTGGTCTTTGGTTATGCTCGCACCACTGCAGTTGCTCTTAGTATAATATATCGAAACCCATTTGACAAAATATAATGACATTAGAATCTGAAAGTATTAAGTGCGGGGAGCGCCTCTAGGCTTGGCTTACAGTTGGAACAGTAGCCTAACTGCCCTCCAACACGTGTATTATGTACCTGCGTTTCTGCTGCACGTTTCAGAGGGTTTTGAATGTCGCACCATACTTGTAAATCACAATGGCACTTGGCAGGTTTTATTTCCTGAACCATTCTTTTTTTTTTTTTTTTTTTTTTTAACGGAACATTAAATTGGAAATATCGACAAATTCTTATGTATCCCAAGTAAATAAAAAGAAATAAAAGGGGTAGGATGTTACAATTTTTTCTCTATTATTGAATATTAATATCAGAATAACTCATATAGTCATGAATCGTTTCATAATTAATCTGGTGCAACACACCACACTCATGACTTTTGGTCTTGTGTAGTATCAAGCATTCAAGCTGATCAGCACACTGACGGTGCATAACCTGCGTCACATATAGGCACTTACAAGTACATCACATGGCATCTTACTACACTGCACAAGATATGTAAAAAAACGCAGCATATTTAATTATTCTTTCGGCAAAGTCTGAGGGTTAATGATTCTTTATTTCTTTCTTGAGCTTAGCTCCAAAAGCCAGGAAAAATAGTAAATTCTACTAAACTGCCATGGACAAAAGAGCTTATAAATCAAATAGCATTTCATTATCAAGTTCATGTCATGGCTGCTAACTAATATATAAATATATACTAGTATACAAAATGCATAAACAAATAACTATACGCGTTTTTGACTATGAATGCGGTATGCCTATAAATTGGAAGAGTTTACATACCGATAAGATATCAACTCAACTGAAATCATGGCTAAAGTTCATCTAAATTTGTCTCGTTTTCTCATTGGATTTCTGTTGGTTTTGATTGTTGCAGACGTAGCGTAAGTTACAATCTATTCGATTCATGTGTTCTATTTTTCTCTTTTTTGATCGATCATGTTCTTTATGTTCCTGTGTTTTTCTGTTTGTTGATATATTTGAAACGCTAATACGAGCAATCTACTACTTCTGATGGCATGCAGATACGTCTGTGTTGAATCATGTGGTGAGTGGGGGAACGACGTGTACTCGCGTACGTGTGATGATTGTGATTCTCTTTGTATAAGCGCAAGCGATTATTTAGTCCATCACACTGAATGCAGACCGTCTAATTTTCCCGGTTATATGATCTGCTCATGTTGCAAGTCGTAAAAAGGATATAAACGGCTACTTTGCTGCTGGCAGTACCGGCGTCAGCTATATATAGGGTCGGCGATGCATCAATCACGTATCTTACTTTTTCTCGTTTCTTTGTAATAATAAGTTCCATGAACACGTTATTTGCTTAAGTAATTATTATCGGTTTAATCATATCTGTCACTGATGATAAATTGTTGATATTTTATTCTGTATTGCTGGTTCTTTAACCAAGCTTGTGGCATAATAGTGGTGTTTGTTTGTATTGCAATATGTTTAAGTTGTAATAGGGGGATTGCTGGAGAAAATGAGTTTATCGTTTTAATTCTATGGTCTTGGTGGGAATGTTATTTAGGACCTTTGGGTCTCTAAGAGCACTCACTCATTTTTTTATGAGTGAATGAAATAAGAACCTTTAGTTCCGCATTGGGTATAACTAAAGAGGAGTTCCACTATATAGCTATTCTTTTATGGATAGTTAGTAAAACAATGTGGGTGGAACGGATGAGGCAAAATATTTTTGTTTCACTAATGTTTGGGCTTAGGGCTCGTGCTTTCGCCGTGGACAGGTCAACCAAGACATATCCTTTTGGGAAAATTTTTGTTTGACTTATTTCCTAAACGAAATTAAACTAAATTAAATTTTGTATTAATTATGGGGGGCGTATGAACTGGCGAGAATATTTTTTTTTCCGTTTTTCCTTGTGTCGACATTATGTGCATGGACGTTTTATTACCGTTTTGAAAAAATAATGAATTAATCAGGATTTATTTTTGTTTTTAATTCTGATTGATTCTCTCTTTAATTCGCTCTTAATGTAAATCTCTCTCTTCTCTGCTATAAAAAACCCCTCGACTCCTTCATTTCAATTTGTGTCCAAAAGAGTTATTATCCTCTTCTTTTCGTCTCTCTCCCTCTGTGTGGTCTTTTCTTTTCTTTGTGCCATTGCTGTTGAGTTCGTAAGAGTGGGAAAATCTTTGTAGTGCTAACGATGCTTGCATCGGCCCGGTTTATCCTGGATACGACTTGACCACGGGTATAGGCATCACTCATTCTTGAGGCGTACCCGGTCAACTATCGTGTTACGGACGTGTTGTTGAACACCCGAATCATCCTCTGTTTTGCGTTCATTTGAGTGTTTCTTTAAGCTTTCCAGAAATTTATTTTATAACATTTTCTTTGAGTTTTATTGTTACAGCTGCAACATAAGATTGGTTGCAACAGTGTTAATGCGAACGGGTGGGGCAAAATATTTATGTTTCACTAATGTTTGGGCTTAGGGCTCGTACTTTCGCCGTGGACAGGTCAACCAAGACATATCCTTTTGGGAAATTTTTTGTTTGAATTATTTCCAAAGAGAATTTAAAATAAATTAAATATTTTATTAATTATGGGGGCGTATGACTTTGAGAATATTTTTCTTTAGTTTTCCTTGTGTCGACATTATGTGCATGGACGTTTTATTACCGTTTGGAAAAAATAATGAATTAATCCGAATTTATTTTTTTCTTTAATTATGATTGATTCTCTCTTTAATTCGCTCTTAATACACATCTCTCTCTTCTCTGCTATAAAAACACCTCGACTCCTTCATTTCAATTTGTGTTCAGAAGAGATATTATCCTCTTCTTTTCGTCTCTCTTCCTTTGTGTGGGCTTTTCTTTTCTTTGTGCCACTGTTGTTGAGTTCGTAAGAGTGGGCAAGTACTGTAGTGCTAATAGTGCTTGCATCGGGCAGTTTTATGCTGGATACGACTTGACCACGGGGTATAGGCATCACTCATTCTTGAGGCGTACCGGTCAACTATTGGGTTAAGGACAGCGTGTTGAACACCTGACTCTGTCCTCTGTTTGCGTTCATTTGAGTGTTTCTTTAAACTTTCCAGAAAATTTATTTTATAACATTTTCTTTGAGTTTTATTGTTACAGATGCAACATAAGATTGGTTGCGACGGTGTTAATGCGAACGGGTGGGGCAAAATATTTTTGTTTCACTAATGTTTGGGCTTAGGGCTCGTGCTTTCTCCGTGGACAGGTCAACCAAGACATATCCTTTGGGAAAATTTTTGTTTGAATTATTTCCTAAACGAATTTAAACTAAATTAAATTTTGTATTGGGGGGCGTATGACCTGGCGAGAATATCTTTCTTTCCTTTTTTCCTTGTGGCGACATTATGTGCATGGACATTTTATTACCGTTTGGAAAAAATAATGAATTAATCCGAATTTATTTTTGTCTTTAATTCTGATTGATTCTCTCTTTAATTCGCTCTTAATGCACATCTCTCTCTTCTCCGCTATCAAAACCCCTTGACTCCTTCATTTCCATTTGTGTCCAGAAGAGATATTATCCTCTTCATTTCGTCTCTCTCCCTTTGCGTGGTCTTTTCTTTTCTTTGTGCAACTGCCGTTGAGTTCGTAAGAGTGGGAAAGTACTGTAGTGCTAACAGTGCTTGCATCAGCCAGTTTTATCCTGGATACAACTTGACCACAGGTATAGGCATCACTCATTCTTGAGGCGTACCAGTCAACTATCGTGTTAAGGACAGCGTGTTGAACACCTGAATCTGTCCTCTGTTTGCGTTCATTTGAGTGTTTCTTTAAGCTTTCCAGAAATTTATTTTATAACATTTTCTTTGAGTTTTATTGTTACAACTGCAACATAAGATTGGTTGCGACAGTGTTAATGCGAACGGGTGGGGCAAAATATTTTTGTTTCGCTAATGTTTAGGCTTAGGGCTCGTGCTTTCGCCGTGGACATGTCAACCAAGACATATCGTTTTGGGAAAATTTTTGTTTGAATTGTTTCCTAAACGAATTTAAACTAAATCAAATTTTGTATTAATTATGTGGGGGGGGGGGGGGGCGGGGGGCGGATGACCTGGCGAGAATATTTTTCTTTCAGTGTTTCCTTGTGTCGACATTATGTGCATGGACGCTTTATTAACGTTTTGAAAAAATAATCAATTAATCCAAATTTATTTTTGTCTTTAATTCTGATTGATTCTCTCTTTAATTCGCTCTTAATGCACATCTCTCTCTTCTCTGCTATAAAAACCCCTTGACTCCTTCATTTCAATTTATTTCCGAAGAGTTATTATCCTCTTCTTTTCGTCTCTCTCCCTCTGTGTGGTCTTTTCTTTTATTTGTGCCATTGTTGTTGAGTTCGTAAGAGCGGGAAAGTACTATAGTGCTAACAGTGCTTGCATCAACCAGTTTTATCCTGGATACGACTTGACCACTGGAATAGGCATCACTCATTCTTGAGGCGTACCGGTCAACTATCGTGTTAAGGACAGCGTGTTGAACACCTGACTCTATCCTCTGTTTGCGTTCATTTGAGTGTTTCTTTAAGCATTCCAGAAATTTATTTTATAACATTTTCTTTGAGTTTTATTGTTACAGTTGCAACATAAGATTGGTTGCAACAGTGTTAATGCGAACGGGTGGGGCAAAATATTTATGTTTCACTAATGTTTGGGCTTAAGGCTCATACTTTCGCCGTGGACAGGTCAACCAAGACATATCCTTTTGGGAAAAATTTTGTTTGAATTATTTCCTAAGCGAATTTAAACTAAATTAAATTTTTATTAATTATGGGGTGGGAGTGGGGTGGGGTGGGGGCGTATGACCTGGCGAGAATATTTTTCTTTCCGTTTTCCTTGTGTCGACATTATGTGCCTGGACGTTTTATTACCGTTTGGAAAAAATAGTGAATTAATCCGAATTTATTTTTGTCTTTAATTATGATTGATTCTCTCTTAATACACATCTCTCTCTTCTCTGCTATAAAAACCCCTCGACTCCTTCATTTCAATTTGTGTCCAGAAGAGATACTATCCTCTTCTTTTCGTCTCTCTTCCTTTGTGTGGGCTTTTCTTTTCTTTGTGCCACTGTTGTTGAGTTCGTAAGAGTGGGCAAGTACTGTAGTGCTAATAGTGCTTGCATCGGGCAGTTTTATGCTGGATACGACTTGACCACGGGGTATAGGCATCACTCATTCTTGAGGCGTACCGGTCAACTATCGTGTTAAGGACAGCGTGTTGAACACCTGACTCTGTCTTATGTTTGCGTTCATTTGAGTGTTTCTTTAAGCTTTCCAGAAATTTGTTTTATAACATTTTCTTTGAGTTTTATTGTTACAGATGCAACATAAGATTGGTTGCGACGGTGTTAATGCGAACGGGTGGGGAAAAATATTTTTGTTTCACTAATGTTTGGGCTTAGGGCTCGTGATTTCTCCGTGGACAGGTCAACCAAGACATATCCTTTGGGAAAATTTTTGTTTGAATTATTTCCTAAATGAATTTAAACTAAATTAAATTTTGTATTGGGGGGGCGTATGACCTGGCGAGAATATTTTTCTTTCCGTTTTTCCTTGGGTCGACATTATGTGCATGGACATTTTATTACCGTTTGGAAAAAATAATGAATTAACCCGAATTTATTTTTGTCTTTAATTCGCTCTTAATGCACATCTCTTCCTTCTCTGCTATAAAGCCCCCTCGACTCCTTCATTTCAATTTGTGTCCAGAAGAGCTACTATCCTCTTCTTTTCGTCTCTCTCCCTCTGTGTGGTCTTTTATTTTATTTTTGCTACTGTTGTTGAGTTCGTAAGAGTGGGAAAGTACTGTAGTGCTATGAATGCTTGCATCGGGTAGTTTTATCCTGGATACGACTTGACCACAGGTATAGTCATCACTCATTCTTGAGGCGTACCGGTAAACTATCGTGTTAAGGACAACGTGTTGAACACGTGACTCTGTCCTCTGTTTGCGTTCATTTGAGTGTTTCTTTAAGCTTTCCAGAAATTTATTTTATAACATTTTCTTTGAGTTTTATTGTTACAGCTGCAACATAAGATTGGTTGCAACCGTGTTAATGCAATAACTATTAGCACAGTGTTTCCTGGAAATATAACTGCATTGCAAGAGCACACTAGACACTTCTCGTTACTCTAATAGTTGTTGTAAGCACATGGATTTATCCAGAGCCGAAGACATGAGAATGGGGGCTTCGGGTGATGACCAACTGTAAAACCCCTTAGCCTAGGGTGATATGCCCTTCAGAAAATACCTTAGACTTAAGTGTAAATATATTTTCTTACCAAAAATAGCTTAAACATGAAATTTATTGGAAGAAATCTCGGTGTATTTTTGAAAAAACGTTTGACTTTAAAACTTTGACACATATATAGTAGGAGATTAGGGTTTTAATATTTCTTCTTCTCTAGAATGGAAATAGAAATAAAATTAAAGCTTGCGGCACAAAAGTTTCTCCTCCCTGAAAATCTTAGCTTCTGCGAGAGAGAGAGAGAAAGTGAAGAGAAACGGAGATTGTTTTAAAGGCTAAAGTTGGTGATCACTAGGAAGATCATTTTTACTGCGATACAGGTAGGTTTTCTAGCTCTTATATATTTTAAGATTTATTTAACGAGTCTGAAAAGTTTCCCTAGGATTTTATGCAGAAAAATTAATAAGAAGAAAGATTCAAAGGGGTTTGTCTCATGATTAATCATCGAAATGTAAATGGGTCGATGTATGATTTCCTTTTGTGTAGCCAATGGGAACTGTGTTGTGTTACTTCGTATGTGTGATTTATCTGATTATGTAGTCTTTTGGTTAGGCAGTTAACCTTGTCTCACTGTATAGGAACAGATTTATACGAAAACCCATTTTTGGACATGATTTCGTGGTGTTCTTTATAACCTGTAGTCTAGAGTTGGTGTGCTCATATATAGGCTAATCATTCGAATGCTTTGGCCATTCTAGTGAAACTGTATAGAGACAGAGTTTGACCTTCAGTACATGAGCTAGTATTTTATAGTAATTTAGTACGATGAACACCTATAGTTGGACACATTAGCACCCTATACAGTTAGATTTACTAGTATTAGTATGTTCGTAATGTGATAAATCCTTGACTTGCAGTATGATAAATGTGATGGGTTAGGCAATATAAAAGTGAGTTTTACAGACTATCTAAAATGCAGAAACTCGTCGATAGGTCCTAGAGTTAAATATTTATTTTTCGGTGTTATGTTACTGGTTGATGATAGCGTACGCGGTAGTATGAGTGTTGTGTTCCTTGGAACGCTATGAAGATGAATGGTATTTCTTGTTTGTCTGTTGCCCGTAGTTGGCTCGATTTACATAAGTTATTATGGCGATGACCTAGGGGTTGCCTAGAAGATATGGATCTATTATCTTGAAATGAAATCGACAACATTTTATTCTCCGGCGCACTGTAGGGGAATAAAATGGACTACGCAAGGGCTGTTAATGTTTTGTCGTACGGTTAGATAAGTGACTAGAGTGGGGAAGTCAACCAAGTACTATGGGACCGGGGAAATGGGTAGTATTAATTTTGATGATTTTGTATCCACTTAACAACCCGTTTTATGGACTGATTTTCTTGGTGGTCTTATTTAGTTTTTAAGTTCTTCTCTGTACTATGTAATTTTTAAAAACAAAGTGTGTCTTATAAATTGGTTCTACTTCTATACAATTTTGTTTTATTATTTAGGCTTGTTATATTGTCTATGAAAAATATAATGGTGTGAAAGCCTCACGCTAGTTGGGGTCTCACCCAACTTACTATTTTTTCAGGAACTGTTATCGTGGAGCAGCATAAATATTAGGCCTCTTTTCCGTTCCATAAAAGTTGGTTTCTTTGCATTTTCGTAAAGTGGTTAGCGACAACATTTATGTATCTTCTTTTAAGTATAGACTACTGATTAGTACTTATTCTTAGTCGACCTGCGTGTCAATAACTATTTTCTTTTATAATTTTATTTTCAAAGAATTTTGTTTGACTTGATAATTCTTTTATTAATTTTATGGAGCAAAATTTTATTTGTTTTTGGATTATTGTTAATGTGCTCCATACAATAGCCAGATCTCCATTTGTTGGCTTGACGGTTGGAGTGTGTAAAGTGGTCCATGAGTAGGCCACACTTCGAATTTTAGGACGGCCGACCTAGAATTCGAAGTGGGGCGTGACACCAACTGAAGCCACCATTGACTATGATGTGGTCACAAAGGTGATGCGCCCTTAGTAAATGGTGGTTGTTGTATAGTAAACCTCATATTGTAAGGAGGTTGCCCACTTGAGGTCTACATTAAACCAACCTCTCCTATAAAAGGAGAGCATTCCTCTATAGAGAGGTAGAGCTAATAGAATATCTTAGAAGAGAGAGAGTATTTCTAGAGAGAATTGTACCGTGTACTGGGATTAGTCCTCTTATAACCCTTCACCCATTTCGGGATGTTTTCAGTTGTCAGGCCAATACAACTGGCATAGTATACGCATTTGGCCTAGAGTCGCTGGACAATCTGGCTTAGGATCTATCTAGGGATTCCAACCTCAGCTACGCCACTATAACAAGAACGTTTTTGTTAACAAAAGGAACTCAAAAAGATAAAGCGCATTTTTGTTAACCCCTTCTGTCCATTAAAACACTGAAACTCTAGACCGCGTTTGATAAGATTTAATTTTATGATATTAACCATTTTTCATGGAAATAGAGTGTTTTTTCGTTTGATCATAAATTTATTTCCATGAAATTATGGGTCCATTTACAAAAAAGCGTAATTTAAAATACGTCTAAAATTTAATTGCATGAAAAATCTTTTCTTGTCGTACCCAGGCTTTTCACGGAATTATTTTCATTCTCTGTTATCAAACACAACCTAATTAACCCGAGGAGCAATTGCTTGGATTGGAATCCCAGGGAATTATTTTCATTCCCTGTTATCCCTCATCTATTCATTTTAAAATTTGAGTTACAAATGTTGATACTTATCATTAAACGAGATGATATTTTTTAAATTATCTTTTCAAATGATTTATTGTTATTAATTTTTAGTGTAGAAATGTATAACTTGATAGTCATGTTTATATTCGTGAAGTAGGTTAATATGTTTTCCAATGATATAAATTTTAAGATTATCCATATCATAGTTTGAGAGGTACCATTTCCAACTGTTATTATTTTGTGTTGTCCGTAAGGATATAATTGAAAAATACCTAAAAGTGTCCCTATTTATTTTCTTCAAAATGTGCAAACTTGAAATACCTCAACAACCATTACGAAAACTTTTTTTCTCTCTCCAAAATCAGAGCAACGAAAACTTTTTTTCACTGAAAGCTCTCTTCTCGGATCGGCTCCTTAGGAGTCGGTCTGAGAAGATCAATCAACAACCCAAGACTCCCTTCACCTTGTTTCCTCGATCTGTCTTATTTAATTTAGTTTTCTACTAACGGATTAGGTTTCTGTTTGGCTTGTTCTTGCAGCTTTTGGGGTTTCTTTCGATGGATATATGGCTTCTTAGTGCTGGTATGAATTGTATAAGAAGAAATCAGAGTATATCACCATCATCATCTCCGGTCTATGAAAAAAACCCAAGCAACAACAATACCTTTAGTACTTTCATCAGTTCCACCAAAACAAAGTAGATCTGTTTGTCTCTCTGTTTTTTGTGGTCATCTGATTTTATTTTTACTTGGTTTAGTTTTATCTTCGTATCAACTTTTAGGGTTTGCATCTATATCTTCTTATACAACAACAACAGCAGTAATCAGTTTCATTTTTGAGATTCTGACACCGTTTCTGACCGATTCCAGCAGTATCCGACCGATTCAGACACCAATCCCGTCAGTTCCCGACAGATTCGGACACCTGTGCTACTTTTGTTACTTTGTTCTTGATGAAAACCTTGAGAAATGGTTGGATCTCTCAATGATCCTAACAATTCTGCTAAATGCAGTTTTGTTAATAGGTTTGGCTTTGTTTCCAAACCACAAATGACCATTTAACCATGTAATACCTATGTTACCTTTGATTCAGATACATAAAATGGTTAGAATACAGTTCACGAAGATCTCTTGTAACTTTTTAATTATCTGTGTTGTTTGTAAGATCTTTAGATCGATGAGTTCGATTCAATCGACTCAGCCCTGTAACCGATCCCAGCTTGGGTTTTCTTTTCTAATATAAATTAAGGTTTTTCAAAAAATAATAATAAGATATATTACAATAAAGCTGAAATGACAACCAAAAGAGGTCTAGACCACCAAATTTTAGCTACCTTATTTTTCAATTTGTTACAATTACAATTTGTTACAATTTGGAGCAAACAAGCAAGACCAATTTACATGACCCGATAACAAGAGCCTATTGCCTATAACCAGATACGAGTTGTAAATTCCTTAGGGAAACACTGGGTTTTCTAGTTTGGGTCAATTCCATATATAAAATGGGTTTCCAAAATATTGACCAAGGTCTCCTGTATCTAATTGATCAAATGGATTTCCTATTCTAAGAGACTAATATTTGGGGACCAAGTTTGTGACTCCTGCATAAAGAGGTCCAGGTTGTTAATTTGTTCAGTTATGGATTCTTAGAGCAACTGCAGTGGGAGACTAAACCCATTTATTTGGTCTCTGAACCAGGCGTAGCGGGACGGACCATCGACCAAATCCCAGACTAAATCAATAGTGAGTGACTATATTTGGTCGGGGACCAAAGACTAAACCCAAATATAGTCGAGCGTTGATATAATGTTCGCCCTAAAACCGGGCGAACTTAAAGTTTACGCCCCACACCAGGCGGGGATAAAGTTTACGCCCCACACCAAGGGGATAAAGTTTACGCCCCATTTTTTTTTTTTTTTTAATCTTTGTGAGGCGTTGATATAATGTCCGCCTGGTGTGGGGCGAACATATAATGTTCGCCCCACACCAAAGCAGACATTATATCAACGCCTTTTTTTTTTTTTTTTTTTTTTTAGTCCGGGCGGGGATAAAGTTTACGCCCCACACCAGGCGAACTTATAATTTACGCCCACCAAATTTAGTCTTCTACCGCTGTGTCACGGCACGGACTAAACCCAAATTTTGGTCTTTTTTTCCCTCTTTGGTCTTTGGTTATACTCGCACCACTGCGGTTGCTCTTAGGTTATTAATTTGTTTAGTAATGGATATATTCTTAATAGAGTTCTCAATGGAGTTCTCAATATCAGGAATTAATCTCATCTTTTGAGCCGGTATGTGAGAGACCATTATAGTACTAAACACATTATATATTACTCCCTCCGTTCCACTTTAGATGATGTTTTAGGGTTTTTTTTTTTGTTCCAAAATAGATGAAGGTTTAGCTATTTTCTCCACATTCTCACGCATTTACCCACGCTTTGGAATCACAATATAACATTCATTCTCTTTGTAATCGGAGAGATAATTAATTTAATTTAAAATTTAAATCTATTCTCTATCATCTTGGGATATTTGGTGATCCCAAGTACAATTATATGGGGATTCATAATTTATACTTGAATCTAGAAACTAAAATTTATGAGGTTTAATTTTTTAAAAAGGTATTAATATGGGTAGATATGAAAAAAAAATTATTCTCTTTGATGTTTTTTAATCTGCGTGAAAAACTCTACAACATCATCTAAATTGGAACGGAGGGAGTAGGATAACTAACCTTCAGCACATGCTGACATGATTTTACATTCACATTAGAAATCTTATTAATTTATAAAGTTGATTGACCGAGATGGTACAAATTTGAAAAGGTAAAATAAATGCAGAATATAATAATATAATTATCTAGATTTTTTTTGACTTGGTCTTTGTTCGTGGTCAGTTGATATTCTCATCAAGCACGGTAACTTCGGAGTTTGACGTTTACAGTATTCCAATACACTTCTTGTTACTTTTATTTATCCTGGCTTGATTGGGTATACTCAAACTAATTTGGGTATACCCAATTTTATAGGGACTCTTTTTAAGGGCAAAGGGGGAGGTCAATGGGTAAAGTTACAAAATTACCCTTTCTCATTATAACTCTAATTACTACCAAAATCAGTTTTCTTTCTTCATTTTCTTCTCTTCTTCTTCTCCTCCACAACCTTACCGGCTCCATCACCCCACCACCACCAAAACTCGTCGATCAATTCGTTAAAATCGTCGATTCGAAAACTCCGATTAGTCTTCATCAATGGATCCACCACGGAAGAAGGCAACTCGTATGAAACAAACTAATCGAAAACCCAATGAATATAACCCTGGAATTGCAAATTTGGTTGCTAAGAAAGTGAAGAGAAAAACGGTTGAAGAAGAAGGAATTGAACCCGCGGAAACACGTGAAATGGTGCGCTTAAGAAAGTAAGGGCACACTTAAACTCACTCTAGTACTTCAATTTCATGTTTGCATGTCAAATTAGGTCAGAAAAATCGAATTTGTGAATTGGTAGTTACGGCGCCGGCAAGGTTCTTGGTTATTGACCTTTCCGGGATTTCATAGTTAGGGTTTGGCGGGAAGGTATAAGGTTGAAGAACTTGCCGGAGTATAGTTTCTCAGAATCTACTAGCAGGCCGGCAGTTATTCAACCGTATACATTGCGGCGTCTTTTATCTTTTTAATGAAGCCTTTAAGTTTTTGTTTTTACCCTTCCTATACTTCTTTTGAATGTTTCCCGATGCCTAGAACTTTTAAATCCTAAGGGTAGTTATATAAAACCAAGCCGGCGGTTTGTCAGCCGGCTATGTATGTGTAATGGACCTTGCCGACCTGTATAGTGAAATTTTTTTTGTTTTTTTTATGCATCGGAAGGCTATTTTGATGATACAATGCCGGCGTTTTTAGCCGACTCATCTTTTGGTCGACCTTACCTACCGCCATTGTTCCGCCGGATATGTTGTATATATCTAACTCCGCCGGCCTGTAATGTTTTTTTTTCTAATTGTTCTTGTTCGGATTGCGAATGGCAAAGAAGAAAGCAGCTGAAAGCAGCTCTTAGTCCTCCTTCAAACCCTCCTCGTGTTGGTGATAAACTCTTGTCTTCAAAACATCGAGGGGTGTATGTTGTTCCCTAACGACAAAGGTCTTAGAACCACTATCCGAACCCAATGATTCGTGACGAGACTCCGATGAAGACCAATCAATTCCATCCGGTAGAAGAGGTGATGATGATGATGTTGATGAAACCAATCCGGCCTTGGAGGAGGTAACAACGATGATAATGATGATGGTGATCAAGACATGCTTGAGGTCGGAGGAGGTAATGATGATGGTGATGTTGATGATGGTAATGGAGATAAAGGTAAGAAGAATATCATCGAAGATGAAATTGTTGAAGAGGAAGAGGAACAAGAAGAAGAAGAAGGAGAAGGAGATGGAGATGGAGAAGGAGAACAAACTCTAGCTATTGTTCAAGCCACCGAAGATTCGGCTTCAACTTCAACCTAACGAAGAAGAGGGTGATCACTAAACCGGATGATTCTCACATGCCTTCCAAACACTTGATGGTTGCACTTTGAAAGAAGGTGAGCCTCCAAAAGGGACCCCAAAGAGATGGTGGAGATGTTCTTTTTGGATACAAACACTCATGGGCATGTACGGTCCATAATACTATCGTAAGTAATCTTAATCCGTCTTTGTTATTTATTCAAGTGTGTAACTATCTTAATTAAATTTGCATCAAGTGTTTGTATTAATCTTGACTTTTTTTTTTTGGTATTTATGATCACAAGCATGCCATCCGTCTCATGAGGCGCCAAGCTTCGTGTTCAAAGACGCATACTTGGAATCTTGGCTTGGAATGTGAGGAGGTGAAAGTGATTGTGAGGAACTCCGGGTTGTTGCCTGCGGTGGATAGTTCGAATATTAATCATGATAAAGTTACCATCTCTGCATTCTGTGAGAGGTTTTACGGAGAGACTGATACTATGTTATTCCCATTCGGTGAGATGGCGATAACTCCCGATGATTCTCAACAAATTCTAGGCCTCGAGGTTGATGGAAAAGCAGTCACTGAGGGATTCGATAATGCCATTTCTTTCGGGAAGATTTACGAATTGAGCAAGAAATTGTTTGGTTGGAGTCAGTTCGGACGGATGATGTTCTTGACAAGAAGGATGGTCGACTAATTAAGAAGTTTAATGTGAAGAAGTTGAGGGACAAACTATGGAAGACTCGGAAATCCTTGATAGGGAAGGAATGGTGCACCCGGTGCGAATCAATGCTACCGCGGCCGCTTATTTGCTATACACCCTCAGGCGGATGTATCTTCCCGGACGATTCCGAAACCAAGTCGAGGCCGCTTACTTGCAACTATTGGATCCCTTACATGAGATGCGTGGGTATTCTTGGGGTACTGCGGTGGTTGCCTTCTTGAACAATGAGTTGACAAAATCTTCTAGGGCACTCACTAAGCAAGTTAACGGAAACACATGTCTCTTCCAGGTAATTTTATTGTTTAAAACATTTATATTTGCAAATCTCGTAAGATAAGGGTTCTTACTAAACTTTTTTTTCTTTTTGCATAGGTTTGGATATATGAACGCTTTCCTACTTTGTTCAAAGACAACTCTTACGTCAAAGTGGATAACAGTGTTCCGGTTCATTTGCCAAGAGCTCAAAGGTACAGTTTTAAGGGTACTCAGGATAAGGAAATGCCGCAAAATCTTATGAAACTCCGAGCCGCCATCGACAATTTGACTGCGGAAGAGGTGATATTTGATCCGTATCGGGAGGATAGAAATCAAGGTTTAATCCCAAGGAGAAATGAAGTTGTTGCATTATACTATGGACCCTTGATGACTGTGTTTGAAGAATTTTCAATGTACGATCCACATCGGGTAATGCGACAATTGGGTTACGTCCAAGAAGAACCTCATTTCGATGAAGAACCGTTCTTTACCGTGAACCGGATGACTGCACCACCTCCCAAAAACTATTAACGTCTCTTACGATCCAGCGCCAACTCAAGAACATTGGGACAATAGACGGGGCCGTAACATCGATGTGAGTCTTTTGGACGAGGTGACCACCGGTCATGAAGCTACTGAGAAATACATGGCGTGGTACTTGGGTTGGGCTCGTCCTACTGTGATTAGGCCAATGACTACTTCAAGAACTGGCTCGTAAGAAGAAGATGGAATCGAAAGACCCAAAACATTGCTTAAGATATTTGTAAGTATTTTAGAGTTGCTCTTACTATTTTAAGATTGATTGCATTACCGAATCATTATATTAATTGTTTATTGTTTAATTGAATATAGAAGGATCAGTTGAAGACCTTTGTGAGGGTGTTATGTTGCGCGAAAGATAGAGGAGAACCTGTGCAAAGCAAGCACATTGACTATGCTTGCAATGTTTACAATGAGGATGCCCATCTATTGTTCAAGCAACTTCAGGCTCAAGTAAAGGCGGAAGAAAAATCTATTAAGGATGCACAAGCCAAGACAAAGGCGGATAAAAAGAGGACTCGTAGTGCTCCTGGTGGTGAAGGTAGCAGCAGTAGTCGTGGTGGTGAAGGTAGCAGCAGTGGTCGTGGTGGTGAAGGTAGTGTTCCTAAACGGGGCCGTGGTCGTCGTGGTCGTGGTCGTGGCCAATGAATTCTTTCCTATTTCATTTCTTTATGTTGTGGTGGACAAATGTTTAAGTTAATGGTGTGGACAAATGTTTTTTTACGGTTTATGGGACATGTTTCGTATTTTGGACAAAAAATGTTGGATGAATGAATGGTTTGTTTAACTATATAAAGTGTCAATACATTTGCCGGCATGCTTTTTTTAAGCTACCCCGCGGCTGTCCCAGTCAGCCCGACAAGGTTTTGAAATGACAAATTGCCGGCCTGTCAACAAAAAATTGTGTAGTTACCAGGGCAAGGTTGTGAAATGTCAGGCTACCATCAACAAAAATGTGTAGTTACCAGTGGTCACAAGGTTGTGAAATGTCGATCACGCCGCCCTGTCAACAAAAACTGTGTAGTTACTGTGGCCGGCAAGGTAATATGATTCCTACCAAGCCGGCGTTCGTGTAGCCGGAAGGGTACTAAAATAGAGACCCTGCCGGCCATATCTTGAAAAAAAAACCATTCTTCTGATGCCTAAAATCATGTAAGGTCGGGAGGGAAACAAAACAAGAAAATGCCGGCGGTATTTTGGCCGGCATGCTAATGAACCCATACAATTCCGGCCGTTTTGGGACCCCGGCATTGTAGCAAATTTACGACCTCGCCGTTGTGTTCAAAATTCAAATTTTTGCAAGTACAATTGCATTGATTCACTTGTACTTGGACACTATAACGGCCAAATTTGGGCACCATCCTATAAATGCACTACTTATCTCCACAAAACAACACACAACTATTTGCATATACTCTCCAAAGCTCATATCATCACACACTCCATCTAACTCACCCAATAGCTCTCTACACACAAGAAATGGCTTCATTTGATTCTAATGAAGATTTGGCAATCACCAAAGCTTGGTATGCGGAGACTAGAGTTCAAGGCGGTCCTCCGTAAGGGTGGATTCCACAACCTTTTGGGCTAGGGTTCACAACACTTTTAGCCAAGAGTGTGGGAATCCTAACTCAAGAAGTGTTCAACAAGTGCATGATAGGCACATAGTCATTGAAAATGCGATACTTGCTTATTTAGCTATCCAAAACCAATTTTCAACGCTCCCCACTTTAACTTGTCCATTGAACAATTTGTAAGTTTTTTTGTGGCTTATTTTACGTGATCCATGTTGTTTGATCTTCCAACTTAAACCGCACTAACAAAGTAAGTGTGTGTTTTGTTTTTGTAGCATGAAGTCGCCAAAGCGCTACTTGGAGGAAAAGGGGAAGCATTCGCATTCGATGCAAGCTATCAATTCATGGAATCCAAAATCCCGGAGTATGCCCCCGAGATGATGGAGGGTGTATCGTCTTCGGAGGAGGAAGATTGATGGCTTTAGAAGTTTTAGTGTAGGTTTTGTGGGTAGACCTCTATGTAAACCCTCGCGAGACTATAACTCGTCCACTAGGGTCGCCTAGGGGTTCAAAGGCTTGATGCACATGCTAAGTGCATTCGTTTTTCCGTCGACAAGGATTAGGTTTTATGTTTCAATCAATGTAGTAACCAAAATTGAATGAATAAAGTAAATTACATCTTCCATATTATGTCACCAAAGGTTGTATTTTTTTTGCATGCCGAGATTAATATAGCCTAAGGGTAGGAAATATTTACATGCCGACCGCAAAGATTGCTCGCCCAAGATAGTCGGCGTGTTCTTCATCCGAGGACCATTCCTAAGGCGGATATATGGCCTGGCACTTATTCAAAGTTGACACTGCCTGGAAGAGAGATCGGCAGCTTATTCAAAGTTTAACATTCCGGCGGATGTATGGTCGGAAAGCTTATTCAAACCACGACCTTGCCGGCTTTATGCATTTTCAAAACCAAAATTTTTGGATCGAAATCGAACTCAAAGACGGATCAAAAGGTTAATCTCTCAATTCAAAATTTCAAAATTTTAATCTAAACTCAATTAATTAACCTAATCGTAATTTTAGTATTAATTAACCAAGGGCATATTAGCCATTTAGAAAAAACAAGGTTAAGGGGTGGCTTGGTTTTACTTCATAATGATCGATTTTTTGTCTTATTGGGTATACCCCAATCAAGCCAGGTTATTTATAGCTTTACATTTATGTGGTACTTTTTCTTTTTTTCACAACCTGGATCAGAGGTTTATGCAGCAATCTAAGATTTCTTTTTGGCTAGTTGTTCGGAAAGTAAGTCATTTAAACCCAGGTAGTCAACTTAAAAGTCTAAACAATATATAATCTTGATTCTTGTCCCATTATTTGATGCTGATAGGTACCTCCGTATGTGGGTTTATAGCTGATGCAAACACTAGAATTCAAAACGGCGTCACCGAACTGAACTTCTATGACGTGGATTTTGCCTCTTGAATGACCCGTAAGGACAGTGAGAGCATCTCCAATCTTTGAGGTCGAGTCATCCTGTGTGGATGTCTTATTTATACCTTTTGGTTGTAGGTCATTACTATAGGACAAAAACTAATAAAGAGAAAGATTCACTACCTAAAATCCATCTCCAATCCCCAAGGTCATATCTTACACTTTTTGTCTAAATCTAGACACAAAAGATGATGTGGACTTATGACCCAAGGTCATGAAGAAAGTCTTATTTAGACTTTCTCCTTTACCCTAACTTTAGCCATGTCATCTTACCTATGACCCTCACCTTTGCATTGGAGATGAAACTTTGGTGAAAAAAGTATTAAATCCTATGTGTCATGCTAATTTAAGACCTCTACGGCTCTACCCCTTGCATTGTAGATGCTCTAAGATGAGTTATTATTAAATAATCAAACAAACAAATGTAATTACCATCGACTTTGATAGGTTTGTTCTGTTTTGAAAATTACAATTCAATTTTTGGTTGTTCTTCAAATATATGAAGGGTATACTGTGTTCTGGGCCGGTAAATATCATGGTACAACACAATAAGTTTAAGCATGGCTCGGCACACATTCGGGTAAGCACAGGGTCATGAGTTTTCGGGTGTTGTGTTGTACTGTGGGGTTTTTAGGCTAGTGAAAAATATTAGAACCTCCCTACTATATGAGTTCAATATATAGAAGCTCCGCTAAATGGATCCTCCCCTAGCAACTCTATATTTTCACTTTTTAATATTTCTAGGCCCAGAAATTTAGATTTCAGGGCTTGGTAATAAAGTTTAGGATTTGGGAGAAATTCGTAATACCAAAAATACTCTTTACTAGGATCGGTTCCCCTTTACCCAGTGTTAGGTCTTACACACACAAACTCGAGCATACTGATGTGACTCAATAATGTTGTAGTAAAAAGGTTCGTTGAGACTTGTGAAAGCAAAAGCTTTTAGACTTATATAAAAATTAATAATAAAGAAAAATTAACACAAAATTGATTTAAGATATGAGAAAATAACCAAGACACTAATTCCACTATTACACATGAATGAATAACAGTAAATAACCCAAAACTCTAATTATCTTTTAAATCCCTTGTTTCTTAATTCACAAATAATCATGCAAATTCCCAAAAATTAATTGTATCCCTAAGCATAGATTATCTTAATACAAAGCATAACCTATCTAATTGAATCACAACTAATGAAAAGAATTTTGCGAACAATTTAAAACTCTGCAAAAGCAAGATTGAGTGAATTATAAATTATAAATTAGAGAAAATAAAATGGTTACCGCTTATTCATGCGTAAATAGCTTCCTCATTGCCTTGGTTGTGGGAGAATTAGCCGCTCATCATGTTGGAAACATGCTCAAAATTCATTATTATTGCTCAAAAATGGTTTACAAATGATGAACAAAGGAGAAATGATGAAAACCGGGTTTGCAACGATTATAAGTGTTGTAAGCACTGTTACAAAGAAGTTTAAAAACCGTTACTGCTTTTAAGTCTGCCTCCGTATTACGACCCACGCCGAAGTGTCGTTGTCAGCTGTAGAACAACGACGGTTCCCTGTGCGTTGATGTTCTTCGTGTTCTTCCTTCAAAGCAGCATCAGCAGAATTGTGTAACTTGATTTCTATTGCTCTGTTCTTCTCCAAAACTATCCCAAACTCTCCGTATCCGTTCTATGGCCTCCCAGCACCTATTTATAACCTTTTTGGAGCAAGAATAACTCCTCATTGATCCCAGAAATCTTCCCATTACTCGGAAGCAAAAATATTGTTCTCGGAATATATTCTTTCCATTTTTTGTAGCAGCACGCGCCTGCAGCTGTTATTTTCTTCCTCATTCACCTTCTACACTCGTCTGGCAACAACACACACACTCCAAACACGAGCAGTGCACGAGTCAAAGCTCACGGCGACCCATGCAAACCCGTGCTTCTCTGCTTTCTCCAAGCGAGTTATCTAGCCAAATTTAGGTCACTAATCGACCCATACCAACCCTGTTAGGCTCTAACAGGGTATCCCAAGCAATCTCAGCCATTGAGTCTCTCCAAAATACCTTCAATTCTCGAACCAAAATTCTGCAGGTGAGTGTTAATGGTGGATTTTCATTTAAGGTTAAAATTGTAAAAAATCAGAAAATTATGCGCTGGCATCTTGTAAAAGATAAAGCCATCAATAAGTGTTGGATACTCCTCACTTAATTCACCAAGAATGGAGCATGTGGCAACAATCCCATTCTCGTGAATACATGAAATTCATCCAAAGTTGGAGCATGTAGCAACAATCCCATATACCCCGTGAATTTCTAGCATTATTAATTAATGCGCAAGCAGCCTTGTATTTCCTGTACTCATTATCGGTGCGGCATGACGATCGAGTGTTGCTCTCAATGAGAGCAACACGAACCTCCAAGCATTATAATAAAAGCATGTACGAAATACCCGTACAGGCTGACACCGGTGTGTTATACTAGCCCGATTGAGCTCCTCTCGGTGTGTTATACTAGCCCGATTGAGCCCCTCTCGGTGTGTTATACTAGCCCGATTGAGCATCCAGGACCGATCAGACGGTCCGGATATGATCGCAGTCATCTAACTCCACAAGCATGATTAGATGACCCAGATCAATTCCATCACCCCCAAAAAGGTATGGAATACCCATTGCCGACCCCGCATGGTCGGCCATTGGCCTAGCTTGCCAAAAACGTCCATACCAGAGAAAGTGTGGACGGAAACCCTAAATTAGGGTTTGCGGCATATTACATGTGTCACAAAAAAGTCTCAACCATCCATCTTCGCAGATATAGATGGAGGGTGTAGATGTAGACTCAAAGGGCCCAGAGCATGTCAACACGATCACCGTGGGCCCGCCTGCACACTTGACCGATCGGTCAAGACCAACCATGTTTGGTCGTGACAAAATCATCGCCCAAATAAGAGATGACACACGACTTTGGAACCCGTGAATTAGGGTTTTGAGCATCACGAGCGTCCATCTTCTCTGGAACGAATGGAGGGTCCAAGATTAGATTAAACAGGTCCGGTCATACCAGCATGACCACCGTGGACCCATCTATGCCCTCACCCAATCAGCCAAGGCATATCATTCCTGGTCATTCCAAAACGCACGTCCAAACTTGCGTGGTCGCACCTCCCAAACCGCAAACTAATCTCGACCGCTCAACTTCGCCGACGATTTGAGTGGTTCGGATCACGTTTTCATGGGATAATCAGGAGTAGGCGTGAACACCAGCCTACCACCTTCACGTCAAACCAATCGGCCAAGACCGACCAAGTTAGGTCGTCTTGGAACACGCACCGGAAAAGAGCATGGTGCGCGGCTTTTTGCGGCACCAAATTCCTATTGCAAAATCGATCTCAACCACTCCTCTTTGCCGGTCAAATTGAGTGGCCTAGATCGCACCTTCATGGGACAGTGACATATGGACGTGTACACCGGCATGCTATCTACACGCACGCCCGGTCGGTCCTTTCCAAAATCCTCCCCATGCTTGGTTTCGACCAAGCTGAAGAGTGATGCTTGCGCACTCTTCAAGAAACCCTAATTCATTAATCTGGGCCGCGGATGAGTGTCTCAAAGATCATCTCATCCGTCCGACTTCACCAAACTTGGTTATACAACCACAGTCGAGAGTTAATTGGTCGGTGAGGCGTCATTACCCATCACTTTACCACACCATGATGCGATGCACTGCATAAAATACACACGATACTTCACAAGTATCAACTTCCTGACACTACACCATTTTTAGGAATTAGCAACAGATCCTGGACGTTGCTGACTGGGGTCGCAACGGCAGGTTGACGTTTCAAAACACGGTGTTGCAGTTTTTCGCAACGGCATAAGCTCCGTTGCGATTCTTGGTCAGCAACGGAGATTCGCAACGTGCGTCGGTGCGTTGCGACTTTGTTTATTCGCAACCAAGGTCTGCGTTGCTAAGTTTATTTCTAATTACCCGAATACCCCTCCCTAACTAAAATATTATTGGTTCGGGTTCTAATTTTCCGGTTCTGCTTCTAACTTAGCAACAGATTAAAGACGTTGCTAATATTTTGCAACCCAAAAAAAAAGGTCAAGTCTTCATTGACCTGGTCAAAATCCATTTCCCCCCACATTTTCCCCCTGCGGCTTACCTGATTCCCCACATTCATCATTTACACAAGACTCATTCATTCATTCATTCATTTCAACATACAAAACCGATTCAAATTAGGTAAATGGATTCTTCAATTTATTTTAACAAAAGAATGAGTATTCGATACAAATATGTTCTAAGTATCACAACAAACTAGTGTACACATTAGAAAAATACTTGGTTCCTAAGTTCAATTCATGTAAAGTTGCGAAATTCAAGTTCTTCTAACTTAAATCACTATAAGCTACATAAACTTACAAATCTTACGAGGGACCTAATTGTTGCTTTGCTTTGTTCTCCAACCTTTCTTATCTCATGAGCATCATTCAATTAACCTGCGAACAAATTAAGCATCACAAATTCTTCCAATCAGAAGCTAATACATGGATGCAAGATATATAAACAAATGGATTAACTACAATACAACAACCAAGTTACAGATGCAAGTGAAGTACAAACTGAATATGCTACTAAGCTAAAGCATGAGATGGAGATAACCAACATCAAGAAAATAGAACACTATGTACCAAACACAATGGACACATATAAATGATGGTTCTATCTATCTATCTATCTATCTTAATATACATAGATATACCACATGTTGCGTTAACAAACCGGATCAACTAATATAAAAGCAACTTAACTATAAATTCTTTGAACACCCATTTCCCATACACAAAGTGCGCCAACAATTCTAGAGTCATGCACATAAAATTAACGAGAAAAGTCAAGTTGTAGTGAGGATATTTGCAATGCACACTTGTATGCTTCTTTATCGAGTCAAAATGTATTATGGATCGTAAGGGAGATGGCATTAATCATTTTATATAGCTGAGTAGTTAAAATCAATTGAAATCAGCACCCAAAGTAAGGATAAGACCTTACTAATCTTAGAAGAGTAAGGCGGACATTAAACAACAAAGACAAGACATCATTAGACCTTGGTTCTTATTTATTTATAAAACATTAAGAGTAATTTTCATTGTCTAATCAAGAAAATATCTACTAGATAATTCACCTATTAATTATACTTGAGATGAAATCGGTGAAGATGTTGAGTCCGGTAAAGAGCTTACCAGTCAATACCGTAAGTCTCGGTCTTAGCATATCGCCGAGGATATATTAAAATCCATGACCAAGATTCACAAACATGTAACAATCATCTGCAGTGTAACCACATCATTCCTTGTGAGGGAAAGTAGGACTTGAAAAGCTAAGCATATTTGAATATAATTAGAGGTGTCATGCTTCATTGTCTAATCAGATATCCAATATGCTTAATTATAAAGATTGAGTCGAAGAATAATAGGCTATATAATCAAATCAAAAGAACCCACATACTTCACAGTTAAGGAGCGGGTTTGGAGTTGGACTATTTTTGAACAAAAAAAACACGTATAAGTATGGTAAGAACTAGCGGATGCACATCTTTTTCTCAACGAAGTTGATAGTACAAAATAAAAGTGACAAATACTATACGGGTACACCGCATAAAAGAAGAAGCAACTCGAAACTCTAGTTAAAAGCATCGAGTTTAAGGAATGAGATGCCATTTGCCCACACAACAACGAGAAATATCCATATGTCATATGGCTAAGACGGAACGTAAGCGAGGCTAAGGTGACACAATGAGTTTTGAGTTCCTTCATGCGTAGAAATTTGGAACATACCCTTGGAAGCATCGTAGCCTAGATTGACATTGTCTTGATCCAACAGTTTTAAACAACAAAATCACCATTAACACCAACATTTTCGGATATTATAAACGTAGGTGCCTGCATAAACCCAACAGATAACTTTAGCAAGGACACTAGAAATTTATCAATTGAAGAACATGATAAAACATAAAAGATAATTAAAATAATACCTTCAATGCATTCTGGATAATCTCCACACCTCTTTTTGGTCGTTGTTTGCAGTTTGAAGGTAATTTAACACTCTAGAAGAGTACAAAAGAGCAACACTACCACCTGCCATTAGGACAACAGGGTTTTGTGTCAGTCACCAAGGACCTTCATCTGCCCAAATTTATAGCTAAATTATCTTTTATAGCTAGAGGATCTAAATTTACCTAGAAGAATACCCTCTTCCACGGTAGCTTTTGTAGCATTTAAAGCATCTGTGACCCTGTCTTTTCTCTCTCCGAATTGTGCTTCGCTAGCTCCTCCAACCTTGAAGACAGCAACACCTCCCGAGCCTGACTTTGACAACCTCTCTTGTGCCTTTTCCTTGTCAAACATGGAGTCACTATTCTCCATCGATGTCCTAAGCTGTTAAAAGATGCTTGTGAGGCTCATTTTAAAGCAATCACATAATCTTAATCATCGAAATATAACATGGGCGGTGATCCAATTGTGATTACGAGAACCAAATGAGACTTTCAAATCCAACATGAAGCAATCGAAGTCAAGATTTTAGGTACACAAACCTAGTACCAACTTTGAGTTTCACTTGTCTTTCATTTGGCTAGATTTGAACTTTCGTATATAGTTACTGATAATATTGATAGGATTGACCAAAAAATAAAGTCACGAAACAAAAAAGAAAATGAAGAGTCGGTATTAACTGCAAAGAGAAAGATATCGGATACCGCTCACATCTTTTCTTCAATGAATTTCTTGTCGCCACCACCATGTAGAATAATGGTGTCATCGAATAATGGTGTCATCAAGTGAGACGGTAACTGTTTGTCAAGAGATTTCAAAAGTGGGAACAAATACGAGTATCACTCAGTTCTGGCAAAAAGTGGTGGAAAATTACAAACCTTTTTTGCAGTACCGAGCATTCCAATATGTACTTTGTCAAGTTTTAAACCATGATCTTCTGTGATAAGGTGCAAATGGAGAATATATAAGTTCATGATTGCCAATTGGATAATAAAAGTGGAGTAATTAAGTGGTTCCGATCTTGGCCTCTAAAGTTTTATGCGCTTGGGAATAAACTACACCTAGTTCGACAATAGAAAATATTATCCTAAAACCAAAACGGAAGGATAATGAACCAAAGTTATAAAATTTATAATTCCTGATCTAGGAAGGATAATGAACCAAAGTGAAAACATGAAAGTAAGGATTACTACATTACTATCTTGATCAATTTAGAAACAAGTTTCTCCCATTCTAGCGATTCTTCCATTGCAACCTGGAAAACAACGCCAGGGTTATAATATGACGACATGCGATACATATAAAACAAATTTAAGAAATAAACAAGTTCATATGCATTTCAAAGCTTAGAAAATTCTTACCTTGAACTCCAGTGCTGGAATTATACCATATGCGTTCAACGAGGCGCCTCTGACAACTCACCATAAACATTAAAATCTTCATGGACAGTCCACCAGGAGCTTTGATGGATATGCGGAACAACTTTTACCAGGTATCATAATCAGGTTGCTGCTTATTCATGGCCCCGACACGTTTCTCGCATCTCAACCTGCACAACAGACATTATAGTTGAGTTCCTTTAAAAAAATCAAACAATTTTTTTTTTTGGTAAATCCAAATTGTATTAATGAATAACTATAAAAAAAATCAAACAAGTTAGAAGCTCGAGTATGTGCAGTTATAAATTTTTACAAGACACAAGTAAAATAAGTTCACCACTGTTCCTTTGCTGTCAAACTTAGGACAATTGTAACAGCTAGGACTTTTGTTGAATCCTTTAAACTCAAGGTCAACAACGCTGGAAACTCAAACTAGACATCATAAATCCAAGGAACTAAAGGCATATTGAGACAATTTGAGTTAATCCTTTAATATTAGTACCTTAAAGGAACAAATATAAACCCTATTGGTTAGATATGATTGAAGGATGCTAAGATTGTTCTTACGAAATGTGGGTTTCAAATATAATATAGTCATTTTTCTGCCATTTCGAGTCTCCAATAAAGGGAACTTCACGCCATCTACTGTGAAAGGTCAATGTCATACCAAAAAATAAAAACTTTCAATTTCCTGGTTATAAATAAAGACCCGAGATTCCAATTGAAATAGCCCAAACAAAACTGGTGAACGCAAATCCAAACTCGTTCAACAAGAATATTATGAAATTAAATCTTCAATGGAACTAATCAAAACATGACCAATTGTACATTAATAACTATAAGGAGCGTCACCTACCGCAACTATATCAGGCTTTACCTCACCGATCACCTACATTTCAAAGTAATAACTGTATTAGCAAGTAGCATTTGAAAGGCATAACAGTATAAGTTCGTAAAATTGGGAATTCAGAGAGTTAATCAGCTTCATAAGGGAGAAAATTTGTCGTTAAGATAGACCATGAAAAGGTCAATGTTGTTGTATTTTCATGAGGAGACACAATGAAACCTGAACCATAATAACATCAGGACCTAATGTCTAAGCCAAATCACTCACAAGAAAACGCAAACGGAGATACATACCCATTGACATACACATATAGCAAAGTCTATCAGTGTAATCAGAAAGAATCTTTACCCATAGCTAAGGAACTTGTTCCTTGATCAGAGACTACTCAGATGAGCTATTGCAGTTCAACACAGGCATATTACATTTGTACAACAAATTCATTATTGGTACTCACTGAAACAAAAAGGGGGTTTCTCCATTTCGCTATCAAGAATATTAACCAGAACTAAAACTTCAAGGGGAAAAGAAAGAGAAGACTCACCATCTTCACAATTTCATCACTCTGGTTAGAACCATGAAGAGTTCCAATTAGATAGATTTGAGCCCCATTGGTGGAATCTGAAAGCAGAGCAACTTTACCATCGTAGGAATCCCATGAATACCATGTTGATAATGGGTTTCATCTTGTGCGATGAAGAAGAAGATTGTTGTTGATGGCTCTTTCTGGATTTCTTTTTAAAAACCCTAAGTAGATTACTGCAAATGGAAGACGAAGACATGGTTTTGCTTCTTAGTTCTTCCTGAAGCAACTCTGACCAGTTCTTCAACCTTGACAAACCCTAACATGGAAAAAACAAAGGGGGTATTAGATTCAGATACACAACAAACCATAAAATCTAAAGAAAAAAAAAACTGAAAAGATTCACAAGTGAAATCGAAAAACTGAAATCAAGCATTAAACCCTAAAAACGAAAAACTTAAATGGAACCCTAGGATTCGAAAAACTTAAATCAAAATCTCTAAATCCTAGAAATCAAATCTCTGAAACCCTAGAAATCGAAATCTATAAACCCTAAAAACTATGTCAAAAATTGTACCTGTATACATATCTACACGATGATGGAGATGGAGATGGAGATGAGAGCTGAATCTCTCTGGTTTATCGATATGGAGATGGAGGAGAGGAAGGAAAGAGAACTGAGTCTCTCTGGTTTTGGCGGAGAAGAGAAAAAATGAGGATAGAATTCTCTAAGGGTGGGATATACCCTAGACTTGGATTAAGGGTGGAAAAAACAAACTGTAGTCTTGACCGAGGTTTGATCGGGGCGTGTTTATCACCTCCGGTGTTACGACCAAGCAAAGCGGTTCGCACGCTTGAATCTGAAGCGCGTTGCAATTCGCAACCACCAACAGTGAGGTTGCAAAATTCGAAACTAGCAGAAAGAGTTGCGAAATTTCTACGGTTGCAATTTGAAACCGAAAATTCGCAACCGATCTTACGCAGTTGCGAATCTTAGTTGCGAAATCCTTAAAATGGTGTAGTGTGAATAACGCAGTTATTCAATTCAGCATTACATGCTACCTATCGTGGATCCACAATCCACACGTTCCAGACATCAATCATGTCACAAACTGGGGGATACATATTTGGGGTATTGGTCTGGCGGTTTACGAAGTGCGGCGTGCAAACGCGCCATCATAAGAACGTGTTAGGAAGTCATGGACGGTTAGAGATGAACAGGAGAAGTGGGCAAGACTGGTCGTGTGGCATCGACGCACAACTCCACTACTCCATCACTTCACTTCCTCCACTTCCAACGAGAGACGTGAATAAGGCTTAATGACTTGTATAAATAGGTTCTCCTCCCTATTTCCAACAAGAGAACAAGTCCAGACGAAACAGAGGCAAGTGTTAATACAAAACGTATTCAACACCCAGAGCCTGCTTATATCAATCGTAAGCCTGCTCATCTTTCTGTTACAAGTCATTCATAGCCAACACCTTCACAATCTCAACACCTTCTTCGCTTCCCTCCCTAAGATCAACCCCATCTCCTTCACTTTGTGACCGAAACAAGTCTGGAACGGCCATTTTTTGGTTTAGGCCGGACTTGCACAGATTGATCTCCGAATCTACAAGCACTCACCACGCAGTGCATTTGTTTAGGGTTTAGATTCATTCCTCATCCACACACCCCAAATTACCAAATTCGGTAGGAGTAGTTTTCACCCATAAACAGTGAGAAAACAAGTTTTCCCGCCAAAACTGGATTTTCAAACGATGAAGAAGGTCATCCCTTATCCAACAGCTGGGGGTGCGAATATCAATTGGGTGCTCCTTAGTAATTGGGTTACCCCTTATCCAAAGTGGGAGTCCGAATATCAAATGTCCTCCGGGGTATTCCGAGCAACTTTTCGAGCCGAATCTTCCAAAAAATATTTATTTCCAAAAATACCTAAAAATACATAAAAACACAATATTAGTACAAAAATCGAGTT
This sequence comes from Papaver armeniacum, assembly GCA_023531295.1. Classification (NCBI taxonomy): domain Eukaryota; kingdom Viridiplantae; phylum Streptophyta; class Magnoliopsida; order Ranunculales; family Papaveraceae; genus Papaver; species Papaver armeniacum. Next base: position 15,530 of record JAJJWW010016007.1, on the reverse strand, counting down.
CCAACAATACCAACAATGAGGACAATTCAGACACAAAAAATGTGTCTATAAAATACCCCCAAACTTATTATTTGCTAGTCCTCGAGCAAATTTATTCTAGAAAATAAAAATCATTTGAACCCCTAGGTGGCCCTAGTGGTGGAGTGTTGTCTCCCGGAGGGTTTACCGTGTACCCACAAAACCTTTACTCCGGACCCTAGCTATCTGCTACGTAACCTTGGAAGGCACTAAAGAATCTCATTGGTTGGCATACTTATTGACTACAGGAGGAAGTACCCTGATGCGACATTCCAATTGATGTACACGAGTTTGCACTCAAGCATACTAAAATTCATAAAAAGTGACAGAGCTCTACTCAGATAGTCGCACTATGGACATCAATACCGGATTCAAAACTAATCACATGGATAGATCAAGAAGATGGATATAGAGAAAAACATAGATGGTTTTGATGTTTACTAAGTGAACGGTGTTTCCCATATCTGTCTGAAGGCCTCCGCCAAAATGAACCTATCCTAATGGACTGAGATACTAGTCTGACTAATATCAACACACTGACATATACAAGGGAACCAATGGTCGATAATCCTAACTCTAGGTCAACACAACTGGCATATACAAGGGTTCCAGTGGTCGACTTTATTGAATTTATTACGGTTGGTCTGATGGTCTGGTCTAATTTTATTTATTTTATTTATTTATTTTTTTTTTTTTTTTGGTATCTCAATCACTCTAATTCACCCTAGCATTGGTAACAACTTGATTCGTGGCCCCACCTAATCACTTAGAGAAACATAGTTTACAAAGAACAAAACAAAACAAAATAAAAACAGAAGTGAAAAGGACTCAACGAGATATGGTGAAACTATCATGTTATTTCTAACACCTGAGCTCTGTGCTTTTATGAATAGACTCTTTAGATGTTTCCATCTAATCGATTGGTTCCTCAACTCCTACAACCAAAATGCTTCCATCCACTTAGATTGGTTAGTGCCATCCTTAATAAACATAAATTTCTAGGCTCTGGAGTTTATTTATTGCAACTAAAAACTAACAAGAAGTTTCTTCCCCACCCCAAAACTTAAATCTAACATTGTCCTCAATGTTTCTAATGAAAGAGAAATACCAAAAAGTAAAGTAACATGAGGAATCAGTAAAGAGAGAAGTCGGAAAGATAATACCTGGGTGAAGAGAGAAATCAAAAACTAATATACAACATACAATCGCCTCGATGGTCAATCAAGGGTAAACAGGGTCCTCTAGAGGGACCTCCTCAACATCACCTGTAGGAAAGGGCTCTAAAATGGTTTCAATCTCTGACCGTTAACCTTCGAAGAACTAATACCATCCGGTGTCTCGATCTCAACAGCTCCATGAGGAAATACAGTGCGAACAATAAAAGGACCCGTCCACCGAGAACGTAATTTCCCAAGGAAAAGATGCAAGCGGGTATCATACATAAGAACTTTTTGACCTGGAGAAAATGACTTCGGTAAAATATTTCTATCATGCACAAGTTTCATTTTGTTCTTATACTCCTTCGCACTATCGTAAGCATCTATACGAATCTCGTCCAACTCATTGAGATGGAGTTTCCTATGGGCTCCTGCCTTGTCAAGTGAAAAATTTAGCTGCTTAACAGCCCAATAAGCTCTATGTTCTAACTCAACAAGTAAATGACATGCCTTGCCATAAACAAGCCGATAAGGCGACATTCCAATAGGGGTTTTAAACGCAGACGCGGTAAGCCCATAAGGCATTAGTAAGCCTAGACGACCGCCTTTCCGATTAGGATTAACTCGTTTTCTCTAATATACGTTTTATCTCCCTATTAGAAACCTCTACTCCGACCACTAGTCTCATGGATGATACGGGGTGGCTACATTATGTGTAATACCATATTTCTTCATCAAAAGTTTAAAAGGTCCATTACAAAAGTGCGACCCTCCATCACTAATTATAGCTCGTGGTGTACCAAAACGTGTAAGTATATTATTTTTCAAGAACTCAATCACAACCCTATGGTCATTGGTTTTAGACGCAACCGCCTCAATCCACTTAGAGACATAGTCTACGGCGACAAGGATGTATAGGTTACCAAAGATTGGGAAACGGACCCATAAAGTCAATGCCCCACACATCAAAGACCTCAATAATTAAAATCGGGTTCAAGGGCATCATGTTCCCTACGGAAATGGTTCCTAATTTAAGCAACGTTCACAAGTAACACAAGAATCGCGGGGAGTCTTTAAACAACGAAGGCTAGTAGAATCCACACTGCAATATCTTAACAAAGAGTCTTCTTAGCACTAAAGTGACCCCCACAAGCATGATCATAATCAAAGGAAATAATCTTGGACTGGTCACTCTCGTGTATACATCTCCTAATAATGCGGTCCGGACAATACTTAAATAAATAAGGATCATCCCAAAAGAAGTGCTTAACCTCGGCTAAAAACCTAGAACGATCTTGTTTACCCCAATGTTGGGGCATTCGACCAGTAACAAGATAGTTCACTATATTCGCATACCAAGGTGATTGGGAAACAGAGAACAATTGTTCATCGGGAAAGCTATTATATGAAGGGAATCATTAGGAGAACTAACAACTAGCCTAGACAAGTGGTCTCGCTACTACATTTTCTTCACCCTTTTTGTCTCTAATGTCTGGACAAAATTCTTGTAATAAAAGGGTCCATCTAATCAATCTAGGTTTGGTATCCTTCTTAGACAAAAGGTATTTCAAAGCGGATGATCGGTATAGATTACGATCTTAGAACCTAAGAGATAGGGTCTAAACTTGTCTAAGGCAAACACAATGGCTAACAGTTCCTTCTCCGTAGTGGTATAGTTCAACTGGGCATCATTCATAGTTTTGCTAGCATAGTAAATTACATGAAGTAATTTGTTTTCTCGCTGACCTAGCACAACACCAATAGCATAATCAAGCATCGCACATGATTTCAAAGGGTAGGTTCCGGTTAGGTGCCCGGACTATGGGGGCGGTAGTGAGTAAAGTCTTAAGCTTCTCAAAAGCCTCTAAAAAAGCGTCATCAAAGACAAACTTAACATCTTTTGCAAGCAAATTGCAAAGAGGTCTAGAAATCAAGCTAAAATCCTTAATGAATCGACGATAAAAACCTGCATGCCCTAAAAATGACCTAATATCTTTTACGGTTGTTGGGACCTGTAAAGTCTTAATAAGGTCAAATTTGGATTTATCTACCTCTATACCCTTTGAAGATACGATATGCCCTAAAACAATTCCTGATTGAACCATGAAATGACATTTCTCACAATTAAGCACTAGATTCTTTTCCTTACATCTAGTCAACACTAATGACAAATGATGCAAGTACTCATCGAAAGACGAACCAAACACAGAAAAATCATCCATAAAGACCTCCAAGAACCGTTCTACCATATCTGAAAATATGCTCATCATGCAACGCTGAAAAGTCAGGGGCGTTACATAGCCCGAAAGGCATGCGTCTATACGCAAAGGTACCAAAGGGACAGGTAAAAGTGGTTTTATCCTGGTCTTATGGGGCAATAACGATTTGATTGTAGCCAGAGTAGCCATCTAAAAAGCAAAAGAATGACTATGTCCAGCTAATCTCAAGCATCCGGTCGATGAAGGGAAGGGGAAAGTGGTCCTTCCTAGTGACCTTGTTCAATTTCCTATATTCAATACAAACACGCCAACCCGTGGTCACTCGGGTAGGGATTAACTCATTGTTATCATTCTGGACTACAGTAATACCGGATTTCTTGGGAACAACCCGAACGGGCCGACCCACTTACTATCCGAAATAAGGTAGATAATGCCTCATCTAATGACTTAAGAACCTCGGTTCGAACTACTTCTTTCATATTGGGGTTTAGTCTCCGTTGCATCTCCCTAGAAGGTTTGGTATCTTCATCTAAATAGATCTGATGCATACATACAGTAGGACTTATACCCTTAATGTCTGCTATGGTCCACCCTAAAGCTTCCTTGTTGTTTTGAAGGACGGTTACTAGCCTACTTTCCTGATCACTATCCAAGTCGGAAGCAATAATCACAGGTAAAGTCTCATAAGGGCCTAAAAACACATACTTTAGGGAATCTGGTAATGGTTTTAGGTCCAACTTAGGAGGCTCTTCTAACGAAGGAACTAGGGTAGACTTAGAAACGGGTAGAGGTTCGAACTTGGGTTTCCATCTGTTACTAGTGTCTATCTAAGGGGTTGAATCTAACAAGGCATTCACCTCATTAATCACATCATCATCATCAAAATCAATCCCAAAGTGAGCTAGGCATTTCTCTAAAGGATCTTCTAACAAAGTGTTTGGTAATGACTCCTCGACTAATGTTCCTATCATATTCACCTCTTCTATGCTCGAGTCATCTAGTTCAGAGGGTAGCTTACTAATATGAAAGACGTTCAGCTCAATAGTCATATTACCAAAAGACAAATTCATAATACCAGTTCAACAGTTAATGATCGCATTGGATGTAGCTAAAAACGGCGACCTAAAATTACCGGTATCTGGTTCTCTGGGTCAGGGACAGGTTGGGTATCTAGGATAACAAAATCCACCGGATAAATAAACTTGTCGACCTCTATGAGAACATCCTCGATCACACCCCGAGGAATTTTAACGGACCTATCAGCTAACTGAAGAGTCATCTTGGTAGGTTTCATCTCACCAAGTCCTAGCTTAAGGTACACATGGTATGGGAGTAAGTTCACACTGGCTCCTAAGTCAAGTAAAGCTTTCTCAACACGGTATTTACCTATTGTGCAAGAAATAGTAGGGGACCCTGGGTCTTTATACTTAGGAGTAGTGGTATTCTGAATAATAGAACTCACGTGACTAGCTAGGAAGGCTTTCTTTTGAACACTAAGCTTACGCTTTCGTGTACACAAGTCCTTAAGAAACTTGGCATAAGCGGGAATCTGCTTAATCGCATCCAACAATGGGAGGTTGATAGTAACCTGCTTAAAAACCTCCAATATATCATTAAAGTTGGACTCCCTCTTAGTTGGAACTAGCAGCTGGGGGAACGGGGCTTTGGGAAAAAAGCCTGGTTCAATATGACCCTCATTGGTCTCTTTAGAGACTCTATCAATCTCCTCATCATTTTCTGGCTCAGAAGGGTGAACTACAGCATGTTCACTATCAGGCATGGCGACCTTATTGTCAACTTTCTTCCCACTCCTAAGGGTTTTAATAGAATTCACATGATTGTACGATTTCTCTCCTTTAGGGTTAGGATTAGTATGACTAGGGAACCTTCCATCTTCTCTCTCACTAAGGAACTTAGCAATTTGGACGACTTGAAGTTCTAATTTAGCAAGAGACAGGGAATTATTTTTAAAATTCTGCTTGGTTTCCTCTTGAAAATTACCCTGGCTCTTTACTAACATTTCCTGGCTTTGTGCTAACATATCCTGGCTCTTTTTTAGTATACTAAAAGATTCCTCTAAGCTAGTCATTCTATTCTCAGAAGGGTTCTGGAAATGGGTTTGACCTGAAGAACTATTATTATAACCAAAACCTGGGGGAGGCTGAGAATTACTAGACTCGACCTTGATTCTGGCCCTTAGACCAAGAGAAGTTAGGATGGTTTCTCCAACCAGGGTTGTAGGTCTCTGAGTATGGGTCAAACTTCTGACGATTCTCAAACCTAGCATTGTTATAGATAGCATGAGCTTTCTCTTCACTAACCTGACCTTCCCAAAATGAGTTATCGGGCTCTATTCCACAACTAGATACTTGAGAGGTTCTATTAGGTTCACCAAGGGACCTATTTTTAGACTGACCCATTTCCAAAGCTTCTAACCTTCTGGACAAAGTAGCAAACTTAGCATTTGACCCGAAGCTTGTATCTACCACATTGGTGCTACTTCTATTGACCAAGAGTCTTTTAGGGGGTTCAACACAAGACTCCCATTGTTGGGATTTCTCAGCAACATCTCCTAAGAAGGTAAAGGCATCCTCAACACTTTTATTAGTAAACTCACCAGCACACATAGACTTGACCATGGCTTTGGTCGAATAGTCTAAACCATCATAAATAATCCCTACAAGTTTCATCTTATCAAATCCATGGTGAGGACACTGAGATAGGAGATCATTGAATCTCTCTAAAACCTATAAAGAGACTCTCCCTCTTGTTGCACACTAGCACTAATTTTCTGCCTAACAATGTTGCAATTTTATGCTTAGGGTAGAATTTCATATAGAAAGCAAAAGATAAGTTCCTGCCATGTTTCAATGGATCCATATGGTAAGTTGTTTAGCCAGTCTTGGCTTTATCTTTTAAGGAAAAGGGGAACATCTTAAGTTTCAAAACTTCATCGATAAGGTCTTTTATTCTAACTGCCACAAATTTCCTCAAAGTCCCTAATATGAAAATAAGGGTTCTCATCATCTTTTCCTAAGAATATAGGGATCATCTGAAGGATACTAGCTTTTATCTCGAAGTTAGCCATATTGGCTGGCAATTTAATGCACGAAGCTTGGTTGGTCCCAGTTGGGAACATGTAATCTTTCAAAGTTGCCATCGTTGGCACAACTGAAGTACTAGGGGTACTTTCCTCACTAAGAGACAGATTCTCAAAACTGAAGTTTCCAAAAACGGGGCTCTCAAAAGAAGAGTCTTCGAGTTCCCCGCTTTCACAAGAAGAACTACTAGGTTTGTCACTAATCAAACGACCTAGAGTGTTTCTTTTCCAATCCCGTTCTTTAAAGACCTTGGGCATACACTAGAAAATATAAAACAAAAGAAAAAGAAAAATCCTAAAAGGAAGGGAAGTTCTATGCAAACACAAACAAGGCTGACTCCACCACAGCAAACCTAATGATATCTAGCAAACAAAAAGCATGATGGCTCCACTTAGATTGTTTTCTAGACTAGCTTCTAATCCTTCGAAAGGGAATTCGTTACAATTTAAGCAAACCCCTCTGGATCAATCCGAGTCAAAGTAAGTTGAATCAAGGCGAGGGAATCTCAGTGGAGCTTTGATACCCAAGGCCTCACTGCTATTACAAGGCGGCGCAGTCACGCATTCAACTTCTCTGAGACCATCATGAACTTCGAAGTATGCTAAAAGAGTAATCAATATTTTTCGAGCGAATTTCCTACTAAGCTCGTTACCCTATCGGTCTCGTTCTATTCCAAATTTTAAGGCTTAGGTTCGCGTTAAGTATTGTTTTCCTAAGGCGGGCAAGAAGAGAACGGTGATGAAATCCGAACCCTTATCTTGTATGGCCAGTCCTTGCCCTTTACTAGGAATTTAAAACGACCATTTTCGATTCCTCGACATATATGCAAACGAAGGAATACAATAATCGCCGGGTAGGGGATTCGCGAGTGTTTCAACAAACTTACCTCCCGTACCGCACGGGGATGAACCGTTGTAGTCGACTCGGGCCACGACTCCTATGTCATGTACGAACCCGAGGGGCCGAGGTGATATCGTAATCACCGTGCTTCTCTGCAAACAATTTAATATTTAATACTACCCTTCCGTAGGGTTTAAAAAAAATAAGGAATGTCTCAATGTCCAAATGTCCAAGTCCAAAAAGTAAAAGAAAAGGAAAGTCTAAAAAAAATAAAAATATAAAAAAAAATAAAATAAAAATGCCTCTCTTTTTTTTTCTCTCTTTTATAAAATATTAAAAAAATCTTCTTCTTTCGCTCCTTTCGCTTTGTCTTTAACTCCAAATCTTTAAGTATCCACCAAAAAGCTTTGGAAAATTTTTCTTTCGCTCCAAATCCCAAAATCTGAAAGGAAAAGACAAAAACCCAAAAAACTTAAAGAAGAACAAATAAATAAAAACCTAAAAGAAAATCTAAAAACTCTAGCCTAAAGACAAGTCCGCGTCGGCGGCGCCAAAAATTGATGTGACTCAATAATGTTGTAGTAAAAAGGTTCGTTGAGACTTGTGAAAGCAAAAGCTTTGAGACTTATATAAAAATTAATAATAAAGAAAAATTAACACAAAATTGATTCAAGATATGAGAAAATAACCAAGACACTGATTCCACTATTACACATGAATGAATAACAGTAAATAACCCAAAACTCTAATTATATTTTAAATCCATTGTTTCTTAATTCACAAATAATCAGGAAAATTCCCAAAAATTAATTGTATCCCTAAGCATAGATTATCTTAATACAAAGCATAACCTATCTAATTGAATCACAACTAATGAAAAGAATTTTGCGAACAATTTAAAACTCTGCAAAAGCAGTGATTGCGTGAATTATAAATTATAAATTAGAGAAAATAAAATGGTTACCGCTTATTCATGCATAAATAGCTTCCTCATTGCCTTGGTTTTGGGAGAATTAGCCCCTCATCATGTTGGAAACATGCTCAAAATTCATTATTATTGCTCAAAAATGGTTTACAAATGATGAACAAAGGAGAAATGATGAAAACCGGGTTTGCAACGATTATAAGTGTTGCAAACACTGTTACAAAAAAGTTTAAAAACCGTTACTGCTTTTAAGTCTGCCTCCGTATTACGACCCACGCCGAAGTGTCGTTGTCACTGTAGAACAACGACGGTTCCCTGTGCGTTGATGTTCTTCGTGTTCTTCCTTCACAGCAGCAGCAACAGAATTGTGTAACTTGATTTCTATTGCTCTGTTCTTCTCCAAAACTCTCCCAAACTCTCCGTATCCGTTCTATGGCCTCCCATCACTTATTTATAACCTTTTTGGAGCAAGAATAACTCCTCATTAATCCCAGAAATCTTCCCATTACTCGGCAGCAAAAATATTGTTCTCGGAATATATTCTTTCCATTTTTTGTAGCAAAGACGCGCCCTCACCGTTATTTTCTTCCTCATTCACCTTCTACACTCGTCTGGCAACAACACACACACTCCAAACACGAGCAGTGCACGAGCCAAAGCTCACAGCGACCCATGCAAACCCGTGCTTCTCTGATTTCTCCTAGCGAGTTATCTAGCCAAATTTAGGTCACTAATCGACCCATACCAACCCTGTTAGCTCTAACAGGGTATCCCAAGCAATCTCAGCCATTGAGTCTCTCCAAAATGCCTTCAATTCTCGAACCAAAATTCTGCAGGTGAGAAAACAAGTTTTCCCGCCAAAACTGGATTTTCAAACGATGAAGAAGGTCAACCCTTATCCAACAGCTGGGGGTGCGAATATCAATTGGGTTCCCCTTAGTAATTGGGTTACCCCTTATCCAAAGTGGGAGTCCGAATATCAAATGTCCTCCGGGGGTATTCCGAGCAACTTTTAGTAGAATTTTCCAAAAATATTTATTTCCAAAAATACCTAAAAATACATAAAAACACAATATTAGTACAAAAATCGAGTTCCAACAATACCAACAATGAGGACAATTCAGACACAAAAAATGTGTCTATCACATACCCCAGGTGATTACTTAAGATCGGTTTCACTAATAAAAGTCACACCAATACATAAGTCAGGCCTCATGTGAATAGTTTCCAAGAACACAAACAAGTCATGAGCGGTTATACTAATCACACATATTGGTCATTCATAAGATATGCAATGAAGAATGGACCCAATAACGCCCCGGCGATTTCCTTTTGGTTCACAACACATATCATGAACTTACTTCCTTAAAACACATGTAAAAACATTGTTTCCTAGGATGAAATCCTCACCTCATACCCATACATAATCACAATAGCATTCATACGATTATGTTGATGGCTTATATACAAAGTTTAATGGTTAAGCAATAAACCTCATATTGTATTCCTTAATACTACGTCTATCTAGAGTGTTCATGCTTCGCAGTTTTATGTTTTCAATATGCACGGCTTGAAAGATACGTTAGGGAATGAAACAGTTCAAGTCAAATATCACTAACCTTAAGTGGAAGGATGATGTTGTGGTTGTAGCTCCGTACTTCTTCACTTCTTCAAGTCTTCGCAATACTTGTAATGTCTCATCCTAATACTTTCAAGCCAACCTATATGAAGTTGACTCTAGTACATTTAAATCAAGCGACTCTTAAATGAGTTTTGGTTCACTAAAATATTACAACCAACTTGACATACCAACGCTTGGTGGGTTCAACCGAGCTATGCTCTAACAATCTCCCCCTTTGTCAATTTTAGCTAGTGACAAAACTCTTATAATCATATGGATAAACAAATTACAAGAATTCATTACACATATGCTTGATTCCCGAATTCAACAACACATAACTTGCATTCATTCAATCCTTAAAAATGCCGCTGTTGACTTTATAATAACAAAGCTCATACTCCCCCTAAAGGTGAGATAGGTAGATTTTCAATCCGCGCGTCTTTGTTATACCAATCATATGATATGTTACTCCCCTTTAGTCTGTGCTTTTCCTCTTTCGTTAGATAAACGTTCAAGCACCATTGTCCCCTTCCCTAGTGACACCGATCAATATAAAATTGATACCAGCATCACCTGTTTACTCCATATATATATATCCCCCTTTTTGTCACAAAAATGACAAAGAAACGAAAAAATAAAGGACAACGCGAAAAGGATCTTACAAATCTCAAAATAGACTTGCAACCTGTTGAGTCAAGCACGAGGGTTCCACATACCATTTTTGATAACCAATATCAAAACCGAAACTACAAAGTAATTATGTTTTGATATGTTATCATGGAAATAATTGCCCGAAGAAATTTCTCCAACTAGTTTAGCAAACCAAAAATCAACTAAGAAACTTAGTTCCTTTGCTAAACCGATTGTATAAATACAACTGCTTCATTCGATAAGACCAAAAGAAAGATAAACTCCATTTTTATCATCAGGTTCTAATTAACCATATAACTTAGACCTTTAGATTGTAAACAAGCCAAATACTAGGTTAGTTAACCAGCATTTCCTTGTTTAGGCATTCGGCTAGACTTGAATAACCGAAACCTCCACTTTGATAAGTCTAACTAAGATCAAAATTAACTTAGTTTATCTTATCCGGAATCGAATTGGACTAAACAACTCATCTCGTCAATACATTCATTCGTTAAGCCATAAATAATTCATACAAACCAATAAATCAACTTGCATAATTATTCACCTCAACCAGAAGCAATTGAAACAACATATAAAAAGTTCCACTATTGCACCGAAATTATGTAAGCCTAAACAATTGATACTACACAATAAAGCAAAATAACAATTGTTTTACTTAACTTGAAGCAATTGAAATAACATAGACATTAAAGCACCGCAATTGCACCAAAATTTTGTAAGCGTAAACAATTGATATCATACAACGAAGCAAGATAACAATAGTTTTACTTAACCGGAAATCAAACATACATCAATACATTCATAATGGAATAAACACATCAATTGTACCGACAATTTTGTTTAAGCAAAAGCAATATATATATCAAATAAAAACAGGCTTTTCTTAAACAGGAAAACAATTAACTAACAAGATTGTTACCTCAATTTCACATCCAACTTCTCCAATATGATCGCATCTTCTTCTTCCAGGGAGAATTGATATCGAAATATCATTATGTTGTCATCCTTATGCACAAACATAAGAATAACAACAACCAACCTTTACCAGAGAAAGGTTGAAAAACGGTTTTAACAATTGTAAACAAATGTTGAAACCGTCGAAACACATATGCTTTTATGCTAAACCAAAACCGATTCAACATATTGTGACTTTTTCACATATTGTTTCTACAGAAACCCTTCATGATCCTTTGATAAATCCTACCAACATGGGCTAGAACTTAATCCAGCTAAATCAAAAAGTCACCCAAACCATAGGGGTTCACAACATATTATGAGATCAAATATCAAGGTAATAAAACCGAAATCAAACATCCCATAAACATCCATAGCAATAAATAAAGCATTCAAGCACAGGCTATGTACATCAAAAACTATCACAAGAAAAATTATAATAATAAATTTATTTATAATAATTTTTATTCATAATAGACTTATACAATCAATGAAAGAAATCAAAAATTGATGCCTATTTTTCAACTTCATTTTTGAAACTCTAATTTCAAACTTTTAGAGTTTCATCCAATGTTAAATGCTGATCCGAGGTCTTTATCGGATTCCAATCATCTTCTATGATTACTAGTCTTGATTCATGACCAACGACATTGTCATTGAATTCTTTAATTTCCTTTCGCAAGTCCCTTTCCTTGTTCTTTACTTCATATAAAATTAGATCTAAATTTAGTGAAAGATTCTTGAGAAGATTATCATTGAGAGAGGAGATATCTCCATTGGAAACATCTTTTTGAAGATCTTTAGAAGAATTAGAATTGTCGTCATTAGACTCGAGACGAAGTTTCTTGTTTGGAAACAATATAGTCCAGACCTTTTCGGATTTACGAGAGTTGCAACTAGAGGTAGACATTCTGTCAAACCTTTATGAAAGAGAAATATGAGATCTTTCTTCTTATAATTCCTAGAACTTCTTCAAAAATCTTGAGAATATTATTTCAATTAAATTCTTAACCGAAAATTAATTTTTAGAAATATTTTTTCAAAATATTTACACCCACATCCTTACTTTAATAAGTAAGAATCTTGTGACAACCAGTCAGGTTTTCACCTTTTAGTTGTTGAATTTTCTGCTTTTGTAGATTTCAACATTGTCTTCTGATGTAAGATCTAGACATCCAAGAAACTGATTTCTCTTGTGAGAAGAGATCTTCGATCTATATTTAGATCTTTCATTTTCGGTTTTATACAGTCTCTCTCTCTGTTTAGTATCAGGATATTTCCTTTGATAATGCCCTCTTTGTTTGCACAGTAAGCAAACACCAGATTTATTGTATTTCCTAGATTTAGATTTCATAAATTTATTTCTTCTTATTCCCTTGTCACTTGATGCATTCATGTCAGATGATGATTTTTCAATGCAATTTAGTCTATCTCTCAGTTTCTGATTTTCTGCTCTTAGCTTCCTTATCTCATCTTGACAATATTTGATATCAAGAATCAGTTTAGGCACTTCTACCTTTTAGGAGTATTGAGTAGACTCAATTTTCTTCACTCGCTTGTTAAATTTTTCTTTATCATTCTGAAAACTCTGATTGAGTTGAGCAAGTGATGATTTTATTTCAATGATGTCAGACTCAAGAAGGTGAGTTCTTTTATCTTTACATAGAAATATTTCTTTGAAAATCGAAGGAGTAAACTCCTCTTGAGTATCTAGATTTGGAACACATTCAGATTCATAGACTTCTGCAATGGTTGCAACATGATCCATCTCATCACTTTGATCATTCTCATTAGGACAATACTCAAGTGTGGCAGTATAAGCTTTTCTTTTCCATTGTGTATCCTTAGTCGGAAAATCTGGAGAGATATGACCGAACCCTCTATATTTTTAGCACTGAGGAATATTATCATTATCATCCCAGGTGTCTTCACGTTTTTGTGGAGAAATATTTTTCCTTTTTAACACAGGTAATTCTCTTTTTCTCGATGTCTCAACAGTTTTTTGAATCGTTGAGTAAGAAGAGACAAGTGATGATTTATCTTAGCTTCATCTTCAGTAGTTTGATCTTCCTGATCTTTGGAGATTTTCGAATATTGGGTTGAAACCCCTTTTATGGCTTTGTAGGCCAAATTGTCTCTTTGTTTAGACACATTCTCTTAATAAAAAAATCTTTAGTTTTCCTACTAGAGAACTTCTTGAGAGAGAAGAAAGATCATTAGCTTATATAATTGCATGCTTCTTAGAATCGTATCTTGGAGGCAACGATCTGAGAATTTTGTACACTATATCTTTTTCAGAAATAGTCTTTCCAACAGAGAAAGAGGCATTAATTATCTCATAGAGTTTAAGATAAAACTCTTCAAAAGTGTCGTTGTCATCCATTTGAAGGTTTTCCCAATCAGATGTAAGAGTTTGAAGTCTAGATTCTTTCTCTGAACTGTTTCCTTCGAACACGATTTGAATATTATCCCAAGCTTCTTTCGAAGTTTAACATGTTGATACATGATGTTGTAGATCACGGATTACAACATGTATTATAGCATTCAAACCATCTGAATTCTGCTTAGCTAGTAACTTTTCTTCGTTTGAAAAATCTACTAGGCGTTTAAGCTCAGTATCCAAATTTTCTATCTTTGGAAGAATGTAACCATCGAACGAATAATAGCCAAGTATTAAAGTCTCGTGATTGAAGAAAAGATCGCATAGAAGATTTCCACCATAGATAATTTGTTTCATCAAATCTTGGCGGTACGTTAATTAAAGTCGATTCATGATAAATCGAGTCATTCTTATAGGATGGATCGCACCAAACACAGATTATTAGATCTTTTCGTGTTTGCCTGCTCTAATACCAATTGAAAAGGCGAGGGTACCCAAATATGCCTCAAGCTATAACTTTTCCTTCCTATAAGTCCTTTCTTCGAAAGTGATTGTCTAAGGACTAAGTCAAGATAATACAACAAATCGGTGCATACTTCGTGTGATCGTCTATGGATACGAGATTGAGACAATACAACAAAGAAGTGTGTTTACTTGATACAAAGGTTCGGACTTAACCAAACTCAATAGGATTAGGTATCAAGTAAATATGAATTCATGTTTTTACAATTTACTTTTATTATAATAAAACAATTATAATGCGGAAATATAAAGTAAATGACACAGCAAGATTTTGTTATTGAGGAAACCGCAAATGCAGAAAAACCTCGGAACCTAGTCCATAATTGAATACTCTCAGGATTAAGCCTCTATACAAAATAAACCAACTTCATATAGTTGAGACCAAGCAACTAAACCTATAGTTCACCTAGTTCCGTCTGTATTCCCACGCCTCCAACCTGTAAACAAGTCACGTACTTGGACCAATGGTTCGTATTCAAACAGTAAAGGAACAACAAATCTGTTTGGTATCAACTCTCTTCAACCAAGTGATATGAGTTGCACAAAGGCTCTTCTGTTTATCTTAACATAAACTCCTTTGTCAGGTTCCAAGATCTATCTTATGTTCATCACCAAAAGGTACTCGCTAAGATTTTGCTATCAATACCTCTAATCCCAAGGAAATGTATTGATGCCGATCTACACAACTATTCTATCAAAATACCACAAGGATAAATCGATTATAGTGGATCCTCTATTATGAAACAAGTATTGTGCACACCGAAACAAGATGTGTTTTGCTGGGATGGGACTGGGATGGACGAATCACCTATTTGTCTCTCAAAATGTTATCCGACCGTCCAAGGCTCAAAACCCCCATATGTTTTGTATTATAGACTAAAAATAACATGTGCCTTAATGGCACGGCATGAGACTAACATAGAAGTCTAATAAATATTTAATAAAAACATATAAAAAAAGAGTAACTTGACATGTATTTAATTAACAATTATATTTACTTAGGTTTTGAAAAAATTTAGGCTAAATTCCATATATAAGAACTTATGAATCTGGAAGTTTGATATAAATATTTTTAAAGTATGAAAAGAGACAACGTTGATAGAGAAGTAATCCTTTGATTAATGTCATTTGTAGGTGTGAAT